>MPGH01000138.1:182810-206722 GCA_001937105.1 Colletotrichum chlorophyti | reverse complement strand
TTTAGGTTAGGCAATGGCCGGCCATGTGCGCGTTTATCCGTTTTGATTCTTTGTCTCGGGCTTCGATGCTGTTTTCCTGTTTTTTTTTGTTTTTAAATTTAGAAAAAGCATAGTGCACAAACCGAACAAGGAGACAAAGAGGCCGCCGTCGAATCTCTCTGGTGGAGGTACGGACGTATGCAGGACGAAAGCCCTTGTCATGCTGCAGCCGCTGCCACCATCGCCCGATGACAGCTCGGCCCATGGCGAAGATGTGAGGCTACGGCCACGGGCGGGTGCTACCTACGCACTGCGAAAAGGAAGGCGTACGTGCTATAGGGCAGCAGGGCGTGTGCGGTAACAGTGACATGGCGGCCAAGTATCGTTGCTCGTCCCGGCCGTTTGACAGCGCGCATCACAATGGCGTCGGACCCGGGCGGCAGGATACCAGAGGAGAGGATGCCCGGCTGTTGGTTGGGGTGTGTAAGAGATGTAAGAGGAGGAGGAGGAGCAGAAGAAAGGGCGACATGGTGTGACGCTGGTCTCGCTTCGCGGCCTTGAGACTGGTTTCTTGGAGAGAGGAGGGGGGGGGGGGCGCAGGACGGGCCAAAACCTTGATGATGGAAGAAGGTGGTGCGTAAATGACGACCGGTGTTTTGCGTAGCCCTGCTGTCTCTCACATTGGCATATATACATATGGGGAAAACCATTGAAGGTTTGGGAGTAAGTTAGCTAGCCAAATGACAGACTCAAGCCACACAATTGGGACATTTTCTCCAACATTCAAGCGCCTGACCATTATACCCCCCCCCCCTTTTTTTTTTTTTTCTCCCCCCTCACACCCCCTCGAACGCGTGATCAGATACTACATGTCTGACTGTCGACGCAACGAATCCGTGGTGTAGGCTTTGGGAAAACAGGGGGGTGGACTACCTGCAGACTTGAGGCGTAAAGAAGAATGGGATAGGTCGTGTGTGGGATTTGCTTACATGGGACTTGGCGAGGCTTCCGTTTGGGGGGGTGTATTGCGTGTGAACTGATGTGCGTGGTCTTGTAGGGCAGAGCGGGCGCTGCGATGCATGACATGTGCTGATGACAAGTTCGTCCCGTCCGGCAGGCAGAACTTCTCGTTCGAAACTCTGGATATTCGAGGCCGGGGGAACGAGGGGGGGGGGGCTCACCGTGCGTGTCTCTCGCGTCGCGAACGGGAAAGGCACAAAGTACATTTTCGGAAGCAGCACTCAAAAGAAAAAGCGTGCCTAACCGTGCAAAAGCAGAATCCAACTAGGGAAAAAGAAAAAAAAAATAGACTTTTGCTCGTGCAAATCGTCTTACGTGTCTCTCGGCTCAAAGGCAAAGGGGGGGGGGGGAAAAACCGGGCACGGCGGTGTGTTGTTGATTTCAGGCCAGACCACCCAGTACCCAATCTTATGATGTCTCGAAGGCGAAGTTCTGCTACAGCAATCTTGCTTTTTCAGCTTCAAGGGAAAAACCTTCTTTTCATGCCCGTCTGGTCGTCTGGACAGGTGAGTTGGGGGGGAGTGCCTTTGCCCCAGGCCACATCACCCTTTCACGCTCTCCCATCCGAGCCATGCGTCTGGCAGGCATTCAAGATGCTTCAGGTTGGCGGAGTTGGAGACGCTCTAAGAGATGTTGTGCAAGGGCGAGCAGAGGGTGCGTGGCATTGGCAATCCGTGTCATGCTGGTGCTGCACCATTTGGGAGTGTGTAGGTTAGCCAGAGCTTGAATATTTGGGAGTTGACGGTGGTTATTCGAGCCCGTTAGCCCGAGGCTAACGCTGTGTGTCGACGGCCGGGACTTCTCTAGCTTCGTTATAGTGAAATCATACAAAAGAGACAAATTTCGGAGTGTATTCCGGTTGCCCAAACAAAAGGAAGGCAGAGAGTGCTGGGCGACCGACGGGCACAACATGGCGCTCGCAAGCCCCCCTACATTGCAGCAGCACCGAAATGTCCCGGACAATATCGGATTCCGACTGAACTGTAATTTCGTTGCAGTCAGAAATGGGTAACCAGACAGCGGAACAGAAAGTGAGAAAGGAGATTGCGTCGAGGCCTCTGGGATGCCAGCGTTGCTTCCGCCACCGCCACCGTCACTTTTCGTCAACCCCTTATCCTCTCTTCGGATTGTGTCTCGAGGCGCGGCTGGTGTGGGATGAACCTGAACTCTAATGGCCTCCCCCAGCGTCAGTTATGGAGCAAGAAGGGTTGAGAGTTCATCTTGCCCCTTCGGTTAGGAGGTGGAATGCGGACTGTGAAAGGGAGAGAGTGACGTTTTCGAGGGCCCAATAGGTGGTGTATGGAGCACGTTTCGTCGAACTTGTCGATCGTCCAATTGACACTGCTTTGATCTTTGGTGACTTACGTCTGGCTGTGACCTCTCCAAGGCTCATCCCTCTTCTACCATTTTTAATTTGTTGTTGTTATTCTTCTTCAAACTTTTTATGTTGTTTTCGTATCATGGCGTACTGGGGTGCTGCACAGCATGTCCCTGATGTGTGTGCGCGAGTCTAGGTTTGACAGATGACGAAAGGAGACATGCGATAACAACACGCGGCCGGAGACGTGTACCGTGATTTCGTCAGCATCAGTAAGACAGTCGCCTGAGCACAATAAACTTCTGATCGAGGCAGGAGGGTTTCCCTCGCGTCGTTGATGCTGGACCAAGCACCCACATCCCGTACTGCAACTTGTGTCGGGCTGGTGGTTGTGCGGAGGGGCCATCATCTGGGTGAGACGCAGCCAACCTCGTCGTGGTGGAGAGATATCGGCTCTTCCGGAAATTATTACTCGTGCCGAACACCCTAGACAGCGCCCCACTACGTGACACCGAACGCTCGGTCGACCGCAGCCATCTACCACGGCGCGGGTCGTATGCACTTCCACTCCTTGCATGTCTCGTCAGCCGTCTGGAGTCCGTCCCGAGGTTGAGGTGTGTCGTCTGGAGTGGTCCGAGACGTTCAGAGAATGCGAAGACCACGGCTTGGATCACCAGGTGGGTCCATACCTGTGCTTTGAACGGGGTCGGTTTGATTTTTATGTCGAAACCGACTATCCTGTTCAGGGTCCAGAGCCGCGGCCTGCCTCCCTGTTAGTATTTTACTTTTGCGGTCTCGTGGGAACGGAGATGGTTTCTGTATTGAGCAGAGGGCTGGTCTCGACTTCTGTTTCCAGTCGAGAGCGTTCGAAAAGTGATCTGTTCCCTCTTTTCTTGGCGCTTGTTTCCATGAGGCTCCGCAACAATACGCCCGAGGTGTAAATAGCTGACCGAGGTGTGCGAGAAATGGGTGGCGATGGTCTTCCTCGAGCACACACCACGGAGATGGGTACCGGTTCAGGCCAAAGTTCTCGCCGCCCTTGCGTATCGAGCGGCTGCTCGGGTTCCAGATGGGTCATGAGTGAGGCTCTGTCACACTTGTCAGAGGGTGCCTAGATGTCCAAGACTTCGGGATCAAGCGGTTGTCCGATCAGACATGGTTCTAGATATCGCCGGAGTCGCGCCGCGCTGAATAATAATGATACTTATTGATTCATCGCTACTCGCTAGTGGTAGAACTCATGACCGCAGAATATGCCAACACACACCCCTTGCCTTAAGCAGCCGTCGCCATGAAGACCTTGACCCTAGCGACTGGGAAACACGCGATGCAACTCGGTACTTTAGTTCCGTCGGGCAACAGCAGAGCCACGCCCTTCCGCTGGGTATACCCAAAAAAACCACAACCATTTGGTCTTCCGCACACCCAAACTCCCATGTTCGTATAACCTGATGCTGTGACGTGGCCGGTCAATCAGCTTACCTTCCCATGTCTATCGCAGAGCCCACCGTTTTTGGAAGCAAGTGCAAAATTGTCCCTTTCGTGGAAACGGGTCCGAAAGAGACGTCAAGATTTAAAAACGGAACATGAACGACATGTCATCAGTCCGCTTCAGCAAGCTGCATTATCAGCCTAGCAGCCATGTCCAGGAATGGAAACGGACTTGTGACATCCTTGTCTTCGAGAAGCCTCCGGTCAGCGGTCTCGTAGCCTGAGCACTTGAAATCAACGAGATAGACACCGTGCTCCATCTCGTATATCTGGATGTCCATGTGCAAGGCGACAAAGTCCCGTTTGACTTCGTCGTCACCAACGACGTGGTAACTGTCCGGCGTCTTGGGCCCCTCGGCAGGTGTTGCTGAGTTCTTCCGCAACGCTGCACTCCAGTTCAGTAACAACTTCACAGGTCAGACGTATACTAGACTTACTCTTCGTCTCCCACCGAACCTTGATGTGCCATGGGTCAGCTGGAAGCTTGTATCTCTTCAGAGGGTCGATGCTGGTGGTCGAGTCGTTGGCTCCCTGTGACGCATAGTCGTCAATGAAGCTACCGTCGGCGCTCGGCTGGTCACCCTCTGTGCCGTGGACCTTCTCATAGTCTTCGTCGGGCACATAAGTTGCACCCAGTTTGTGTAAGGCTTTGTGTATACACAACAGTGCCTCCCATGGCGCGTTACGCGAACGGATGCCAAACTGCCACCTCACTGGCTTGTTCTTCTTGGTAGTGGTCACCGGGGTCATACCCTGGGGACGCCCCCGTGAGTCGTCCAGGCGCACTTGACTACGGGAGTGTGGTTTGAGGTGCCGCGCAGTCTCTTCCCTTTCAGCGTCTGTACGTGACGACGAGGGCTCGTCAACCACGATGGTCGGAGTAGGATGCTCTTGGATACCGGCCTTTTCACGCTCAATATACTCCTTGTGGTAGGCCGGTATACTGGTTGGCAGGATACCGATCTTGCTGATGTAGGGCCGTTGTGTGCTCACGGCCGAAGCACCCGACCTTGCGGACGAGGCACTCGGCAAAGGGCTGTTTGAGCCCTCTTGATCGACCGAGAGTGATGCCATGGCCTCTGTGAATCGAGTCAGAGACGAAGGCGTAGCGTCTACCAGGGGTAACGTACCATTAACTTGCATGAGCTTGTTCTCGCGGACAATCATGTAGGCGTCCTTAATCGCGGATGGCTCCGCAGCCTGCAAAGCCTCTTCGACGTCCTGCTTCCCATAACCCATCGTCTTACTGATCTTTTCCGTCACTTCGTTGTGAAGCTTCTCCTGGACCTTGGGGGGAGCATTGGGGGCAATGTCGCTCTTCTGGATGGCCTTGTTAGGATCGACACCAGTATTGAAGAACTCCTCCACGGGTGGTGCCAGATACGGTGGCAAGTCTGTTATGAACCAGGGATCCTGTCTGATGTCTTCGATGGTGGCACGTTGTACGGGATTTACGACGAGCATTTTCTTGATGAGGTTGGCGGCGCCCGAGTTCATCCACTGTGGTATGCTGTATGTACCACGGGCGATCTTTGCGAAGAGACTGGGGATGTGTTCGTCGTCGAAGGGCAGCCTGCCAACCAGTAAGACATATAGGATCACACCACAACTCCAGACGTCCACCTCGGGGCCGGCGTAGAGCTTTCCACCAATGACTTCAGGGGCTGCGTAGTTCGGACTTCCGCAACTCGTTTTGAGGAAGTTTCCGTCAGTCATGATGTTACTTAGACCGAAGTCGGCAATCTTAACGTTGAGGTTGTCGTCCAACAAGAGGTTCTCGGGCTTCAAATCTCGGTGGACAATCTTGTGTCTGTGGCAGTACTCGACTGCACAGAGCATCTGCTGGAAGAAGCGGCGAGCCTCAGGTTCCTTCATCCGCCCGTTCTGCACGATGTAATCGAAGAGTTCTCCGCCGGCGTATTCGAGTACCATGATGATCTCGTTGGGTGTTTTGATAACAGTGTAGCTGGAGTCATGCAGATCAGCGAGGTGTTTGCAGGACGCGAGCGAGGCTCGAGGCAGGTGGGAGGTTTGCGCCTTACAGCTTGATGATGTGCGGGTGTCGCAAAAGTTGAAGATACTCGATTTCACGTTCGACGCGACCAGCCATGTCTCTACTGATGAGCTTCTTCCTAGCAATGATCTTCAACGCGACCTGCTGGCCGGTGCCGTTGTGGATGGCCAGCTTGACCTTTCCAAAGGACCCCTCGCCAAGAGTCCTGATGACCTTGTATGCGCCGATGCGCTGCTCCGTCTTGATCTTATCCCGGAGCGGGGCGGTCTGGTCTGCGGGAGGAGCCATGTTGGCGTCGAGCAAAGGCGGTTGTAAGTCGTCACGACCAGCGGCGGCGGCGGCGGCGTTGGCAGCAGCAGCATCGGCAGCAGTACCGTGCTGCTGGGAGCGTCGACGGATCTGGGAGGGTGAAAGGCTGATATGGAGCTCCTCCTCGTCGAAACCGGAAGCCATATTGAAAGTCGGGGGAGGAGGGGCGGGCGGCGACTCAGGTCGTTTTTGTTAAATGGGCTGTGGCCGGAGCAAGCCTTGGACCACACAAATACAAGTGGGCATGACGAAGTTGGATAGGTGTGAGGTGTGGACTGGGCTGTGGGCTATAGATTGCGGACTGTGGAGGGGGGGGAAATGGAAGGATGGAGTGAAGCGCGGTGGGTGCATCCGGGTGCAGGGCGAGATGGCTCACTGGCTTGCCAGCTGGTAACGCTTACATCTGAACTGCCCAAGGAAGACTTTGTATGTTATCTTTCCGCGCCCTGCGGGTTTTGACCAGCTGCCAAAATATACACAATAGTAAACGTTCTCCCAAGGTGGGGTGTAGCCTTGGCCCGTGCATTTTGGCCCCATCCATTGCCGTGGACCAAGTTTTTACTGCGTCTCCATAGTACTACCTTGTATGGATCTTGTTGTCTATCAGGGAACAATGTCACTGTAATCATGGGCGGGAGCACTAATTCGGTTCAACCTGTCCGTATTGTCAGGTCCGAATCATTATGAAGTCAAGGTAGAGAAGTCACNAGCCAGTTGAACAGCTTTCCAAGTTCTTCTTTTCTTTTCTGGTTTTTTTTTTTTTTTTGCTCCCCCTTCTTTTTTACTCCCTGGAAGAACCTCATCAGCTCACTGAGCGACGCATTTGTTGAAGGATGAGATGAGGTGTTTTCTGCCTAATGATGAATATTGGATGGTTTCTAACTGGCACCACCTCGTCTCATTGTCTTATTATCTCATGTCGAGCCTGTCTCGTCATGGTGGATATAGAGGGGCCAAAGTGCTCAAAATGAATGTGAGTATTTTGGATGACTGCTATCACGCCAAGCGAAGAGTAGCTCACATCCATCCAAACCATGTCCCCGAAGTATTCGTACATTGACTGCTACTGACAAGTGATAGCTCGTAATCAGCAATTGTGTGCTGAGTGAGCTACGACACCTTTCCATGCTCTAGGAGTACCACATGAAATACGCCACCCGCTTGCAACTGACCTTGGGGAGGCTGCTCAACGGCAGCTTGCCTCCAAGAAGAACGAGAGTGTGCGCCATCAGAACCTTCCAGTTATAAGTCGGCGGTCCTCATATCAGAGCGAAGTAACAACGTCCAAATCATCATATCTCACTTCCCATCGCCATGTTTGCTTGTGTCGACTGCTACCCCGAGACACGGAGCCAACACATCGCTTAGTAGTAGACGTGCATTTTTACGTGCCCTTTTAGATTCTTGAAATGTCTGCAGTTGTACCTTGAGTCACGGTAGGAAATACAGGCCTAGCCGATCGTCGCCGGCCTGCATGTCATCAGCTGGCTTAGACGGCCCGTCAACTCTGAGCGCCTAGGGATCAGGGCACTGCAGAAGGGCCTTTGCATTGGCTGAAAACAACCCTGATCGCCTCAACCTCAATGGTTCCTGGAATACCGGCCCCGTACTCCCAAATCGTCCGATGCCGCTACTTCCGACCACAAGATGGTTTGTCGAGAAGAACGAATTCGAAAGGCTCAACAAGTCGATTACGACTCCAAGATTCTTTGGCGACCATGTCCGAACCGAGCAAACCTGGCCGGCGGTCTGGAGAGTAGTGTGCTATGTCGCATTCTGCTTTGCTCTCCTCTCACCCTTGTACAGCGGGAGTTGACTACGGGGTTGTGGGGGGAAATTGTGTCTGCAGGACAGAAGAATCTGCAGCGACTCCAGTGCCGAGGTTATGAGGACAAGACCACGATCCCCCTCCCGACCTTCTAGAGCCCAGCGCTTGTTCCCTGCTGCGGGCCTGATCAAGTGGAGGTGGGTGGATTCATAGAATCCGTGACCTTGTCGTCCAACTTCTTCCGCAGTTTCCATTTGGTACGGCATGAGTTGGGGGTAATGGCAACCTTACGTCGACAGCATCATTTCCACGATCCCCCAGTCTCGACTCGGCCACTAGAATTACAGCTTAATTGTAACACTATACATACAGACAGGAAGCATCACGTTGTCAGCACCATGCCATGGGCGACTCAAAGCCAACTAAGACCTGTCCTTTTTGTCCT
The DNA here is from genome assembly GCA_001937105.1 of Colletotrichum chlorophyti. Classification (NCBI taxonomy): domain Eukaryota; kingdom Fungi; phylum Ascomycota; class Sordariomycetes; order Glomerellales; family Glomerellaceae; genus Colletotrichum; species Colletotrichum chlorophyti. Next base: position 198,378 of record MPGH01000138.1, on the reverse strand, counting down.
CTGCACGAAGCCTCTCGATGAGCTTCTCTGTTAAAAATGGACTCAACCCGAGCCTGTAAATGTCAGCAAAACCATTCCAACCCAGTTCTGGCGGAGCTGGCGACTCACATTCCCTCGTTTGTGATGATTCGATACGTTCCACTCGGCTCGAGCTTTGTTATGATGTTTCCGCTCTGATCAACTTCGACACTGCCCAATATGTCTTCCGGCCAAGCAATTCGACCAAAGTCTGGAGGATTCCTAGAGTCGCTCAGGTGGACATAGCCGCCATGCCCTCCTCCGCCGGCGCCGCCCTGACCACTGGCACCACCAGCACCGCTCCCACCAGCGCCGCCGCCGCCGCCTACCTTGCTTGAAGAGGTTCTCTTGTTCTTCTGCGCGAAAAACATGCCTCCGGAACCTAGAGTGGCTCCGCCAGGCCCAGCAAAGGCTTGCGCCTGAGCCAAAAGATCCTTGTCATTGTGTGCATGTTCCGCAAGAACTTCGTAGAGGATCTTGGTAAAGGTTTGGTTCTCGGTAAACGACTGCGGCGTTGGAGGGTCTGTCGTGGAGAAGCCAACGGCTAGTCTCTGGTTAGGCGGCTCATCCTCAAGGTAGGACAGGAGAAAAGAAGCTCGTGATGCATCCGCCGGGAACACTTTCTAGAATTCAACAAATTAGCCCTTTATTCTGGGAACTCCACAGGTCGATGCTGTACTTACGATGCGCGGGTTAGATGGAACTGTAGACACTGAACGATAGAAGATATTTCTGGAGGTAATCCGCGGCAGGAAACGAACTGCTGGTGCCAACATTGCGCTCAGATTTGGTTCGGTGAATCATTAAGTCTGAAATGTTCCAAATCTGTTTTTTTCGGTCGCGGTAACAGCTTCTGCTTTTCCACCCAATGATGACGGCATGCAGCTGTCTGATAGGAAACAGCTTTAGCCACAGGTGGAGAGCTGACAAGCCACAAGTACTATCCGAAGTGTCGGTGGTGGGGCCTAGGTTCAGGAGAACGCGTACCAGAACGCGTGACTGAAGTCCCAGACGCGACTCAATTAAACCACCCTCTGGTGCATTTCAGACCAGGGCCGGTAACGAACAACGAAACCTCGCGATACATTGCGGTTAAGCTACCCAACCAAAGCAGTCCAATCGAATCAGGCCCTGCGATTCACTCAACTCTGCAAATACCGAAATCTCCTATCACAGCTACAATGGATCCGCCGCCTTCAATATCTCCGAAGCGCAAGCAAATGCCCATGGCCAACATCTTCGGCGCAAAGACACCTGCCCCTCCCTCATCCGCGATACCCTCTTCCTCGCCAGCATTCGCCACCCCCGTACACCCCTTGAAGCCCTTCAAAGTGTCTGCGCCTACAAAGCACGCAATCCTCCCTATCATCCTCCCACCAGCCACTCTCCGGCCCCTGGCGTTTCGGACATTCACGAAGAAGCACAGCTTGACGCTCACCTCGACAGCCCTCCAAGAGCTCGCTACGTTTATTGGCCGCCATTGTGGTTCCGGATGGCGCGAGGAAGGCCTGGCCGAAAAGGTTCTGGAAGAGGTCGCCAAGTCATGGAAGAATAGGAACGGAGGCGTCATAGTCGATGGCGCCAACGCCGAGCTGAAGGACATCCTGAAGACATTGGAGGGCAACATGAGTGGAGGAAAGATTGTGACTGGTGCCAGAGGTCTCAGCCGACAGAACAGTCTCCTACTCGAACCGGGACAAGAGGCAGACTCGTCAAACACTAGGTTAGGTTTGCGACCCGCCCAGTCTTCCTTGACGCGGGAGGAGAGCCAACAGAGCTTTGGCTTGTCGAACCTTGACGTGGAGGAAGAGGAGGACGAAGAGAACCTCAAGGACCCGAGAAAATGGTTGAAGGTCATTGATGCATATGAGCAACCGAGACTATTTTATAACGTCACCAAGAAACATTTCGAAAGGTAAGTTGCACGCACGTTGTCATCGTGATTTTGCTGGCTGACGAAATATCAGGGAAACTTCAAAACCATCATTGCTTCCGTCTGCAGCACACAAAACAGCTCTTTTTCGCAATAGGTACAATGTTATACAACAAAGGCTGCTCAGAAATGAGTCTTTCCAAACGTCGGCCGTTGCGAGTGCAAGGGCTCCCTCACTCAAACGTTCATCATCAAATCAGCAAAGCCACAGGATCACACCAATCGCCAACCTACTTGGTCGACACGGCAGCCATCACATGCTTCTCGGCATGCTAAATGTGCTGCCTGCTGGAGGTTTGGCAATTAGCGACCCGACGGCTACTATCGCACTCGATATATCGCAAGCAGTTGCAATTCCTGAGGACTCAGCATGGTTTACGCCAGGCATGATTGTTCTTGTCGACGGTGTTTACGAGGAGGAAGAGGAGTCTGTTGGCAAGGGGCTAAGTGGAAGCAGCGGTGTTGGCGGGACACTAGGCGGCAGGTTTCAGGGTTTCTTCATCGGTCAGCCCCCTTGCGAAAACCGAAAGGCGACATTAGGTGTCAGCGGCCCGGACGGCGGCCAAGACCATACCATAGGAGGTGGGTTTGGTTGGATCGACTTCCTCGGCGTGGGAAGCGAACGGGCTGTAGGGCCGCGTATGAGGAAACTCGAACAGCGTCTGCTTCCCCGTCATTCTGCCGAGGAAGTTCCCGGCCGGGGCCGAATGGTTATCCTCGGCGAGATGAACCTCGACCAACCACGCACCCTGCAAGCCTTGCGAAAGATTCTAGCGCTGTATGCGGCCGAACCCGAAGACTCTAGCCCTATGACCTTCGTTATCGCGGGCAACTTCACCCAACACGCCGTCCTTGCCAGGGGCGGCAGCGGCGGCAGCATAGAATACAAAGAGTACTTCGACGCCCTGGCCTCAACGCTGTCCGACTATCCCACACTACTCCAGACGTCCACCTTCGTGTTCGTCCCAGGCGACAATGATGCCTGGGTCTCCTCCTTCACAGCGGGAGCTGCAACTCCGCTGCCTCGAAAAGGTGCCCCCGATGTTTTCACCTCCCGCATTCGACGTGTTTTCGCCGCGGCCAACTCAGAACCCGGTGTTAAGGGAGACGGCGAAGCCATCTGGACGTCAAACCCAAGTCGCCTGACTCTCTTTGGCCCCAATCACGAAATCGTCGTCTTCCGTGACGACATTTCAGCTCGCCTCCGCCGCACAGCCGTTCGCCTCAAATCCTCGAAACAAGACCGGGTCGAAGATGAAGAGAACCAGCAGGCCAAAGAGGGAACAGACGACGTCGCCATGACAGGAAGTGACCCGGCTAACACGGACGACTTTATGGATGTTGATATCCCCGGCGAAAATCCCGTCGTGAAGCAGACCACCCTGACCCAAGACGTCCATACTGCGCGGAAACTCGTCAAGACGGTCCTGGATCAGGGATATCTCTCGCCCTTCCGTCAGGCAATCCGTCCTGTACACTGGGACTACGCGACTGCGCTGCACATATACCCCCTTCCTACATCCATGGTGCTTGTTGATACGACGGCGCCGCCGTTCTGCGTCACATATGAAGGTTGCCACGTCATGAACCCCAGTAGTATACTCGTTCCGGGCCGGACACGGGTGGGTCGCTGGATAGAGTATGAGATTGGCAAGATTGGAAGATTGCGGGAGACCACATTTTGAGACGATGTGTAGCGGCGTGTTATTTTGGTGAATATGGGGTTGAACCTTGATGACGTTCAAGTACGATAATGATTGATGGACCTGCGCAGAACAGTAGGCCTCTATGATACCCTCTCATACTTAGTGTAAAGTGAGGCGAAGCGTACCCGGTCTGGTAATGGTCCATTCGCGGTCCCGCACCTTAGAAAGCCTTCCAATTACTTGAAAGTTTTCGCTTTGCGCAATACAAAATGAAATAACGTCACTGTCGGGACCCAGCCGAACTCCATGAAAACAGGGGCAACCGAGGCCAAGAATCCCCCTAAGTTATCAATGTCTTTGTCTATCGCATCTACAACACACGACCATCTTCAATGGTAATCTCAAGATTCCGTCCGTTCTCCGGTCGGTAAGCAAGTAGAGGGAGGTCTAAGGGCCGCGACATCCCCCAACATCCCGCCCACCGTCCGGGTGTGGGATTCAGGCATCAAGTACGCAGAATTAATCCTGCAACGACATTTGGCAGCTGGGTTACTTCTCGTATTGTGTCTCGGGAACCGTCCCCCTCTCCCCCCCTCCCTCCCTCTCTTCTGACCGAGGGCTCCGTCGCCCGCCGTCCCAGGACAACTACTACTTTAATCTGCGTACTTGCTTTGACGATTTCGCCTTGTTCTCACGTTCTGTGACTTTTTCCCTCCGCGGTTTCTTCCGGCGTCGTTCACCGTTCCGGGTTTCGAATTCCCAACTAAGTTCTTGCGAGGCCCTTCTCATAACCTAAGAACTCGGGCTTCAGCCGCTTGAAACCGCCAGAGGAAGGAGGAGGGACACGGGGTTTGCTTGTTGATGATTTTTCCAACCTACCCACGAGCGTCTGTGATGCGTTTCGTGTCTTCTTGATGCCCAACAGCTATCATGGCCTCTCCTGCTATCGACTCATCGACAAACCCGTACCGTATCCGCAGTGCCTTCACCTCATTCGCAAGCTCCGAACTGTCCATCCAGGTAGTGTTTGGCGGTAGTTTGATGAACTTGGAGCTCCGGACTATTGCTGAGACATAACCAAGAAGCTCGGGGCCGTGGGTCAGGTGAGTGAAGACAACGCTGAAAACACCCCCAATCATCAAAACTGAAGCGGAGAGTAAACCAACTCCTACCCATAGCTTGGACGCTTTGAAAACCTTCATTGGAGTGGCTGTCTCTCCTACAGACGTCACTTGAGGTTGGAAGCTTGCATTTGTGCTGACAGCACTGAGTGTGATCTCGTACGGTAGTTGACTCAACCCTATGTACGTGTTGAGCAGTTGGCCAAGGCGTATCCCAACCGTACGGGGATCTGTTGCGCTCATCTGAACTCTCGGCCCGCCCGAGATGTTTCTGAAGTTGGGATCTTGGAGATGATACAGAGAAGGGTCGGCTGAATTACGCAATCTGGTGCCCGTCGCAACAGGTAGCTCACTAGAGACGTAGTTGAACGTTCCAGGAAATGAAAGATGCGATATGCCCTCCGGTGCATGCGACTTTGGAGAGGGCCGCTGTGCGACTACTTCGCATCCGCGCCGACCGTCGACGTCCGTACAGCTGATGCGAGACTCAACGTACTCCTGAGTTACGCCGCAAATCATTTCCATGTCGTCAACCACCGAGGGTTGAAACGGATTCGATGCTACAGAGAACTGAAAGAGGAGCTTGGTGGCGCCGACTTCGACACTCGTTTCGTTAGTAAATACCATCGGGCAGTTCATGTATGGGTCCTCGAGGCTTTCTTGTGAATACTCGTTAAACCAGAGGGGATCGACAAATCTGTCCAATGCAATTCCCCCATTGGCTATCGCTCGTGCCATTTGTGTTTCGGTGCTGATACCCATGCCAGGTTCCGTTGGGGTATCTGGCATCGTCCTCATAACGTGATGACGACGATGACGACGACGACGACGACGACGACGACGTGGGGCTGATATACTCCGCGGTCATATTTGCCCATGTCGGTCCCTGGCTGATTTCTGAGTCGAGGAATCGAGCGGTTTCTGCACATTCGAGATGAACATAACTAGACTCAAGAACGAATGTTGTGTTTTTAGAGCCGCCGTAGCTGACAGGAATTCCTGCCAAAGATGAATATTGGATTTCCGTGGGATCACTAGTCACGGTCTTCCATTCCTTGGTTGCGTTTCGGTCCATGAAAGGGATCTTGACATGCCCCCAGATATCCATGCTGTCGATTTTGGTTTCCATGGGTGTCAAAACAAGGATAGTGTAAAGCCTTGCTATAGTTGCACGATCGGCCCGGTTGTGACCACCACTTATACCGCCCGATGACATCATCGTAGCAAGCTTAGAACGGGATAGATTATTGAAATAGGTTATCGTCGAAGGCTGACGGTCGATTCGAAAGCGCGAATCCAGCGCGCGCAGTATCGCTTGAGACCCAAGAGGGGAAAAGGTCCAGAGAATGAGCAGCACGAGGGCAAGTAAGTTGACTGTCCGGAACTGTAAAACAGTATACACCGTGGCCCCTACGGTTCTGCTGCCCATAAGCTGCTCAAGGGAACCTATACTGCCTCCCTTTTCAAGTTTCCATCGGGCTGATGCGAACATCAGGCGACCGACAATAGATGCGTACAGGATTGGGAACAGCGTTGCGAGCTAATTAGTCACACACCAGGGTCAGCATTGAAGGCTAATTTGCATATGAGAGAAACTAACTGCTGAAGAATCGGGGTGTAAATGTGACTTACCAGTTTGATAGCATCCATCCATGCCTCAAGCATGTCGCCAACTTGAAAACCATCAAGGCGCCAGACAAGTATGAGGAACACGATTATAGCCAAGGGCAAAATGACGGCAGCGCAGTCTGCGAGGATCGCGAATGCCGCCGTGTTATTGTTCTTGCGCAAATCATCGCTTCCAGGTGTCTTGTCGTCGGTCGCAACGGGCTTGTACTCTCCGCGATGGCTCCGTCCGCTAAGGGGGGAAGAGGGCGTGTGATGAGCTTCGGGGACATTCTTTCCGGGTCCGCTATGAAGTTCGAGACTGTTGTTCTTCGATGCCTCTATATTATGGGATGGTTGTCGAGTAAAATTTGGCGAGGCTGGCAAAGCTGGCGAGTCGCTGTTTCGTTGATCCGACATCGTAGGCGAACATAGAATATCGGTTCTAATACTACGCATGCAAGACTTCTAATGATTTCAACTCGGTGTTATGTATCGTTGCGGTACCAGACATAAGATTGCATAGAAATATGACGCTGTGGAAGCTTGAATCGGGTTTTACATATACACAACGGGTTCACACGATATAAATCAAGCCAGCTGGTGCTGCTCAGGCCAGAGCTTTCACTTGCAAAGGATAAGGAATCAGGCGGCCAATCAAAGACTACGTAAACACTGGGATGTAAACTCGCGTCAGCATGGCTATGCGTAAGGCAGCTTGTGGACTTCGACTGGGTGGCATTGTTTATTATTGGTGGTGGTGTACCACACTGCATATGCTTTGAGGTGCAACCGAATCGTCTAAGCAAATGAGTGGCATAGGAAAAGATCAACACACCATCCCCAAAGGTTTATGGATTTGTCGCCTGCTCTTGCAGTCGATAGTACCACCCCTGGTATGTTCCTCCATACAGCTCTATGCGCTCCCAGCCGCACTCGCTACCACGTCGATCCGTTTGCTTCAACGGCTTTTACAATTTGCGAGTCTGTGATGACGTAGGGCGTCTTTCGGCTGGCACTTGAGGCGCCCTTGCTACATGTTCAGCTTATGCGCCGGCTGCACTTTCTCTGCGCCTACTGGACCTCAAGGGCTCCTCTTTGGTGATGTAATGGGTGATACTGGCGGTGCCGTAACTCGAGTGTAACCGACGAAAAGCTACGCGGCAGTCTCCCTCACTTCAGGTCATTGTGTGATGTTCTTGTAGACGGTGTTGCGTTCGATGAATGTATCCGCGTTCAAACTTGGCCAAGCTGACATAGGACTGCCGAGTACTGACGATGGAGTCTCGATAGGTAGAAGAGACAGTCGATGTCTAGGATGAAGACAGCACTACGGCGGACTAAAGTAAGAAATAGAGAGGCAACGTTCGGCATGGGAAAAAATCTTCGTTTTCTGGTTACCAGTGTACCAGCTAAAGGTTGGGTGTCTCTGAGATTTGAAGATGATACGCAGTACCTCCCCAAACATCGTAGGTCTTTTTTTTTTTTTTTCATCTCAATGTACCTTAGGTAACGAGCTTCGTTGCGGAACGGGCAGGCATGAAATTTGGGGCCTGATCAAGTCTGCTTACCACTTGAGAACCTGCACACATACAACGCAAGTGTCAAGGCGTCCAACGGGATTTATACAGCGGCATGAGCCAACAGGGGCACTGCATTGCCACAAAACTTTATCAACTCGCAGAATCACAATTCGGACTAACAGAGAGAAAGACAGAGAGAGAGAGAGAGAGAGAGAGTTAAGGAGTAATCGGGATATACAACATCTCTGCAGGCTACCATAGATTGTTCTACGTAAGAGCCCTCTCGTCGCTCAGTCGGGGAAAGTCCTCCGCTTCCCATTTTGACATTGATTGTTGCAAGTGCGGAATGTACTCTTCCACCCTCATATAACCATGGCAACACTCTGAAGTGCGCAACACGGAAGTTCTCATCGCTTGAGTCACCTCCGCAGTTGTTATTTCGAGCACTCTTAGGAGTCGAGAAAGCCAAGAGCACCTCCCCACGTACCAACCCTCTCGATCAGAATCCTCCAGGCTGGACGTGCTTCCACTGTGGTATTCGTGTTCCATCCAAATGACGTAACTTGATATTGAGCGCGTGACTCTTTGCTTGGGGTCCGATTGCTGGAAATTGACTATATAGTGTGTGAAACAATCGCGCTTATAGTCCACTTCGTAGCCAGACTATCTCGTTGATTAGCGCCTCCACGCACCGAGGAATGGGATGCATCTGCAAATACCTTACGAAGATCTTTGCCGCGTAATCTTGCGTTTGCCTTCGCTGCCTCTTCGCACGATTTCTCCAGGGATTTCTTGATTTGGCCAATATAGTCATCAAGTAGTGTTTCATAATGCTTGTCAGTGCTCTGCGCCATTTCGGTTTCTAATATGTCAATGAATTCTGATTCTTCCTCTAAGATTTCGTCAATGTCGTCGTCGTGAATTGGACCGCGCTTCCCAAGCAGGTATTCATAGTCGTTGCGCCCTGGTGAGCGTTGTCGGCAGCAGACATGAGTCATTCCCAGCTCGTCATGCTTCGCCTTCCTGATAAGCGACAAAAGGATCGTTTTGGCTTCCCCTTTGTCTCGATACTCCGAAAGAAGTGTAAGCCATTCGAATGCCCAGGTTGAAAACTGAATATCTGGTCGCAGGATAAAAGAGCCTCGCTTGGGCAACGCAGCCGTGAGACAACCATTGGGCGAGCAGGGGCATCGGCAGGTATCCCTAGATAGAACATCCGCACCATTGCTAAGCAAAATGCGCACAATCTCCATTCTTGCGCAGGTGGTCGAATCACCATCATGTAGGCCGCCAAGGGCGTGACCGAGTGCCGTGTAATGCCGATCATCCTTTAGGTTGATGTCGGCTCCTGCGTCGAGGAGTACGCGAATCATCGCAGGTTCGTATTGCTTGGCAGCCGATACAAGAGAATGTTCTCCAATGCTGTTCGCATGATTGACGAGGTTGCATCCATTGTCGAGCAGAGCATGTATATCGGAGACGGACCTGGCGTGATGCAACAAGCAGTTGTCCTTCACATCCGAGTTTCTATAGTCAGGATAAGTGAAGTTGACGGAAACACACTTTTCCAATAACTGATGAAATGATACGCCGCTTGTTGCTAGCCAGTCAGGGTATGAGACCTGGAACAGGTACGTGGCAAGTTTCGCCCAGCTCTCTGCAGCTTCTTTCGCCTCGATAGTTTCGATCCGGCAGAGAAATGCGAGAATCAGTTTCCAGTGCCGACGGATAGCGGCATATTGCAAGAAATATCGGCCAAATCGGCTGTCCCTGATATATAGGTCGGCGCCAGCATCGAGAAGCAAGAGCAAAGAGTCCGTTTGATTTGAGACCGCAGCATACATGAGGGGCGTAGTTCCGTAGTTGTCAAGGGCATTGATGTCGCAGCCTGACTCGATGAGGGTGTTTAGGTGTATACCTTTCCAAACGGCAAGATGAAGAGGTGTCTGGCCAAGGAAGTTCTTCTCGTCTCTCTTCGAGTGGGAGATCCATCTTTCAACCATTTCTGGTGAGTCGAACAGTACGGCTTCATGGAGAGGTGCCATGCCGGCGAGCCCTACGTATATGTAGCTCCCATCAACACACTACCCCGAATTTCTGAGAACTTCTACTGAGTACTGACCTTGGTTATCTTTGCAGATGATTCTTAAATACTCGATGAAGAAAGGATCGGGAGTTATTTCTTCGGATATCCAATCTGGTGAACATGGCTTTGGCCAGGTTTGAGCATCAACCTCAGTTGCACAGAAGCCAAGATCAATGAGGGTATCCAACAGGTGCAGATGGGGGCCTTCTCCAATCCATTTCGCACACTGCGTTAGGAATCTTCAAGGAGTTCGAGAGATTAGCCACATCTTGTTACTTTTTCCAACACAAATTTCCACTTACCTGGCGTGTTCAGTTCCCCGCGTCATGCCAAATTCAGATATGAAGAGCTCGAGTAATGAAAATTGTAAATCTCGTGCAACCAATCGCCACGGAAAACGTACAATCTCCTGTTAAAAACGTCAAAACCGGTCAGATAATAGATTTGGAGAATCGTACCTCGACGTAAGACTTTCCCTCCGGATTGACATGGGTGGGGAACGTTGGGTCAGTTCGATGCATTTCAATGAGCCGCTCTCGAGCCTCCTCAAACGTAACCAGTCCGTTGCTACATCTCCAGATTATCTCGAACCCGGGAGATGTGTACGGAACAATCCGTTCGACTCCCAGGCCCGGACGAAGCGAGAACCCGCCCGAGTTTGTGAGAATATAGAACTGGATCTCCGCCGCCCATCGAATCCCGAGCTGCGAGAGCGCGAATCTGAAAGCCCCGCCACATTTGGTCGCGTCGCAAGATTCCTTGTTACATTTCTGCTTGGATCCAACCAGAGAGGTGTACTCGAGTGCCCAGAAGCGTCCGGATGATCTTGTCGTGCGGTGGCACGCGCAGGGACACGACCTCGATAGGCAGTCACCTCGTTGTCTGAACCTTGGACGTCTCACGGTGCCGAAAGTCTCCAATGCGCCAGATTGTGCATTATCTGGAGGCGAAGAAGGGATCGACACCGCCTGGGTAAAACTTGAATCATTCTCGCGGCTTGATATTGACAGCTGAGCTGGACGATTCTGAAGCTGGTTTGCCTGAAAGGCCTCCAGTAGAGACGATGTCTGCAACACAAAAAGCCTTGGAAAATGTTGTGAGTAAGTGGGTAGGAACAGAAGAAAAGGACGCTCCGTGAAGGTTTACGCACATGGTGACGTTAGTTTTGGCAGCTTGAATGCTGCGCTGCAGGGTCTCAACCCGCTGTGCCCAAGTCCGGAAGGCCCCGAGTTTCAACAGCTCTGGCTTTCGACCCGTCTTCGACGTCGCCTTCTCAAATATGCGCACTAAGGACTCCAGCTCTTGTATGACCAGCATCAAGCTTGCCGAGTATTGCCGGAAAATAGGGTCATCCTTTCCAGGTGCCCTCTCTGCCACTTGCATGAGGTGGGCCAGGAGATCCAAGTCCGCCAAGAGGGCGTCCAGCTCGGCTGAAGCCCCTTCTGCGCTGTGACGGATACCTCGCAATTTGTCAATCCCGCTGGTTACCTGAATGAGTAGAGATAGGAAGCCTGCGCCAGCGGCGACAAAGCCCACCGTCACTTCGGCCATGACAGCTTAGAGGTAGATATCAGACTGAGTCCTCGAGTCCGGAAACGATCAAAGACGGCTCAGGAGAAGAGGAAGACTGCTTGTAAATCCTGGGCGCCAAAGGAGAGATTTGGAAACTATATATATCCTCGACAGAATTGCCCTTCAGTCTGCCTGGCAGGCTGTGCCATGCAGGCCTGCAGAGCGAGGCAGCCAATGAAACAGGAAATGGCAACATCTCTTGTATGCAACTGTCAGTTGGGCGGCGGTAATATTTCCTTAAGCGCCCACTGGGTCGCCGGCGCCGCGGCAATATCGCTCTGCTCCTTTAAGGCGCATGCGTTAAAAACACAAGAGGTTGCCCAATCAGAGAAGATCGATCGATTCGAGGGAGTTTGCCTACGGACCAAAATCAAATGTTGAAGGAAAAGAAGAGATGGAGTTGGCTAGACCCTTTACACATGCTGTTGTACTTTGCGTGTGAGTTGAAGCAGGAAGCCATAATGACGAAGTTTCTTGTCTCGACACGATACCTGTCTCGTTCATACACGCCAATGGCCATTTTAACGATCTGGAATGTATTTGTGTAGGGATAATAGAGATTTCAGCACCCCTTATGCACAGCGTTCAAGTTTGCTTTACTAGTTTTAGTTTACACAAGTCCAAGGTCTTTCTCCACCATGCCACGGCAGATCGGGTGGTAGAAGTCCCTGTTCTTCTCAAAGGTCTTGAGGGCGAGGTCGCGATCGACCTTGTCCAGAGAGCGGAAGAGAGGGCGCACAAACTTCATGCGACCAACGGTGCCCAACAGCTCAGCGGCGCCGGCGTACGCAGACGAGTCCTTGGCAGCAAGCGCGATCTTGTAGTAGGCCGTCTTGAGCTCGACGTTGCGCGACGAGACGAAATCATACGTCGTGCCGAGCAGGCGGGCGCGGTCTGCGGACAGCGGGTTTGGAAACTTCTCGATGGTCTCGAGGAGCACGAGTTTCTGGTTACCCGAGAAAGACGAGACGTCTTCGGGGGACGGGGTGAACTTGTCGTCCTTCCAGCTCTCGGCAAGCTTGTAGCACACATCCACCAAGGAGGTATCGAAGTCAGGCTTAGGCGGGAGGCCGGGCTGATAGAACCACGTGTCCCAGTCAATGGAGGCAACCTTGTTCTTGATGGCGTCGTCGCCGAGGCCGTTGAAGAAAGTGAGGAACGTGTCCTTGAACTCGAATGAGTCGAGCGACTTGCGGGACCACTTTGTGAAGTAATGGGGAATGAACTTGTCGAACGCCTCGCGGCCGACGAGGCGCTCGAGGTAGTAAAGGAAGTGAAAGCCCTTCTCGTAGGGAACAGTGCTGAAAGCGTCGTCGGGGTCGATGCCCTTGTGGTTGATGATAAGCTTGGTGAACTCGGAGTCGGCTCCGAAGAGGGCGACGGCGTCCTCTACGTGGCGTGTTAGCAATCAATACACAATTTTTTCATCTCTCCGGAGTGAGATATCTTGAAAGAGCGCAAAGGGTGAAAGCCAAGGGTTGTAACGTACCGAGGGCCTTCCAGCCAATAATGGCGGAAAAGTCGCGCTCAGCATCTCCGTGAATGGCCATGCCAATGCGGCGCTCGAGGTATGTTGTCCAACCCTCGTTGAGCCAGCTACACAACATCATCAGCATATCAGCAACGTAATTTTTCAGGAGCGTATGACTCACAAATGCTCCCAACTGCAACTAGTCACCAAGTTTCCACTCCAAGAGTGACTCAGCTCGTGCGCAATGACATCCACGTTCTGCTTGTCACCACTGATGATGGTCGGCGTCGCAAACGTGTAGATGGGGTTCTCCATGCCGCCGTAGGGGAAGCTGGGCGGCAGCACCAGAACATTGTATTGGCCCCATCGGTAGGGGAAGACGAGCTTCTCGGCCACCTCCATGAACTTCTCCATGTCGTTCTGCAGCTCCCACTGCGACTCCTTCAATTCGTCGGGGCCCGTGGCGACGATGCTCCGCGGGCCAATGGGCGCCGTCGCGATGTCCCCGGACGCCAGAGCGAACAGATACGAAGGGATGGGCACCTTCTGCTCGAAGCGGTAGACGGTGTCGCTACCATCCTTCTCGGCCTCGCCGGAACCCTCGAACAGCACGCCGCTGGCGACAACGGGAAGGGGCGAGGTGATGACGAACGAGTACGTCGACTTGACGTCGGGGGTGTCTTGGCATGGGAAAAGCGAGCGGGCGTGAATGGCCTGGCACTGGGAGAACATGTAGGGGTGCTTCTTGTTGCTCGTCTGGGCGGGGGTGAGCCACTGCAGGGCGGTGCACTTGTCCGTCGTAGCCAGGTCGACGTCGACCTTGACGATCTCACCCTTGGCGGCACCCTCGGGGACAAAGACGTGCAGCGGAGCGCCATAAGGCTCGACGCGGTCCTTGAGCTCCCAGGTGGAGGTCGCGGCGTTGACCTTGACGCCCGAGATGGAGAGGAAGCTGGAGTCGAGGATGATCTCCTTGCTCTCCTTGTCCGTCAAAGACTCAAGCTCGAGGGTGACGGAACCCTTGAGGGACCTATCTTTGAAATCGATGGTGAGGTTCGCCGTGGTGTGTTTGGCGAGCCAGGCACCGTAGTTTGAGAGGGTGTTGGGGTCTCTGTTGGCGGTGGCCATCTTGGCGGTTATGCTGAAGACGGCGCGATTCTGAGGGCTGGTGAGGTGTTTGAAGGCTGTTCTAAGCGGAATCGACCCCTTCGGTAAGAGCGATCGCCACATGTGTGAAAAAAACGTTGACTAGGCGGAGCACCTGTCTCCAGAATTTGATATCTCGAACTCCTCTCGTGATGTCGTTGGAAGCACTTGCCAAATTTGGACTAAGGTAGAGGGGTAGCTTCAGCCACAGAGTAGACTACAACAAGCCACATTCATGCGCCACTCGATTTCCCCCTCTTACTCCCATTCTGAATATTACAAGCTGGCGGCAACAAGAGTCAGTCTTCCTGAACTCCCAAGTAGCGCAGGTTTCGATCATCTTTCAGAATTCGTATTGTCTCATCTGTCTCTCAGAATATGATACGCGATGCGCATCGATGACGGTTTATCGCTCACATTGGCCAACTCCAGGCCTGCAGATCCCTTGTAACCTTCGATAAGCTCACACAAGCCTAGCACAAGGCATCTGTGAATCGCCAATCAACGTACAACGCCAAACGTCGAACATGCACCACGGCACAACGTCAATGGCCAGCATCCTGAAACAGCACCGTTGTCCATCTGCTATGGGATCTCCCTGCCGTGACGTACATGGCCACCAGAAAGACTGTTTCTGCGCGTTGTGGGTGTTCAGTAATCGTTGGCCTGCCGGGCCAGGCACATCCTACCTTAGCAACCATACCCCTTGCTGCCCTGACACCCTCGTGTGCCGCTGTTCCATGTCGTGATGAGGAACACGCCAAACAGAACGGAACAACGTCGCATGCAGAATAAGACGCAAAACGAACTTTTCTCCGTATTTTCAAGGGTGAGAAACCGGATGAAAAGTCTCCTTTGCTCTGAACCTACTCCTTGCCCCGCGGAACCTGGTGCCCAGGTGGAAAGAAATAGGTTCGTTCGATGTGTCCGTCAAGCCTTCTCGGGAGAGAGCGAGGGACCTGGTGTTTCGACGCAACAAGCTGACTGAGTCAACGAATTGCGTCGTTGGGAGTCTTCCCCCATAACATAGGGGCACGGAAGCAATGCCGCCCAAAAGACAATCTCGTGTTTCCCCCTGAGCTTTACAGGCACCTACTCCCATAACACGAGACAGGACGCTGTCGCCCCCAAACCGTTGGTCACGATGCTGACGCGTGTGTGCGCGCGTGCAAGGAAGAGCATACTGCCTCCTTTCCTCTTCTTTTTTATCCGACTCCCTGGCCATCCAATCTCGGAATAGTCTGTTCGTCAGTCATCTTTCGGCCCCCATGGCCCATGACATCTGCGTGGCCCCTTCACGACGCTGACTGCAGGTGTATCTTTTGAGAAAGAAGGAGATGAGCTTCTCTCGGCCACCTGCCGTTTTTGACACTCAGTCGTCCAAGCGTGGTAGTGACCCATGCCAATTCCGCCTGAACCGGTCGCCGTGGTCACTGCTTCTCAAGTA
>MPGH01000138.1:29546-182738 GCA_001937105.1 Colletotrichum chlorophyti | reverse complement strand
TCTCTGGGGGGGGGGGCTGTGACTCTGTAAGAAACACCTGCCGACCGACAGGATGTGACAAGGCTTGCATCGTGAACGGTTGCAACGGTTGGGTAGGTTGGCATCGTTGATAGTAGCCTAGCTGTAAATCGCCGAAAGTCCGAGGCGGGCGGCCTCGTGACTCGAGAGCGAAGGCTCAAACGGGCGACTTTGTTGCGGTCGAGCTTGTTGCGGTCGAACGGGGCCGAAGTCCAATATTCGAATTTCCCATTGTCCAATATTGCCCTCTTGGCAGCTCGACGAAGACCATGAGAGATGGACGAGATCCATGACTTGAACCGGCCGATGCCCGTCTTCAGGGCGGTGAAACGGAGTCCTACCGGCGATGCATGGAAAGCTTAGTGGAAGCTGCTGGTGATATCGACAGCTGCGGCAAATTGGTCACAAATCATCGCCAATATTGACACCGTTCTCCGAGTTCATTTTACAGCGTACCTGCTTCTCATAGGGCCTTCCAGCACCCCTTCCTACCCCACACTCGATAGGGGATGGATTGTCACATCACACCGTCAGCGGGCAAAAACCCACAATCTTCTGGAAGCTGAGGTCACGCCCAACCGGGCTTCAGACTGGCAACAGGGGTGTTTCTCTCACCCGTCACCCGTCTTCTTGGTGGATGGGGCGAGCGTTCGAAAATGAAAGGGGCCTGCGAGAGGTCGTTTCCTGCATGGCATGGTTTATAATAAGATCTGCGTTATCGCGCATGGAATATCCGTCTGTTCTTCTGCACAAAGATGTTCTCCCCCAACGTATTGGTTGGCGATTTTAACCGGGTTGTGCAAGGGCATTCTTTTATCCCGAACTCTCCGTGTTGCTCGTGAAACTGCCCCGAGACTTGGTCGTCGTTGATAAGCAGCTTCATGCGGTGCGTCTTGACTAGGAACGTCCTCGCGCCATGGGCGGCAGAGGAAGATGTGCCCTCCTGGCCGTGACACTGACATATCGCGCTGTCTGGCCTGTCAGCTCTGACAAAACAAAAATCCCCTAGGCTATACCGTAGCAGGCAGGCAGGCATGTTCCCTTCAAAAGGCACAGCGGCATGCTGACCAGGAGCCCGGGGGGCCGGCAGCTGCCCTTCAGACGCGCGCAACAGGAAAACCCCGCCGCGAGGTTTTGCAGCTACGGGGGGTGGTCACCGTTTCCAGTATGGGCCGGCTTTCTGTTTCCCCGGGGCCTGACATCCAACGCCGCCGCCGCGGTTTCGCGCCACTGCAGGTGCGTGGTTGCAGCTCGCACGAGGTAACGCCGCCGCGGAGGCACACCCGCGCAGCCAAGACCGGGATGAGGACCAGGGAGAGTTGGGGGAGAGGCAGAGCACTCCAGAGCAGCATTGCGGCCCCTACAGGAGTGAAGGGGCTAGGTGGTCACGCAGCATTGGCGTGGCGTGACGACCCAGCTGGAGTGGACGGTGGATGATGCAGGTCTGCAACGCCTTCCCAAGTTGGAGGGGGGACGCTAACAATTCAAGCTTAGTTACGGGGGTCATGAAGTTTTATGCCGGGTTCCCAGGGGCACATGCGGTGGCTTTTCTGCTGCGCCGGGTAATTTAATGCACCGGAAAGGGACGGGAGGTCCGCCAAGCTCGTGAGGAACGTGGTGAGGGTTGGTTTCCACAAGCGGTGCCGAACGACCGGCCGCCGGACTTGAAGATATCTGCGGGCCCTCACCGAAGCTGGCACTTTGGCCCTATTCGATGACAAAGCGCAAATGGCGATCATATAGCAGCGCTGGAGGTGATCACGGCAGAAACGGTTCCCTGTGTCCCAGAGGCGGCCAGTGTGCTCGCTCTCATGCAGCGTGCCGCAACTCTCTTTCCAAAGCCGCAGACCACGTACGCAAATTGACAGATGCCCGTCGCCGTGTGTACTACTAGCCTGGAAAAGATGGCAAGAACAGTAATATACTGGAGACCAGGGGCCCGGTGGCAGGTCTGGCTACGTCTTGTTGCGCTATGTCAGTTAGACTTGAGGGGCGCCACGGGATTTTCGCAACGTGACAGGCTTGGCTCCAAACCTTAACGGCGATTTTGTTAAACGAACCTGTCGTTGAAAGGCCCCGGACCCCGTCCCGTTTTCCAATCTCCACCGGCCTCCGACGTTCCTGCGACCGCGATGGATTGCCCATGTGGAATATCCTTGAGCTGCTGGGTGGGTGTTAGTCCAACGTGCTTCTGTGCCGCTGACCATCATAGGTTGAGTTGAAGTAGCGTAGGAGAGCAAGGTAAAAAGAGGGAGGAAAGGGGCGGGTGACGTGCCAGCCCTGTTGCTTCCGGCATTTGCTCTGTCGGAGAAAAATTGGGAACCGTGATGGGATTAAACTGTTGATCTCTACCCAGCGTGCAGTTACCGAAGCGGGGACCACGAGTTATGTAGGATACTTGACGAAAAAGAACCCTTCGCATGCTGATCTCCTTCGCCACGGGCCACTATGCCCGTGTCAGCTCAACGTCTCGTGAGAAAACACCACCGTTGGACCGTTGGGACGCAATGTCGCTCGAAATCGCGCTCAGAGGGGCCGTTCATCCTCGCTGCTTGTCTGTTGCGTAGCCACCAAAGCTCGCTCGCAGCTCTGCAATCCACACCACGATTCTCGTTGGAACCTCATCCTCTAGTCCGGGTTGAGCGCGTCACTTGCGACTGGATCGTTCAGAACGACTGCTTCGGGAAAGCATACGCAAGCTGTCTAGCCGCTTCTCGAGTTGCTAGACGATAATGGGATGCAGTCTCTGGATCCCAGCCTTCCCCGGTGACTGCTGGTGCGCCTGCATGCCCTCGAGAATGTCTACTGCGTAGAGTGGCACAGCAAAGACTAGTCCCTGAGATTGGGACGAGATTTAGCCCCTTGTCGTTGCCGGAGACTAGAGGAAAGGAGGGGTTACATGACTTTTCAACGGCCATTGACGAATAGGAGACTATTGATGAAGAGCATGGTGTGTTTCAACCCCGCACTTGGAAGAATTCAAAGACGGTCCAGAACGTGACATGTTCTGCAGAAAGCCGTGCCCCTTCGGACGAGAGATCCGTAATTGGACACTAAAGAGGCATAAGCACTCAGCCCACCTGCCCATATCGTCTGCGAGACTGCACCTACGTATAGATAGTCGAGGGAGCACTTGCGTTCCGCGAATGTTGCCTCGTGTTACTTGGCAACTTGGCGTTCGGATACCGGCTGAAGGCGAGATCGCGGGACAACATCCAGCATTATCCATCACTCCTGAGCTTGTTGTGGCCCGGCAGCCTTCAGCGGGGGACCGGGCGTCGTCTAACAGCGTTATGACATGGCGACAGCTCATGCGCTTTCAACCAGAAACCTTAGCCGCGCAAGTATCAATGACCCGTTTCAGCAAGTGAAAGAACTGAACTCCCGTTTCCAAAAAGCCGACTGGGAATGACCTCGAAAGAACCATGTTGGAGAGAATCTGTCATCTGGAAACGCTGCAAAGCAGAATTCAGAAAAGCTGCTGCAAGCGGTGTTTAACATCAATTGAGTACCAAAGCCAGCACTGCAACGAAGACAACGCTGCAACGGCGCTAGCCAGGGGTTTGCGACAACCTCAACTCTGATGCCTGTCAATAATGAACTGAGGTGTAGGGATGGCAGCCTGGTACCACAAGGACAATGGCAGCACGTCTCGGAGTGAGGTAAAAATCGTCTCCGTATGTGGAAAGTGAGGTTTGTCCAGATGTTTGCTTGCAAACTGTGACCGTACATCTCGATGCTGCAGTGTCCTAACTAACGGCACAGCACCCTGAAGGTCGCGGACTGTGACTTCTTGCATGGTTGCCTCTTCATAACGACTGCATCCTCTCGTTCTCTGAGCTTCAAGAAGCTGCCGCTTGTCGTCCGTCACAATCTTACGGGGGTTCTGTCCGTGGCACACGTTATTGCCTCTGAGTTGATCTAGGGGGAACTAGAGAGGACTCTTTGGGAGGGGACGAATGCGAGTGAAAGACAGGCATACTCCTGAACAAACCCAACGTGCTGCCTTCCCGCAACTTGTTGGATGGCTATGCTCCAAAACATTGACAAACAGAGTACTGGCATGGTAGCTGCTGATGCCTGCACAATTCAGATGCCAGAAGAGGCGCTACTCAATTTTAAGACTCGATTTCAATCTCGATCAACACTGACAACCATCGAAGTCTCACCATACTAAAGAGCGGTAAGTGGCATGTCTTGCGTATTCTTGGACGACACCAAACTGTTGTTGTTGATCGAAGCTGCTCTCCGTCTCTGGACTCCAACAAGGACGACCACCATCAATCAGCTCCTTCGGCAAAGAACAGCCGCGGAGTCACTCGGAACAAAAACTCGGGTACCTGACATAATACGGTTCTTTGCTCCCTAGTCATAGAGTGGCACGGGTTCTGAGTGCCGTGAATCTCTGGGCATGTGGCCGTAGGAGACAGTACATTCCAGGGGGCAAGATAAGCATAGGGTGGTAGTCACGTAAAGTCGAGGGTTGGTAGCGCAAATGGGGAATCGACGGCTGTGCCTCTGGTCAATGTTTCATTGGGCTGTAAACCAAACCCGACCTGCTATGGCTAGCCCTCTCTCCCAGTTGACGAGGTGCTCAACAAGGGCGAGGGCCAGGCGTTCTTCCGATCTTGTGTTGACATAACTGGAAGAGTAACACGACTTCATTATAAAAATACATACAAAGAGAGAGAAAGAGGAGCACTCGGAAAGAAACAGCAAGCAGACGAAGATTCAAATCATTACTCAGCCGTTTTGCGCGGCATGCAATCCGTTCATGAGTACAATGTTTCATTCATTGGTGCCGACGGGCTACGCTTCTGTTTGCTCAATGATGATCCGCTTTCCACCACCATGGCAGCTTGATCCCATGATTTTGTGTTGACCCTGGTTTAATGTTGAATACCCACCATTCGCCATATCAGTCATGTTTTGTGACTCGCTCCACATAAGCGCGATGCGAAGAATACGACGTTGTTGCAGAGGTGCTCGCAAGTGCGGCACAGTCGGTGGAAAATGTAACGGCGCGGCGCTACCGACACGGCCGATACTACCACGGATGCGTCCGTGTACACTCATTTTCGGCTCCGAGTCCTCATAACATGAGCTGCTGAGAACGAAATTTTGGGCCATAGCCGTTGTCAGATAGCACGGCGAAGAATGTAGACCGGTCCTGCTATTTGACTCCCTAAGCGGATGAAGTCTGTGTTACATCGGTCTTGTTGAGAGGAGAATGCTTCACGGTAGAACATCGTGCAGTCCGCAGTTAGGTACACGTAAGAAGCAATCTGCCCCGTCGATATAACGGTTCGATATTGACATCATTTAGAGCCCGCGATCCCGTCTACCCTGGCGGAGCGGCGAGCCCACACAGCTCAAATTGTTCTGCCACCGTTGGGTAAGTGGGTACGAAACCCCTGCGTTAATTAGCATTGGAGCTTCAAACCCCAACATGGCCAGTACCGAGACAATATGTTGACAGGGGAGTCTTCCTTGGGATGCCCGAAAAACCAGGGCCCCCAGTCACTTCTTGGGAAAGGAGAGTGAATGAGAACGGAGAGGTAACCTGTTTCAGACATTTGTGCTACGTCTGCAAGGGTATCGGAGAGAACTTGGTGATAGTCCGATAGATAATTGCATGTAGAGCTCCGTTTCCTCGGACAGAAAACCCCAATTTCATCGAGTCGGATGTGGTTACCTCGTGTGAACGAGTGAGATAGCATGCGGGATGTACGAGTACCGCATGCTGCAATACGGGTATTTTTATCCCTCACGATCACAGCTAAATATATTGTTTGTTTGTGGTATTCGGCTCCTCGAGGAAAATTGGGACGAAACAATTTGTGGGTGTTTCGAGCGAGCTGATCATCGGCAGCTTGAAGGCCAAAAGGCTCCGAGTCAATGAGGTACGTTTAAGCCCCCAACAGTTGTGTGTGGGAGGGATATCAGAAAGTCGTTCGTAATAATTGGGGTCCTTGGCCGAGCGATAGTGAGACCGAGATAGCCGGGGATTCGACCTCGGGGTCGAAGACTATGAGATGAAGGTATGCGATTGAATCGCCCGATTATTCGAGGTTTTGGATATCCTGGAAGTTCTCGTCAAGCCCGTAGTTCAATCGATGACCTGCATGCTATCATGAAGCGAACTATTGCAGAGCCACAGCCGAAGGAGCACGTGTTCTCCAGAACGGGTTGCAGCTGCGATGTCGTGAGTCAAGTCTAGCTTCACTTGACTCTTGCGCTCCCCGCCAAAAAGAGACCCTATCCCACCCTCCAGTCAGCATCGGGCGTTTGGACCACTTGGGCGGGAAGTCGAGCCTGGGAACGGTGTTGATCTTAAGGAGTCAATAAGACAAGGTTGTCTTTATTTTTACCGTTCCCTTCCTGGTCCGTTCTGCCATAGTCCAGAACAAGGTTGTCAACATGGTTGAACAAGGGGCCGGCCACGGGACCTGAATCCGGTTACCGTCTACAGCTAGGGCTCCCAGTCAAGTCGGAAGGAGAAGGGTGAAGAGATCCACAGCGGTTGGCAGATGGATTAGCAAGGCCCTTGATGGCTGGATAGAATTAAAAAAAGAAAAGCTCGGCTAAACACGTCAGTTTCCACTTCATGGCGAAGAAGAGGGCAGACTGTGTACGCTTTGACTCTGCTAATCAGGTGAAGTCAACTTGAGCGCCAGCGTGCTATCTCCGCTGTCGTAGCTCCCCGTGCATGTCCGACAGTAGAAGAAAAGGGGTTGCACCGGGTGACGGTAATTCAGACTGAAAATTGTTGGCAGAACGAAACGATCCTAGTCAATTGAACAAGAAAAACGACGCCATTGTTTCTCAGAACGTGCTTGGTGATACGGTCCACGTCAAGAGCGTGGAGACTGGGCCGAACGACTGCTAGGCCGATGGTAATGTTGAGCCGGGGGAAAGCTTGGCGACTGGAATTCGGCGGGCGTTCCGAATGGGAGTCGCACGCAAATTAAGATGAAACAGCCTTGCTATGTTCAGGGTGAGAGGACCCAAGAGAGAAAGCCGATAATGAGATGGACAGACGTTTTCGACTTGCCCACAATATTGCGTAGTCGGACAGCCAAAGGCCAAGGGTTGCTTTGATCACACGCACGTCGCTCATCGCGACGTGCGGAATTGCACTTGACTGTAGCTAATAGGATCAAGCATCGAAGCCCTCAGGCAGAACCTAGAAACACTTGGGACTAATTGTCAAGGCATATGCCATCGGCCGTCCCTTTCTTAAGGCGAACCATAAGCCACCAGTGCTGATGGCCGTTGGACACTCTGCTCTGTCATAGGTTTTCATCCACGTTGTCTACGTCAAAGCCCTGAACCATCTCGATGCGTTAGTGTGATCGGGACTGAAGGCTTAGTTTTAGCTTGTCACCTCCCCGAATTCCGAAGGGGCAGGCTTCGTCTAGTGAGTTGAGATCCGGACGCCATCCCGCGAAGCCACTCGATCGACCAAACACAAATCGCATTCATCAGGGCCGCATTTGTTTTTCACATACGCTGACGAAGCAGTAACAGCATCAAGATGAATGCCCTACTTGATCAATGCATTTGCCACGAGTGACTCGATCAGGGAGGGAGGTGCCTGCATGCCACCGTCTCATCATGTTCGAAGGTTGTTCTCCTGATGTGCTTGATGCGTCGTCTAATCCAGACTAGCCGATTGGAAGCGTTATTCATGCGATTCCACAGGAGGTCAGCCAGTGTGGGCTCGTGCTTGCTGTGCGAAACTGTTAGGGCACCTTAGGCGCTGTGGTGTGCGTACGGACACTCGGCGAGCACCGTAAATTCCCCGCTTCTTCTTGCCGGACTGCCAGGTCGTTCCCTCGGGTGCGAGCGGAGGGGTTCCATCAAGAAGACAGCTCGAGCGCCGATGCGGTCCGGAACGATCAGCATTACTGAGCAGGTAGCCAATGGGGCAAAAGTCTGTCATACAAGCTGTCTAACTGATGCTTTCAGTCTCTTTCACCCCAAACCAAGAGATGCACCTCGTGTTGCTGTCTAGATTCGACCAATGAAGTCATGAGCCAAAATGGTCTGCCACCAGACGCTGGACTGGTCTTGTATCAGACACACAGCCCACAAGGGGAACAATCTGATGCAGGGGCATTGCAGACTAGATGGACATCGAAATGCGTGAGCCGCGTATCGGTGCAACAATCGGAATTCGTGGCTTCTGTGAAAAGTCGATGAGGACCAATAGACGTGTGAGACGCTGGCGCCTGTCGACCGGCGGTTTGAGCCGAAGAAGCTGGCCATCGACACCCGAGGCGTGCTTACATCGGCTGTGCATGAAAGAGAGGGTGAACAAGAGGAGTATGATGTTGTGGCTGATGGATGTCAATCGTAGCCAGGAGTCAGAATCTGTTGCAGCTCTTCGGATAGGTCCATCAGCGTCTCACAGCCATCCATGGCTGCACAGGTACATGGGTGTCGTCAGTGTGGTGCAGGAGACGGGACAGATGAGCGACTGGAATGAACTGAACCATCGAATCCATGTGTTTAGTTGGTAGTTAGCATGCCTGATGGTGATGGTGTGGTTGAGTGCGACCGCACTGAAGCTGCCATTTCCATGGACGACCTCATCCCGTCATGCATTTGCTTTGACCGACATCCCTCACCTGAGGACGGCACAGAATGAACCTTACACGGTCGTATCAGTAATGGGCAAAGCACAGAAGTTCGTTTGGAGTTGCGTGTTTTATCGTTGTCGCCCCTCCAGGCCATGAAGCCCACCTTGACTCCAAATAGACGATCCGGGATGAGCAAGGTGAACGAGGGGAAAGTGGACTCTTTTTGCGAGTGAATGCAACTGAAGTCACGATTCGTGGTGATGGTGATCGGCCGGGTGCCCGCCCACATAGGCTGTGGGGAGAGTCATGAGTCTGGAGTCAGGATGTCTAGATCTGAAGCGCATTGAAGACTCTGGCGGGCAAAGCAGAAACAGGCGAGCAAGCAGTATAGCCCGTGGCTTGTTGTTTAGCGCGTTTCTTGCATCTCGTGTTGGTGTTGGTGCCGCGGGTTGCCCAAAGCAAAGAGGGGCAGGAGACTGGTGATGAAAATGCTTGGACTTCGACGACCCCGATGTGGGCGAAGTTCAAGGAAGGAAGCGACAATGGCTGAACCCTTCTATCACCTGGGTGCGGGATTTTCGGCCGGCAAGGAGGCACCTACTCAGCTGGGAGAGGCAAGTAGGAATCGCATCATCTGTGTCGGGACAAGGTCGTTCGTTCTGGAAGCAGCCGTCGAGTACCAGTCAGCGTTCCTGCGAGTTGGTTCCCAGCAAGGATTATGACGGGTGAGGAACTCTGGGGAGCAGGAGCCTTCCCGTTCTGCCATCGATTACTGGTCACATCCATATTGACTACATCCCGTCATCCTTTATGGAAACGTAACGCCAGATGGGAGGCAAGAGGTCAAGGCAAATGCCCGCATCGCTCATTGGACTGGCTACATGGCCCGGGCGGGAGGTGCCTGTGTAAGTTCATGTCTCGATCCAGCAATAGCCTCTGTGACTTTGGACTGCATACATTCGATCCAAAGAGTATTCTCATGGTAAGTGAGTAGCGCGGCCAAGTAATCCATCAGATTGTAATCAGAAGCATTGTCACATCGCGCACACGATTACGCTGCCGTCTACGGCAACTGATGGCTATAACCCACAGCTGAAGTCACCTTACCATCGGGTTCCCCTCCTAGAGAGCTCATGATAGGGGAATGAATCTCCATTCTGGCTGCAGATGTGCCTAGTTAGGTATGTAGCGGAGAAGCCCTTGGCTTACCACCCAGCCGGCTCCTCCCAAAAGGTTATCATGAAGGCGACATCCACAGTGTGACGGGGAATCGATCGCTCGGAGGAGGGGTTTCATGGATGCCAAATGGCCCGCATCAACCTCGAGTCTGGCTAAGAGATACAGTACTGGGAGCAAGGCAGGTAGGGCATCTGGGGGGTATCTCTTTCCTCAGAATGCTCACGATGCATGGTGGAGGAAGAAAGGTACCTTGATCAGAGGGCACGCCAAAAGGTACAAGAGGAAAGGTTGTAGTAGTGGTGGTATTCGTAAAGGGATGAGGCACCCTGTCTCAGTACGTACCTTCCCTGCGTTGACGTTAGCGTCGCCCGGACGCTGGGATCTCCACTGTTTCCGAGTGGACCACATCCCACCCCGGTCCGAAGAGTGGGTAATTCTTTTTGAGGAAAGGAGGGGCACCTTCGATTTTCTGCTGCCAGCTCCCCTGTTCCTCTTCACCCGTCACCCATGTCTGAATCTCTGGTTCAGATGTTCAAGCCGTTTCAACTTGTCCTCCCTTCCCTTTCCCCTTCCCATGCAAAACAAAGATGCATGCACATTTGCATATCCTTCCCTTCTTTTCCATAGCCATAACTTATTCTGACCTCATCTTATCCATCCTTCTTCGCTTCCCGTCACGTTGCCTCCCCCCTATCTTGGATTTGTGAACGGACACACGAGTGCATAGTACACACCCTCTCGAGACTTTGTCTTGATCACAGTTAGCCAGTCCTCCCTCCTCTCTCGACATTTTAGGTTCTTGCTAGCGTGCGCTTTCTTGTCTCCCTCTCTCTGTCTTGCTCCTTCTTCTCCGGTCTCTCAATAACGCATAGGCCCTTGTCTCTTCGGGATCCTTTACCCTTACTACTGCTCTATGCCTAATTCTGCTTCGTTCTCCGGCAGTCGGATATACTCGTTTTCTCGTGTGTCGCCCTGTCCGCTGACATTCACCGAGCTTTAAGGTGCAATTTCGGTCCATGGCCCCTCAAGAAGCTCAAGGAAGCACGTTAGAAGCAGAGGCCTTGCATATGCAGCTCGGACGGAGGAAACCTCATCGGCTCAACCTCCACACACCACAAGTCATGTCCAGGCCGTCTTTAGACCGTACTGCTACTGCCCTGTCCTCCGTCTTCCGCGGACTGCAGTGCGTGTGTGTGTGTTGCAGTCGTAGTTGCTGGTGCAGACATCAGAGCTCCACGTTCCCAACTGGTCTTCGTTCTGAAGCCCCCTGTCGCCCAATGGTTGTACGTTGTATACTCGCGTTCCGCTTGGCCACTTGTCTTTAGTAGTCCTGGGTTTGAATCCAGATCTACTGCCGTAGCTTTTGTAGCCCATCTCTCCGAGAAATGTAAAATAAGATACAGACCGAAAACTTCCATCCTCTCTTCTGGTTAGCGAAGCTGAAAATCTCGGGTTCACTCTACGGACACCTTATTCAACCCGGGTTGTCCCTCCGTCCCTCTCTCCGTCTTCCTCTCACACTCTCTCACTTTCGCCCCAACTCGTCCCGTCCCCCCACTGCACCCTAGTTAGTCTCTTTCCTTCACTTCCTTGTCTGTTCCCATGCTGCATGCTGGTCCAGGGCCCATAGCCTCCTCCCGGTCAAAAAAAGAAGTCAAGGCCCCCTGTCAGGAAACAGACCAACCTGCATGTCGAAGCAACCGAAGGGGCCCATGTCAAGTGCAAGTCGAGCTTTTTCTTTTCTCCAGTCTTCTCCAGTCTTGTTCCTCTCCACTGCATACCTAAGACATATATAGCCTCACTGCTCGACTTCCTCCTTCAAGGTGTCATTGTTTTACTATAGCGTGGGACCTATAGTTTCACTTTCCTTGGCTATATCTGTACCAGATCTTCTCCTGAACTGTATCGGCGTTCATCTATCCCTCACTTTCAGAACCTTGCTTACATCCCAATGGCTCACATCGCAAGCTGCATGCTCGATGTCGAAGGCGAGCCCACGACCGTTCCGTATATAGCGAAACCGTCCTCCCCACTACCTCCCATGGAATCGGTACGGTCATCACTCATTTACTCACCACAACTCTTCCCTTCACTCTTTACCTTGAAGCTAACCAAGCCATCGCATTGCCATAGGCTCAACCCTCACAATCGGCGACAACAACAGAAAACAAACCTTTTGTGTGGAGGATGCATCACCCGGAAACCCGAAAGTACCAACTCTTTCCCAAGGACCGCCAACAGCGGCCAGCTGGAAAGAGCCTTGATCCCGAACAAGCTTTCGCTCACGTCATGGGACAAAACGACAAAACAGAAAAGCCCTGCAACACCAGCGGCTCCCTGCGGTTGCGCATCAAGGAACACAACCTGATCAGACGGCGGAAAGTGAGCATTCCTGAGTTGGGCCCCATGACGACGGTCCAAGAAGTTCCCATGGACTCACGTAAGGAAAGGAAATCCGTGCCTCACTTAAACACATGACTGACCCGGCTCTAGCCACCATCCCGGGACGCCCGCCTCTACATGAGAGATCCATTAGTGCACCTGGGCATCACCTCAAGCAGCAAAAGTCTTACGGTTCCGTTTCGTCCTCAACGAGCCCTGAAATCGACCAATGTGGAAGCGTGACTTCCGCCCGGTCACCTGAACGACACCAGCGATCTGCTTCAGAGAACCCAAATCCTCGACAGCCTCTCTCTCCTAAGCAATTGGCACCCCTCGTCATTCCCACCCGCAGCGGCAACGTGCCTCGTCTTGCCCGACAGCTGTCACACAGTCGCATGCGATCCGGTAGCAGCAGCCACGAATCCGGCCAACTCTCTGCCCGAGTCGACGACTCGCCTCGATCACAATCTCGGACGCCGTATACACCGCTAACGGCATCCACTGCTCTTACAACGCCATTATCCGCCTGTCCCAGCACACACTCTGCTACTACTCCCGTATCAGCTCCGATAATGGAAATCAGAACACCGCCCAGACCGTGGGAGAACAGCAACACTCCGACCGGAGTGACTTCAAGCCAATCCAAGGCGAACGGGTCGCCTGAGAGCGAGTCGGCGTCGAAGCCTTTCGCAAACGGTCATCGAAGGGGGCAATCCGAGTCTGGTAGCATCATGGACCGTGGACGGCCGAGGAAGCGAAGTGAGGGACGAAATAACAATGGCGCGTCGGTCAAGCGAAGTTCCTCAACAAGAAACAAGAGCGCCGAGCGTCGGGCTTTCGAGGAGCTGCCAAGCGGATGGCTAGCTAGCGAAGCGCACAACCACGTCGATGAACACGAGTTAGACGCGCTTCAAAAGCAGGCGTTTGGTCAGGCCTCGAGGTTCGAGGTGTTGAGAAAGGAAGACGTCGAGCTCCTCTCTAAGGTGAGACCTCTGTCATTGCTTCCTCCACTGGAATGTGTCTAATGCTAGTCCAGGAACTCCGTCAACTTGACGACCGGGTTGAGTACCTTCGCCGCACCTACAACTCGCTTCGGGCCGGCCGCCGCAATTTGCACACCCGCATCTGCTCGTATTTGAGGTCTCCTCGTATGGCCAAGTTCAGCACTGATTCGATGCTCAAGCAAGAGGAAGCCCTCGCTGAGCTGGACACTTCTATCGACGACTGGGTCAACAAGCTGGAGCAAGCCGAGAACCGCCGCACGCGCGTACGCCAAAAGCTTCTGGAGCATGTGGCTGCCGCGGCTACCCTGACCACACCCGCCACGACGGTTGCGAGCGAGTCATTGCAGCTCGCCATGGGTATCCGGTCGCCCGCACAACCCTGCGTTGGCAACATCTCCACCCCTCCCCGAAGCCCCACCAAGAACTCATCCCCCCCTCACACTACCAACAGCTCGCCCTCACCACAACGGGTTGTTGCTCGGGTTCCTAGCACTATCGTGGAGCAACTGATGGTTGAGGAGCCTCTCAGCCTCCCGAACAAGCATGAGTCCTCGTTCAGCCACCGCCGTGCCGGCATGGAGAGCATCCGCATCTATGCCGACAGCGATGTCTACGCGCTGCTGGCCGACGTGGAGAACGAAATCACCAAAATGAGCGCAGCGGCAAACCATGTAGACGCTTCAGGAGCCCTGTCGGAAGACGAGCGGAAAGAAATCCATCGGGCACGGAGCCACGAGGCCCTCAACGGACTACCCTCCGCAACAGACGCCAAGGGTACCGTCCCATCTCCTCGCGCGCCCTCACCTCCTGCCAAGGACATCCCGGTCGAGGAAGAAGCCATCTTCCTCACCAGCGCGGTGTTCCGGGGCTAGTCTCCAACCACTGCCACTTACTCTCTTTTCCTTCAACACCTTCTACTCTTTTTATACTTTCTCATCCTTATTCCTCTTTATAGAACCTTTTCATTTTCCAATCACGTTCCTTACGTCTTAGAACGACTTGACGGCCGACCCATTACATTCCTTTCCGGGAAGCGATACAGCTTCTCGCATCTACTTGATACCCGTCCGCGACGCTCCCAATCACTTCCCTATCCTGTTACGCATCAGTGCCGCTTGTTTCATCCGTTCGACTGACCACACCCTCTTCCCCTTCTTCTCTTTGTCTTATCTTACAAAAACATACATCCTATTTATATGGTGATGGCGGCGTTTTTCTTTTTTTTTTTTTCTTCTCTGGGGCAAGATCTCAGAGAAAGGTCCCATGCGGACAGATACGGCCTTGGTTGCTCTGTGTCCAGATTTCATGTTACAATACCATTGTGATTCAAGATAAAAGTACTGTATATAGCCTTGGCAACAGTCTGTGTACCATCTAAATAGTCGGGAAACTGCAAGGCAGCCCTCTCCATTGTGTACAGGAAAATATTAAAGTAATTCAGAGAAAATCTGCAACTTCAAATACGTGTTAGGACGCACCTGCAACCAGAAGAGTTGAGGCAATCGCTTCTTCCGACCGTCATGAATCTCATCTGGCATCTGGTGAAATCGTACCTCGAGGAAGCCGTGGGGACCCGAAACCAGATCGGCGTCCCAGGAGGACCATCGAACGTGGCCATATACCCAATACGAAACCGCCCCCTCGGCTTCCGTGTTGAATACCTTGACCATGCCAACCATAATACCACGTCACGTAATTCCAATGCCCAGCCAGCCTCATTGATCTACGGAGGGCGTGGGGGAGCCGCGAATGACCTGCATGGCGACGGGGAAGTATATTCTTCTCAGGCCAACCCTGCGGAGGTCTGGTTGGGGGGTCTTGGGCTTGGTTCTCGTTGGGCGGACGCTGATAGACTTTGGCACATTACGCACGACTGACGTTGGGGTCACGGGGGTTATACAACGATTTGGGTTTAGACGGGAGAGAGGCTATGAAGCTTTCCTCGAGGAAAAGAAGATAGCTGCTTAGCGTCAAGGGTACGCATCTGGTGGAAACGATTGCTACGTATTTGTGCAACGTACATCGAGGACGCTGTGAGATGTAGCTCAGAGTCGCAGACGGTGGCGACCCAACTAGGCGAGCGCTATACTACCGTATCATGCAACCCGCCACGCCACAGCGTCAATTTTGCCCGTTCCCCCCCCCCCGCGATTGGGCCACTTTGCGTTTCAGTTGCGGCGGGCAGCTCCAGAGGCATGCCGTGGGTTAGGTTCCCTTTTCTCGCTTCTGTTCTGAGGCAGGCAGGGAAGCGGGATGGGCTCTCTTTCTTCCCCGACTAACGTGCGATTTGCGCCGCTGCATCTCGCCGTACGTTCCCCGCCGCCCGCTTGGGCTTGGGTATTATCGTTCGGGAGTTGACGTCGCGCTGCTTGTGGTTCCGGATCACGTTGCGTTTGTCGATCTCCGTTTCTACACTAAGCAAGTGGCGCCAAGTCGCTCGGGGGTACTAGGCTGGAGGGTTCAAGACGTTTGTGTTAGTGCTCCTGGGCGCGCGACATGACGCCAGAGATCGTCATCGCCCCGGGGGCCTGGAACCTGTGAACCCACCTTGCCAAAGGCGCGTGGGATACGGTGACATGGAGGAGCAGTGATGGACCCGTTCCTTGCAGTAGTCCCGAAGATAGCGAGTGGCTCGGGATTTTTTTGTGCGCGCCGGTGGTTGACTGTTTTAGTGTAGCGTACGAAAGAAACGTGGGCGGAAATGTGGATGGCGGGTCGTGGTTTTCGCCTTACGGGTCCGGCGCGTATGGAGCCGGGGCTGCGCGTTTCAGGAATCTCGAACACTCCCTTTGTCCCCGGGGGAGCCTGGTTAACGCTTGGCTGGAAGGGGATGGGCCAGGAGAGGGCGATCACCGTTTGGCAATGATAACGGGAGAAGCTCAGCTCGTCGAGGGCCTTCGATACAAGTGGGTAGTGTCACGGCGAAACGCTAGCGTTGGAGTGCTCTCGTGGTGTCTTTTCTTATCTCCTGCTTCGTTTCCTGTCAAGCAGGGTGCATGAGCGATGTGGCGCATGTCTGACAGAAAGACGTCGCCTGCAGACCGAGGTCCGGAGTTTTTTAGGGGGATGCCCGGTTTAAGCAGCTGTCAGTTCGAGACAAGTAGACGGACGGGTAGTGTCACCGAGCCCATGCCGCGCAGGGTGCAGAGGAGATGGGGGGCCGTTGCGGCCGAAGCGGGGTATCAGGAGCTCCGTAGGTCCAAGGTGTACGGATAGTTCGACTTTGACGGTCTTGGGTTGTATACAGGCTATGGGGCGGAGCCAAGGACAAGCTTGTTCTGGAACACTGAGGCCGTTTCTCATGGGCGGAGCCAGGGTGGTCGCGTCCGAGGCGACGGTAGCAACGCTCACTGCCCACCCGGACGCTCCATCAGATGAAACCAGTAGTCCTCTGAGGACCGGGACGACACAATAGAAAGGGTTCTAGAAGGGGTTGAACAAGGCTACTGGACAAAGGGTATGATGCGATATTTGGGTGC
Organism: Colletotrichum chlorophyti; assembly: GCA_001937105.1. NCBI lineage: Eukaryota > Fungi > Ascomycota > Sordariomycetes > Glomerellales > Glomerellaceae > Colletotrichum > Colletotrichum chlorophyti. The sequence continues at coordinate 166,091 of MPGH01000138.1, read as the reverse complement.
ACTTCGCGCGGATGATAAGAAAGGAAGGTTTTGGTGCGTCCGTCCGACAGGCATCGCAACTCTACACGGTAAGGCTGACCGTTCACGTCAGGGTTGGTATCTAGTCAGATCCTTGGTTGTTTGGGGGTCAACAAGGGTCGTCGTCGAAACGGAATGGCTGTTAGTGTAGGCATTGTATCTGAGGGAGGCTTGTCGAGAAGGCTATCTTCGGAGTTTTTGTGTTTCAAAAACCGGGGAAGGGGAAATAGTCAGGGCAAGCGCATTAGTTGTCGCAGATAGAGTAGATGCTCGACTTCAAGGACCTCTGCGTGGCAGGCGACCTGCCCAACATGAGATTGGCAAGCTGGCGGGGAGTTCTGGTCGCTGGCAACCTCCTGACAAAGTTTGGGCAAGTCGCAGGCGATGTCGGGCGCGCGAGACGAAGAATGGTGTGCTGTCCCTGTGGTATAGCTAATTCCGTCGTCTGACAAGCTGCCCAGGCTTGAGGGATGCGGGCGATGAGATTTATAGACTGCCGGAATGCCAGGTGGAATTCTGATATTCTACGAATCCAAGAATGGTATCGGACATCGTGACAAGTGCTGTGCGTCCTTATCCCTGCCCATAGAACGGTTAGTAGTAGCATTGGCTGATTGGTGTTTTTGGATTCGGTAAGCGTCGTAGGATTTCCCGTCTACGTATCTGCAAAATGCACTTGCTCGTTCCAGGTATTGAGCTCCCTGTGTTGGCCGCCGATGCGACGACGATTGAGTGAATCAGCAGTTCTTGACACGCCGAAAGCTATGACGGCTGGCTTTCACCAGCCTCCAGTTCGCGTCAACGGGAAGAGAAGGATAAACAGATAGCCCTGTAATGTTGTGATTGTTGATTTTTCCACAGGGATAACCCAGGCATTCGTGGCAGACATTTATCATTAGGACGAACTGCCATAAAGCAGACGATAAGGGCCGAGGACCAGGGTATCAGCAGAGCGCCGTGAAAGTGCGCGAGGAATGGGGTGTGTCTCGGTGGCACAGTGTACTCCTGTAGCTGACAAGCCAGTCGATGATGGAAGACGATTGCGGTGGTTAAGGTCGTGCTGTTCGAGTCACTTTTCTGTTGCGTTTTGCGATGGGTCCAAGCCCAGAATTTTGTTGCAACCGTATAATCTACATCGTAGGTCGCCGCGGGCACGACAACAGCAGATGATGATTGCCATAACGTAACAAATAACTCGACCGTGGCTTTCGATAGCTGAGAATCTTCCTGTGGGTTCCCTAGTTGTCTGTTTCTGTGATATTCAACCTTAGAATTGAGTGTTGGGTTGTCAATGACTGGATGACTGACTGCTCTGCTCAGGTTGTGGAAACAGAATAAGAAGCATACCCGGGCCATAACAAATATGCTTAGTCATCAATAAGATCCAATCAGACAGCAGTGTCCATCGCCCGCGCAGTCACGTCACCCCGCTGAGCGGATTGGCACGTGAACCCCGGGTGACCCTGACCAAAGCTAATTTCCGACCCAATCAAACGACGCAGTTTCCCTGCGGAGGGCCGTCATGCGCTGCGCGACCGCGTCCCTTCTTGAAATTTGTTGACACCTAGGTTCGTACCTTGTCTTCGCCTGGCTTTGCCTTGTTGTCTGTCATTTCGCATTTAGTTTAACAACGAATCCATTCTTTTTTTCTCCTGTATGTTACGCGACCACGAACCTACGACGCCGAAACGACCGCCGCGAAATCCCCTAGCAACGATAAGCAACGATTGGTGTTTTGTGTGCGGACGAAGCAGCATTCATTTGCTTGCGGGGCCCCCCTGTTTGCGTCATTCCAAGAACCATCTTGGAAAATACCTTGGCTATCGAAATCGACGGATACCGCTCGACGATCCCCCGGTTGCCCATCGAGATAGCCCGCGAACCCCCTCGACGCTTGGGAGAATGACATCAAACAGCTTCTAACAAGGCTGTAAAGACCACAAGTGGACCTCCTCAGGACGACGTGAGACTTGCTGTCGTGTACATTGTAGTCGGAGAAGAAAATCGACTCCTTTCTGGACGACAGCAACAGTGGGCCCTCGCAGAAAGCCTACCATCCTACACAACCGGCCCGTACAGCCGTAGAGTCGGGCGGCCGGTGCCCCCAACCAGTCGCAACAATGCCTCCAGCGGGCGGTGGAAACATCAAGGTGGTGGTGAGAGTAAGACCGTTTAACAGTAGAGGTAGAGCCTCAAGAGTCCCATGCCCCTTTCGCGGCCAGATGAACCGCGCTAAGGATGTGCCATTGCTTGCGCACATGCTAACTGCTACTTAGAAATCGATCGGGGTTCAAAATGTATCATTGAAATGAAAGACAACCAAACGGTTCTGACACCGCCGGCTGATGCTCACACGAAAGGCGCAAAGGATACGGGCCAGAAAGTCTTCGCCTTCGATCGGTCCTATTGGTCTTTCGATCGAAAAGATTCCCACTATGCCGGCCAAGACAATCTCTTCGACGACTTGGGCAAACCGCTGCTAGACAATGCCTTCGGCGGTTACAATAACTGTATTTTCGCCTACGGCCAGACGGGCTCCGGAAAGTCCTACTCGATGATGGGATATGGCAAGGAAGTCGGAATCATCCCGAACATTTGTCAGGACATGTTCAGAAGAATCTCGTCATTGCAGGAGGACAAGAACTTGCGTTGCACGGTGGAGGTGTCATACCTCGAAATCTACAATGAGCGCGTACGAGATCTGCTCAACCCGGCGACAAAGGGCAACCTCAAGGTTCGAGAGCATCCTTCGACTGGACCGTACGTCGAGGACTTGGCGAAGTTGGTCGTTGGCAGCTTTCAGGAGATCGAGCACCTGATGGACGAAGGTAACAAGGCTAGAACAGTCGCCGCGACCAACATGAACGAAACGTCGAGTCGAAGTCACGCCGTCTTCACTTTGATGCTCACTCAAAAGAGATTCGACCCCGACACCAAGATGGAAATGGAAAAAGTTGCCAAAATCAGCCTCGTTGATTTGGCTGGTTCGGAAAGAGCCACATCAACAGGTGCCACAGGTGCTCGGCTAAAAGAAGGTGCAGAGATCAACAGATCGCTGTCTTCCCTGGGTCGTGTTATTTCAGCGCTTGCCGATATTTCGACCGGAAAGAAGAAGAAGGGAGCTGGCGGACAGGTTCCTTACAGAGACAGTGTTTTGACATGGCTACTCAAGGACTCATTAGGTGGAAACAGTATGACGGCCATGATTGCAGCCATCAGTCCAGCCGACATCAACTACGACGAAACTCTCAGTACCCTGCGATATGCCGACTCAGCCAAGCGGATCAAGAACCATGCAGTCGTCAACGAGGACGCAAATGCTCGCATGATCAGGGAGCTCAAGGAGGAGCTTGCCCTACTGAGAAATCAGCTGGGCGGCGGCGGCAGTGTAGCAGGCGCGACCGGGGGAGCTGGTGGCGGTACTGTCACATCAGAAGAGGTCTATCCAGAGGGCACTCCGCTAGAACAACAATTCGTTTCCATCACATCAAGCGATGGAGTTGTCAAGAAAGTCTCAAAGGCCGAAATCGCGGAGCAACTCAACCAGAGTGAGAAACTGCTGACGGACCTCAACCAGACATGGGAGCAAAAGTTGGCGAAAACGGAAGAAATCCACAAGGAGCGTGAGGCTGCACTCGAGGAGCTCGGAATCAGCATCGAGAAGGGTTTTATCGGACTGTCAACGCCGAAGAAGATGCCTCATCTGGTCAACCTCTCGGATGACCCATTGCTCGCCGAGTGTCTAGTGTATAACCTCAAGCCAGGCCTGACAACGGTCGGAAACATGGACACGAATGCCGACAACCAAGCAAACATCCGGCTTAACGGGACTCGAATATTGCATGATCATTGTGCCTTCGAAAATGGGCCGGACGGTGTCGTAATGGTCATTCCGAGAGAGGGCGCGTCCGTCATGGTCAACGGAAAGCGGATTGAAGAGCCTAAGCAGCTCCATTCCGGTTACCGCGTCATTTTGGGCGACTTCCACATCTTCCGTTTCAATCATCCTATGGAGGCGCAAAAAGAACGTGCAGATAAAAGTCTTCTACGCCAGTCTGTCACAGCCAGCCAGTTGCAGAGTCTCGAAAAGAACATACCGACGCCTGCGGCCAGCCCTCGGCCGGGACATGAGCGCAACTGGAGCAAAGCTGGATCAGAGATTGGGGACAGCCGGCCAGACTCTCCGATACCTTTCCGACCCGGGCGTGATAACGACTGGAGCTTTGCGCGACGGGAGGCAGCCGAAGCGATACTCGGCACGAACCAGAACCTGTCTAGCCTGACAGATGAAGAGCTCAACGCCCTGTTTGAAGGCATCCAGCGAGCGCGAGCTGAACGTGTGAACGGCCGGGATGGGGATGACGACACAGAATCAGTCACATCATACCCTATCCGGGAAAAATACATGTCGACGGGTACCATTGACAACTTTTCACTCGACACCGCGCTGACCATGCCGTCAACTCCAAAGCAGGGCGAAGTCGACGACAAGCTCAGAGAGGTACGCGAGGAGATGCAATCTCAACTTGATAAGCAAAAAGAGGAGTACCAGGATCAGCTCAAGACAGCCGAGGCCGCCAACGTGGAGGTGGAAGAGATCAAAAAGGAGAAGATCAGAATGGAGGAGACTCTCAAAGCGCTGAAAGAAGACATGCAACAGCAGCTGCAAGTTCAACGTCGCCAGTTTGAGGAAAAGCTTGAAAAGATGGACCCTCTGAAAAGACCGAAAGCGAGTCCCAAGCTGTCGGACGAGGAGATCGAGACAGCCAAGGAGGTCATCAAACATTGGCGGACTAGACGGTATGTGCGAATGGCCGAGGCAGTGCTCCAGCACGCTTCAACCCTGAAGGAAGCACAAATCATGAGCAATGAGCTCGATGAAGGCGTGGTCTTCCAGTTTACTGTCGTTGACGTGGGCCATTCCCTCTGCTCCACGTACGACATGGTCTTGAACGGGTTGACTGGTGAGGGTGACGACATCGCGCTCGAGGAAGCCCAAAAGCCATGTATCGGCGTGCGCGTCATCGACTACAAAAATAGCGTCGTTCATCTCTGGAGTCTCGAGAAGCTTCATGATCGAGTCCGGCAAATGCGACAGATGCACCAGTATCTCGACCAGCCGGAGTACGCTCAACATCTCAGTCTCGACAACCCCTTCGTTGAGACATGCATGCCACAATATACGCTTGTGGGTGAGGTAGACGTGCCTTTGAAGGCTGTCTTCCAGAGCAGGGTTCAGGACTTTGCTCTAGATGTCCTCTCCCCGCATACCTCTCACGCCATTGGCTTGATCAAGCTTTCACTCGAGCCATCCCACGCCAGGGCGCCCTCAAACACACTCAAGTTCAATGTTGTTATGCACGAGATGTTGGGGTTTGCCGAAAGGGAAGGTTCGGAGGTTCACGCTCAACTCTTCATTCCTGGCGTATCCGAGGAAGACGGCATTACCACCACTCAAATGGTCAAGGACTTTGACGAAGGGCCAATCCGGTTCGAGAGCGTGCACAGCATGAGCGTTCCTCTATTCAGCCCGCAAACCATAACTCTACGAGCCGCGATCTTCGCCAAAGTCTCCACCATGCATCTCGACAAGCTCCTGAGTTGGGACGACATGAGAGATGCTGTGCCATTGTCTCGAGGGAAGCCGAAAGGCGCAAGAATCGCGGAATCTCAATTCTATACCGAGGAGAAGCAAGACTTGCTGGCGAGGCTCCAGATCCTTGAACTCAATGAAGAAGGAGAGTATGCTCCTGTCGAAGTAGCACAAACAAGCGAGATGGACGGCGGCACTTTTCAACTTCACCAGGGATTACAGCGGCGCATCGCCATCAACATTACGCACAGTTCCGGCGATGCACTGCCCTGGGACGACGCGATGAATCTCAGAGTCGGCAGAATCCAGCTGTTGGACCAGGCGGGAAAGTCTCCCGACATGAACTCCACAGCCCCGGCCATTACCCTGAAGCTCGCCAACAAACCTACATTCCGTGACAATGCCAACGGCACTAGGAGTGTCACACTGACCGGTCAATGGGATTCAAGTCTGCACAATTCCCTGCTCCTGGACAGAGTGACTGCAGAAAAGTATCGGGTTCAGATGACGGTGGCATGGGAAATCAGTTCCAGCAAGTTCTCAGAGCCGATGAAGTTCGCCATGAACGTTTGCTGCCAGATCATGTCAAGGTCGTGGGTACGGCAGACGTCCATGTTCTCGTCGTTATGGCAAAGCGTGCGGTTTGTTCATGCAACCAGCGCCATATACACACTCTCAATGCGGCCTGCCCCTATTAAGCGAATTGGCGATCTTTGGAGAATGAGTAGCCAGCATGACTACGTGAAAGGTGAGGAACAACTTACCACCTGGACTCCTCGTGGCGTGTCACTGGTCAGCGATTATATCCTTGCGCGTAAGAAGAGAAGGCGGATCGCAGAGATTGGGGCAGTGCAGACTCTTCTGAAGAAGATAGGCCTGCCTGAACCCAGGTCGAAGCCAGCAGCGGCAGAAGGCCAAGAAGAGGACATGCCTCCGCAGCCGATGTTTCAACACGACGACGACGACCTGTTGAACGACACGCCAGAAAGCTCCCAAGTGCCAGACGACGACGACGAACTCATTGACGGAGAAGGCCAAGAAACGCCGCAGCCAGAAGAAGAAGACACTGTGACGGTGCAAACTCCACAAGAACCCGAGATCCCCGAGCAGGAGAAGTACCTCTTGGAGAAATGCATCAAGTTGTGGCATAAGTATCCCGATCCGCTGCTGCAGATACTCAGTCCGACAAACACCGATCCGCCTGCCGATGGCTCTGCACCAGAAGCGTCCGTACCGCCTAGCCTGATTCCTACAATCATCAGAGTTCCCAAGAATCCGAAGGTACTCAAGGGAGGTTATCTGTTGGTTCCCAACAGCAGCTCGACGAGGTGGGTCAAGCGCTTCGTGGAGCTGCGACGGCCGTACCTCCACATCCATTCCGTCACCGACGGAGACGAGGTGGCCATTGTGAGTCTGCGAAATTCGCGCGTTGACAGTCAACCCGGCGTTATTGGTCTTCTGTCCGGCGACGATGACGAAACCAGCTCGCAGGGCAACGGCAGTGACGATTTCCGCTCTAGTCACCGACGAACTGCCTCCGGGCGCGTGATCTCTACCATTTGGACAGGCACAGGCACAGGCGGTGGGTCGAACGGGTCCGGCGGTGGCTTACAGAGGCTGAGCGAGCGATTGCAAGCTGGTGTGTTTGCCATTTACGGTACGGACAACACATGGCTCTTTGCCGCTCGTAGCGAACGGGACAAGATGGATTGGATCTTCCGCATCGACCAAAGCTACTTCTCGGGGAGCGATAGTGCCAATGGCAGTGGAGCCGGCAGCCCTGATCGATATGATGACTCTCTTATCGGCGGGTACTGAAGAAGCCGATTTGAACGACATCATCGTGCGGGTAGAGAGGAGCACCCTCTATCCACACCATCATCACCATATATATATATATTTATTTTCTTTGTCTTTGTTCCGTTTTTATAACGCACGACGACCAATTGCAGTATACCCTCCTATGACTTGGGAAAGAAAGGGAAGACCAGAGACGTAAAAGAGGGGAGACGATCTTGCTTATTGAGGATGATGCCATAGACAAGAGCGCAGACGCTGGAGAAAAAGGAAGGCAGGGTGCGTATGGTCCATATGGGCGATGGAGAATCTAGACTAAACTGATTCCCTTTGGGATGGGAGTGCCAACGGAGAGGTGGCCTTTAGTATGCGCGCGCTTTTGTTTCCGCGACAGTTGGATACGTTGCGGCAAGAGGGGCGGCCGGGGATGCTTGCACGGCATAATTTTTCATGGCCACTGAGACATAAAGTTTACGAACGGAAGATCTCTCTAATGACCAAACCATTCAAAAGACACTGGTTGGCGCCAAAGAGCAATGCCATTGCGTGGCTAGGAGCATACCAGGTGCTTTCCACCGACCCTCGTATGTCCTTTTCTAAACGGCCCCCCGGCTCTTTCCACGATCCCGCGTATCAATAGACAGAAGGCCGTCCTCTGAACCGAAAGACGAAGTGCCAAAGCTCACCATCCTTGTCTTCCATGTGTAGCCGATGCTCCGAGGGTTGTTGAAGGGGGCCGGTGAGGACGGCAGGGCTGATCTCTCTCTGCCGCCTGGAGAGCATGACGGGAGAACGCGAAGTTTGACCGACGGCGTAGTCCGTTTTCCAGGACAAGGTGCAGTGTAACTACGTACTTCATTGGCATCAGAGAAGAGATTTCCGGGCAAGTCGCGGGATGAGGAGGAAAAGCGGGACAGGTCGGGTCAAGGTATCTTTGATATGCGTGGAAATCACCATCGTTCGGACCCCTCTAAACATCCGCGCCGACCAAGCGATGTCGACTAGTGTGCGGCTTCGGACCTCCTCATACGCTCTGAATGCCAGCTCCGTCTCGGAACGGCCCTTCCATAAACGCCTGCTTTGCTCAGAACCAAAAAAGGAAAACAGAAATTTGGAAGAGAAAGCATGAAGTGAGCAAGTTTTAATGACAGAAACTCCCCGCCGGACTCTTGCGGTATGAAAACAAAACCCAGACTCCTTCTTCTTCCCTTCGCATACGTCAAGAAGGAACGCGCCGTCTATGGTTCAAATGTCAAAGGCCGTGAGAGTCGTTGCAATCGTGTAATTTGTTTCTCCCCTGATTTTTCTTTTCAGTTGGTCATATTCTCGCTGTCCAAAGGACAACCAGTAGCCGCCGTCTCGCCCGGGTATGGCTTGCGGCCCCAGACGACCCAGACGTGTTGGTACGCGTGTATGTGTATGTTGGAGATGTCCCTCCTCACGTCCACTAACGAAACCTGCCACGGACCATCTCGTCAGCACGAATATCCCTGGGGCACAAAATTGCGCCTAGTCTTGGGCAGGGGAAAAACATTACCTGCACCTCCTCCTGCCTCCGCTCCAGAACCTGAGTGAAGAGCGCCAGACTAAATCCGCTGAGCCCATCGAGGAAGTTCTGCTCCCAGAGCTTGCCGACGTGCTTGTGGCGCGGGTTCTTGGCCCACCCGTTGATGGGAATCTTGAATACGTGCTGACGCACGTCGACAAAGCCGACCTCCTCGTACCACTGCTTCAAGAAGTGGGACCGAGACAGCGGCCGGCCGATGAGCTCGCTCGCGTAGTTCATCTCGGCGACCCAACGGCAGAGGGCGCTGTCCGGAGCCAGAGTGTCATCATCGCTGACGGCCTCAACGTTGAAGTCTTGGGACTCGAGCCAGCCGCCGGGGCGAAGCGAGTCGTAGGCCTGCTGGATCACCTCGTTCTTAAAGTCACCAAAGGAGCCGAGGAGGACGCGGGTGTGGATGTAGTCGAAGGGATCGGGCCAGGCCCATGGTTGGGCGCTATGGGGACGAGGGTTAGAATAATGCGTTGAGATTGTTGCGAAGAGGGGCTGCGGGCTCTTATACTCACGCATCTTCAATGTAAAAGTGAACGTTTGGCGGGACTGCGTTGCTCTGGATGGGCGAGAGGTCGACTCCGATGATGCGAGCTTCCGGATACATGTCTCCGATATCCATTGCCCACGCCCCCGTGCCTGTGCCCACGTCTAAAACACGCCGCGGAGGCCCATCTTCAGCTATTGGCGCGAAGTGTAACCTGCCGCTGAACAGCTCCGTGAGCGCGAGTGACTGGAGGTCTAGACGTTCCTGCTCGGCAGGGTCATTAGGGAAGACGTAAGCTGGTTGGGGAAACAAGTCATGTAAGCGCTTTGGGTCGGGAACTTGGAATCGCGGGCCTGTCTAATCATCTTTGCACGTACAGCCGGCGCGATAAGCGTGGTATGTTCTGCCAAAGTATCGAGGGAAACACTCGACGCTGTCCGGGAGGGAGTCGGTTTCGCTGGGCAATTGAGTTTTGTAAGCTGTCTGGTGCAGGCAGGGAGTTTTTGGGACGGGGGGTAACTGAAAGAGCAGGCATTACCCTTCATGAGGATCGGGCTGTGGAGAGGGGTGTTAGTGAACCATCGGACGAACGAGGGGAGTGAAAATTCCCCGAGATCTACGTACATCGGGTTCCAGTTTGCTATCATGCAGGGATGACGGTATGGACTCAAAGGTGAACTCGAAGCCATTGAGGCGACCATTGACGGCACCTGGCGGGTAAAATGACATGACTGTGGCGGGTGACATGAAGATGATGGGCGGGGAAAGGGACGGAGGAGCTCTTCGGCAGGAGAGCGCTTTCGTTTAAGGGGAGCGGCGCTGGGATGGACTTTTTATGAGCTAGGTTGACGGATTCGGAGCAACGAGAGCGATTGCGGTCAAGTCCAGGTCCATCGAAGACGCGAAGACTTGATGGAACGAGTGGAGACGGGAACCTTAATCGCCAGACCTCGTGGTGAAATGAGATTTCTTGGAAACAAAGAAATTGTTTCAGTGTCTGCTTGGTGAGCAGTGTCCTCTCTGGAATGGAGTCTTTGTTGAACCAAGACGTCTTGACCTTGAGGTGGAGGTTGATTCTTGACCAGGACACCTGAGTCGTCTCCCAGAGCGGCAGAATGGGCTTCAAGAAGCGGAACTGAACCACTGAGGAACCACGGATCGGAAGCTGGAGGGGGGAAGAAAGAAGAGACAGAAGCACGTCCGAAGCCAAGGTGAGCAGGTAAAAGAGGGACCAGATGAGGAGGATTCTGCCGAATCTCACCGAAATAGAGTTTGGACGTGTCAAGTGAGAAACGAAAAGTGTCAGCAAGAGGGAAAAGAAGAGGGGAAGAGCCGTAGCCTTTGTGTGTGGTGTATGAGGGCGAGTGATGAAGCGAGTTGCGTGCGTTGGACCCAGGAAGCCGGGACAATCTGAGTCGGTCTGAGTCCGCGAGGGCGGGAAAGGCGGGAACGAAAGGACGGGGAGAGTAAAGACCCAGACCCGGTCGTGGACCGAGAACCAGACCCAGCGGGCTGGGTTGGGTTGTTGGTGTTGGACTGATGGAATGGATGCCATTGCCATGATAGGATAGGATGGGATGGGATGGAAGGGGGAAGCGGAGGGGACCCTAGACCCTGGGAACTGGGATCCCGGCATGGTTTGGCTTGCGCCCCTCTTCTAGCCCCTGTAGGTGCCGCAGTATGTATGCAGCAGAGAAACATGCAAGGCCTATGAGAGAGTTGGCGCCATTGTCCATTCTGTAGGTATGGACATGGACATGAACCACCCCCTCTTCGATCGCTTTCTTCCCCGATTTGTTACCAAGCGTCGGGATGCTGAACTAGGCACGCGACGGAGAGGGAAGGGAAGGGGAGACGGGAGAGGGGGCAGTGTTGTACCAACATTGACGGATGGAAGCGGCCACAGTGATTTTGTCTGAAGCCCGAGTGGAACGGCATGGATGACTTTTCCGTCTTCAGGGGGCAGAGGGGTTTCTTGTGCTGCGTGGAGTTACTGAATGAGGTGACCATTGTGGGTTGCTGCATGAGGTGAAAGAGGAGACGATAGAGCTGCATCAAGAAGTGAATTCGGAACCCGACGAGTTGAGGCCCCAGAAGGCTGCGAGAATGTGACAGAGGGGAAGGTCCTTGGAGGAGGGGTCACAACGATACGACCAATTACAGTTACATTGTAAGGTATCCGTCTGTACCTTCCTTCCCTACCTTCCTTCCCGAGGTAGGGAACCTCCATCAAGTCGGAAGTGTGGATCTCTCGTCCAAAATCCAAAGGCGCAAAGAGATCTGAGTCTCGATGACGATGACCAAGTGTAAGTACCTCGCTGTTGCCTCGTTTATCTACCTCCGGTAAGTACACTCGGCGGGTTTCCAGCCGGATGGACGAGAACAGATACACGCTGATGGAATGAAATATCCGATATCTGATACGATGCAATACGAGCTCCTGGCGGGCAAATGAGTGCTAATGCCCACGGCAACAAAAGCAACATCACACCGACGTGCAGCTATGCGGGCACCCTTTTCCTAGTGGCATGTTGGTTGTGGTGTCAGGCCGCATCAGGTGCGTTGCGTTGGTGGAACGTGTGATTCGCGGAGCCACAAAACTGCGCTGCCGTCTACCAACCGCTACCTGTTTCTTGCATTTCATTTCATCTTGATTTGTTTTTTTTCCCCTTCAAACCGCATACGCGTCTGTATGAAGAAACGGTGAGAACGACGGNGTATCGGAAGAGACAGAAAGAGAAAGACAGAAGAAGAAAAAAAAAAAACAAATAACTCGTCGGAGCGCCCGCTCCGACTACCCAGGCCCAGGGTATTGGAAGCTTGAGGCGCCCCCAACGGGCCAACGGGTCAAGAAGCTGCTGACCCCTGTACCTCAGCCTGCCTTAGCGTACCGAAGTTGTTCTCTACAGGCCAAAGTATCCCACTTCTGTTAGATTCCCAACCTCTTTGAAATCAAATGTGTACGGATAGACGGCGTCCTCAGAAGATTTTGTTTTGACGGATACCTACCTTGCACCACAGACCGACCAGGTGCTGCCCCGGCCTCTGTCAGTGTCATGCCCAACTAACAATGGAGCAAACTTTCCACTACAGCTGTGAAGCGCTGCTTGGGCGGACGGCCTGGCACCGAAAATGCGTCCGGGTCTGCGCCGCAGAGATGCTCAAACACTCCTGTCCTCCTGGCTGAGACCATTCCAGGTTCTCGGGCCCTGTACCAAGCCAGCTCCCTCATCGGTGGGTACCCACTGTGCCTCCCTCTAGGCTGTTGGGGGATTGGGGTTGATGCCAACGCCGCCTGCGCCGTAATGTTTGCAGGATCACCAATCGTCGAGTCCTTTCTCTTAGGAGTCCTCGTGCTGGCTGTCAATATTTCGTTTCGTCCGTGGACCACTCGCCTTATCCTGGGTGACCTCCCTGGAAGTCGTTCTCTGGCATATCCAGGAAACCGAAAAAGAAATGGTCTCGCGTCCCGGAGAGCTGGTTCACTCACAGAGTTGCGCTGCCTTTGCATCATGGCTGACATGTCACAAATAGAATCCTGCCTCGTGTTACACAGCCAGCGCCAGGCCTGTCCAACAGGTCGCCGAACATGGCCAATATCCCATCACACTCGCAGGCCGTGCTTGTCGACTTGCATAACAGCGTCATGTTGTTCGTTCGTCCACCTTTGGGCTGGACCGAAAAGCCTGAGCTTCACGAACTGGATGGCCGCACGCGACAAAGGCGAATCAGGCGTGATACAGAGCCCTCAACAACTCTGGCTTGGTAAAGATTTCATACGTGCTGCCCCTCCCCCGGCTGTTCTGAGCCGGTTCTCGGGATTTTAAAAGAAAAAAAAGGGTGCGGTATAGCGCGGCCGAATACTGATTCTTGGGTGACCGTTCATTAGGCCGTAGCGGTGCCTTCAATTACCGGATTGTTCTTTCCTCTGCTGTACAACCTGGTATCATTGCCTTTCAGATACTGCCTTGGGTTGGGATGCCTCTGCCATATTCAGAATGGAGGCATGTGGGTCGTCAAGTTGAGAACCGAGCAAATCGAGGCTTGGGGCAGTTTTGCAAGGAATGTCGCCAAGTGAACATCCGGCAGGCATCGCAACAAAAGGCAAATCCCCACGAACCTATGTCGGAATTGTCCATGGGCATCCGGCTTCTCCTCTAGCAGTCTGCATACACTCTGTTTGTTTCCGGGCCTACGGAACTCAACGTCTTTGTTTTTTTTTCTAGTCTCGACCTCAAGGTTTCTCGATCATCGTTATCTTTCTGACAATCACCATCCTAGAGCGCATGTTGTTCCTTGAACTGTCGTGGACTTTGTGACCATCTTCCTAGGCTGGCTGGACTGTTTGTGGCTGATGGGCCATGTGGCCTGTGCGACGAAAGCCACACACCCATCTCTTATCATTATCGTCAATTCCGTTCTGCCCCACAAGCTCCGCGACGGCGCGACGGGATGACAGCATCAACGGAACTCGTCTTCTAACCTTTCATCCTTGCCGACCAGACTGCAATCTCTACCTTAGCTCCCCGTCCGGGCGAACGAGCCGGGTCTAGGTCTCCAAGACCAAAATAGTTCATTTCCAGCGCTCCTTTATATCCTCGGGGACTGGCCCCGACCATGTTTTCCCTCCGCGCCCTCCGGCCGGCTGTCACCCGCGCCGCGTATCGCCCTTCAACCGCCCACTCGCTCAACACCGTCCCTCTCCCTTTCCCCCCCCCGCGAAGTCGGTTTCAGCTACCACCCCGGCTTTCGGCATCACCTGCCGCAGATTTCCGTCTCTTCACTCGAACCGCGCGCCGGCCCTTCGCATCCTACGACCCCCGCAACCCCGCCCACCGCGAAGTTATCCACGAATACAACCTCCGCACCGCCCGCCCCCTACTCACCGAGGCCGGCTTCCGGCGCTTCGCAAGCTCCCGCGGTACCCACTTCGGCATCGCGGCCTGCTTCCTCGCCGCCGTCGCCTTCTACTTCTACAACGTCCAGACCGTCCCCGTCTCGGGCCGCAGGCGCTTCAACTGCTACTCGGAGGAGTCCGTCATAAAGGTCTCGGCAGAGCAGGTCAAGCGTGTGATCTACGATGTCCAGTCCCAGGGCGGCCGCTTCCTTCCCTCGTGGGACCCCCGCACGCAGATGGTCGCCCGCGTCATGCGCCGCCTCATACCCGTCTCCGGCCTCGAGTCCCAGGACTGGGAGGTCTACGTCATCGACGACCCGCACACCCTCAACGCCTTCGTCCTCCCCGGCGGCAAGGTGTTCGTGCACAGCGGCATCCTCCGCGTCACGCGCAACGAGGACGGTCTGGCCGCCGTGCTGGGCCACGAGATTGCGCACAACCTCGCCCAGCACGTCGGTGAGCGCATGAGCTCGTCCATCGGGCCCAACATCCTCCTCGGCAGCGTCCTCCTGCTGTCGGGTATGATCCCCGGCGCCATCATACTGGCGCAGTACCTGGGGTCCGGGCTGATGGACCTGCTCTTCACGAGGCCGATGGGTCGGAAGCAGGAGAGCGAGGCGGATTACATTGGGCTGATGCTCATGGCAGAGGCGTGTTACGACCCACGAGAGGCCGTCGAATTCTGGCGGCGGATGGACCGGGCGTCCAAGAGGGCCCAGGCGGAGGAGGTTCCCGAGTTTCTGAGCACGCATCCTTCAGTAAGTGTTCCTCTCCTATTCGGGGGCGGTCCTCTAAACGACGTGAAGAGGTTGAGTGCGTGAGCTGGCGTCATTGGCTAACCGTGAATTACACCAGAACGAACATCGCATCGAGAAGTGCACCGAGTGGCTTCCCAAGGCCATGGAGAAGTGGGAGGCGAGCGATTGCAAGGGGACGGCCGGCTTTGCAAACATGTTTAGACGTGCGCTAGATCGCGGGAGCATGATTGTCGAGTTTTAAAGCCCAGTTTACGACGCATGGCCAGGTGTTTTGGTGTTGGATGGCTGATTTTCGTCGTATGATAGATAGACCCCTGCTCTTCTCTTTGTTGTTACACAGTGTGTTTCCTTGTTTCCCCCTTTTCGTATTCCAACTTCATGTATCGATATCCCATGACTATCAACATTTCAAGCCACGAGGTTTGATCGAGACCCAGCAACTTTACCCCGATTCCCCCCAACGTTCGCCGCCGATATCGCTGATATCTCAGAACGCCAGGAATGACCCCTGAGAAATGGCAAAAGTTGGGTGCAACGCCTCGTTGAACTCTGCTGTCGCATGTCACCCACCAAACTGTTCTTGCCTCCAAAACCCAAACCACCCGGTGCCTCGGGTACCTGGCACTTGGGGGTGCCCGAGCTCAGCTGAGAAATTCCAGGCTCGTGATTTGCTCCCGCATCACGTACTCCAAAAAGCGCGGGGGGCGGGGCCCATCCCCACAGCCGTCGGCAAACCGACGAATGACGTCGACCGTTCATCCCTGCTCGCGCATAGATGAGCCGAGGTAAGTTGACTCGTGGGCTTCCTCTCCCGCATCAACCAGAGACACGCGCGCGATCGAACCCCGGGCTACTATAGTACCCTCCTTTGTCGTGTCGGGACTCGCATTCTTTCCTACCCCCCAACTCCCATCGACCACGTTGCTCTCAACCGCCCGCTCCAGAGTCTTGTTCAAAACACCCACTTTAAGCCTCACAAGGACCACTCACGGATTTGATCAACGTCGACTCTCCAAACAGAACCGCCAAAATGTCCAAGACCTTCACCACCCAAGAAGTCGCCCAGCACAAGACCGACAAGGACATGTGGATCATCGTCGAGGACGGCGTCTACGACATCACCGGTAAGCCGCCAACGCGCTCCTTCTATTCCACAGTCAACCGCGACGAGCCAAGTCACTAACAACTCTCCCTCCCTCCCACCAGCCTTCCAGTCAGAGCACCCCGGCGGCGAGAAGATCCTCAAGCGCTTCGCCGGCAAGAACGCCACAAAGGTGTTTTGGAAATACCACAACGAAAAGGTCCTCGAGAAGTACGGTGGCAAGCTCAAGATTGGCACCGTCGCCGAGAGCGCTAAGCTCTGATTTCCGCCTCGCTCTGTTCTCCGAATTGGATTCTTTTATTTTATTTTCATCCACGAACCGGTTTATCAGCTTTTCCCCTGGTGTTTGTTGCTGCGTTCGGGCTGATGTCCGACTGGTTCCAGACGTGTTGGACAATCGGGTCACTGTATGAACTTTTCGCGCCGAAAGGAGCATTGCGTTACTAGCGGATCGGGATATGCGCTGTTTTTGGTCTTTCCAAAGGGGGTACATATGGGTGTCATCTGGCCCTCTCACAGAGTTCATTGGGGGATCCATCGCGCAAAGTCCATGTTGCAGGCATACTGCGTCTCAAACAGCCGGATGGGGAAGGCTCGGACACCAGTGCCAGTGGTCACAAGATGATACCCAAACGACCCAGTACCCGAGACGCGCCGCTCCACGCAACGGCTGTCGAGACGGAGGAAGTAGAATGGTCTTCTTGCCCAGGTCCGCAACGACCTTGAGGGCGTTTGATGTAGCTCCTGATGGTCCGATACTGGGACCAGAATAGACCTCAAAGACCTTGAATCGTACCTCGCAGACGAGCCCACACGAAACTCTCTTGTGCTTCCATTAATAGACGATGCGAAGGTTTCTGGTTGGCCGAATGAAAGATCTCAGACCTCAGCGACAGCGTGGACTTTGAATACCGCACTCGCGCCATGCTACTCATGGATCAACGTCTATCATCATGGCGAACCGTTGTTAGATGCTACTGGCATGCCGCGTACCGATGTTATCGGCCCATCAATGGTCCCCGCCGGGTAGATATCGCCTTCGTCAAGCCTTAGCAAAACTCCAGGTTGCGAGCGTAATGATCGTGAGAGGAGCTGCCATGATCGACGCAGAAACCAATGGCTCCTGGCTATCGCCCGGAGCTTCCATCCACCTTCCGTCTTCCATATACTAAAGGGGTATCAAGTCTTACAGAACAAGGGCCTCCAAGGTTCAATCACAACCAACCTTACCGTCCCTTCCGCGACCCTCCAGACTTCACAGTAAATTCTTCGAAACTGACACCATCCCCCAAACCATCCTCGTCGGACCTCACTACCGTGCTCCATCCCCTGATTAGCGACCTCCAGTAACAGACCTCCGCCCCGGGACTCAGGTACCCCTGTCCAGCAAACTTTTCCCGCTGCCTCCGCGCAATCCCCCTCGCAACCTCAGGGTGTCCCTCCAGCCATTGAATTGTGGCCTCCAAATCCGACCAATCCGGCCTGACGAACACCACATCGGCCTCCTCGGCCCCGGCCGTGTCCGGCCACGCCTCCAGTGCCCTCGGAGAAGGAAACCCGTCCGACTTGGCTTCGGAGCCAAGCAGCGTGCTCGAGTACACCGGCTTGACGAGATGCGTCGTATGCTGCATCCACTCGAACGGCGGGGTGAGCAGCACGCTTTCGCACAACTGGTGGAACTGCAGACGGCCCGAGTACGACACGCCCTCCGTGTAGATCACGTACTTGTACCGACAGAAATCCTCAATTGCGACGACGTTACCCGCGTCTTGGCTGTTGGAAGTCCACGTCAGCGCCTGTACGTCCGCCCAGGCTGCCCCCTTTGTCTTCAGCAGGAGGTCCTGTCTAGACCGCGGATTCGCGGAGGCAGGGTTGTTGAACCACGTCGTGCCGCGCCATATCGCCCGCGGGTCTTTCCCTTCGAAGGGCAGCGAGGCTTCGAGGGTCGCAATGGCGGCGGCGGCGTGCGGTATGGAGCGGATGAAGGGCTGGTCCCAAGCCCAGAACGAGAAGTGGGGAATGGGGAATATGTGCCGCGGGGAAGACGGAGGGGTGGCGGGCCGGCTGTGAGACCAGGAGTTGGGCACGGGCACATCTTGAATGTAGAGGTTGAAGATTGTGTCTGGTAGAAGAGTCGGTGAGGTTAGGAGTGCGCGGTTGAGTTGATGAAGGGCCGCGCTTTGCCGCTGAGGGGCGAGGCGGTTACTGCATCAGACTAGTGCTTGAGAAGAAGATGAAGGGTCGTCCGAACCTGTATCCATTGCTCCGACATATCCACTGGCCTCGGCGCGCGGTGAATTAGGATCTTGTTCTCTTTGATCTCTCCCAAAAGCGACGTGTAGGCGTCGCTGACATTAAGACGGAATTCGCCCTCGGCCACAGCCCGGTCTATTTCACTCGTTAGACCGGGGAATGCAGACTGGCATTCCCCCTCAGTTAGGCGCAGGTTCTTGAAATCCGTATTGCCAGCACGCAGGTTGGACTCGGCCTGGTAGCCCGAGGGCGACCCGGGCGGTCGTCCTCGTAAACTTCTCAGTGGGCGGAATAGGACGTATATAATCACACCGAATGTGGAAACAACGAGGACGGACCACAGTCGTCGTGTGACTCGTTGAGAACGCATGCTTGCTTGCCTCCCAAACATAGGAGAGTGGAAATGATATTATGAAGGTGAAACGAAAGAAACGTCTCCAAGAACGATTTCAAGATGAAGCTGGAGGTAGGGAACGGCCAGTATTATCCTCGTTCTCTCGAAAAGAGCCCTTGAACGATAAGAACGCTAAATTCCTCCTGCCGTGTTCGAGAAAGGTAGTTGCGCCGAAGCGAGCTCAGTATGATTTGTCCCTGTGCCATGGCCGGGAAGGCGGGGAGTACCACAAGACGTAGAGTTTCGCATTAAGAAACTCAATGCCGCAGAAAGATGAAAACGCACACACACACAAAGACACGGCTGGGACCCCTTATTTCTCCCACCGGAGATCCCAGCGCCGTCTTGACAAACGCTATGCCAAGTTCAGTGGGCATGGTCACAACGGGGCGGGGCCCGGATGATCGGCAACCACGGGACCTCGAGGCCTCCGTAAATGGTCGTTGTACTGCACGACGACGAAAAGAATAAGCGCCTCTCCTACCGCGAAAGGAAAACAGAATGCACCGGAAGGGGTTGCTCGAGACAGATGGCCTGATCCATGTGCCAAGTGGGATACGTTCTTGGCAGGATGCCTCAACGGGATGGGCTCAGACGTCCACCTGTGCTGTCGGGCGGCGGGGTTGATGGGCAATTGGGTTTGCGTTCGCTGACCTCCAAGGCGTGCTTATCCCACATTTGCACTTGAACCGTCCACCAATCATCTTACACGCCAATTTATGTGCATCACAATCCCATTGGTTCTCATGCCAACTGCTGATTTGCCAGAGATCATATCAAACATCAATTGACGGACCGTTGTAAAGGGCTTCAGTCATATTTTACACTGACGGAATCTCATCACAGGCGAAGCCCCATTCCAGCCGTTCTTCTGATTTCCGGACGGCGGATATGCAACAGGTCGCACTTATTGTCAGATCATCTAGGCTCTAAACTTCGTCAACATCGGACGTCAAAGGTGGCTCGACATGTATCGGAAAACAAAAAGGAGCCTGTCTGGTGTGCAGTACAACTGTAAAATAATTTCAGGTGTCGTATTTAACGCAGTCACAGCCATAATACAAAACTCGGTCAGAAATGGTGCCGGAAGGTTGCACTTTGACCGGACCCGACTCGGGCCAGGTCTGTGCAATCTGAATTCATACCTTACACGGCCCCTTTCGAAGTCCATCGAAATCGAAGACAAACATCGCGGAAGAACCCAAGCCATAACTTCTCAGTGCCTAGTTAGATGACTCTGCTGCCGTCTCCAAGGTTCGGATGTCCCCGTACACGGGTGATTGGGTCTTATCCAGATCGTGGCTTCTTTTATATGATATATTCATCTTACACGTGAATACGCGTATGACCCGAGTGTACCTTCTGATTCCATAGAGCCATGTAAACGGCCGAGTCCACAGAGAAAAACACGACGTAGTACGGGGCAAGCGGTTATCGTTATCAAACAAATGAATTAGAATCATGGTTGCCTAGACGCAACAGTACATACAAATGTCTTGCGCCTGCAGTAAAAAGGATGTAGTCATTCGCAGCCCTTGAATCAGCCGCTCGCCGACAGTGGAAGCGTATTCCGCAACCATCCTCCCTGCCGGCTTATTCACTGTTCCAGAAGCCGAAGACGTCCGAACCCCGGGTGTCGTTGGGAAAATAATCAAATACCGGCCAAGCCGCACATCAAATCCGGTGCTTCATGCGAATCGAGGCAAATGCCCTATCAAATATCGTTTGTACATCCAGCGCAATTGCTGGTCATGGACGCGACATGCGCTTACAACATGACGGCGCCGAAGAGGGTGAACACAACGGTGAGACCGCTGATGAACAAGGGAGCCTTCTCGATGGGACCACCGAAGGTCTTGCCAGGAGCGGCGTTGCCGGAACCAGTCGGGGAAGAGGAGCTGCGGGCGCCGGAAGCGGTGGGGGATGCAGCGCCGCCAGTAGTCTCGCCGTCAGAAGCGCTGTCGCCGGCGGTCTGGGAGCCAGGACCGTTCAGACCGGGGCCTTCGCCGGCACCCTCCTTCATGTACTGCAGCATTATCAGTATGAACATTCCGCAACTGCCAACACGTTCAAACGTACCTGCTCAGCCTTCTCAGGCATAGTGGGGATGGAAGTGGGATCGACCTGCCAGAGCTTGTCGGAGGTAGGGCACGCGGCAGAGTGAGTGGTGGACGCAGCACCACCGCTGCCGGTAGGAGCGGGGTACTTGGACATGGCGTTCTTGAAGTTGGTGTACTCCTTGAGCTCCTCGACGTTGTTGCCGTTGATCTCGACAATGCCGTAGTTGTTCTCTTCCATAGAGTACTCGTACATGAGACCACCAGAGTAAACACTGGTCATTTCATCGCTCATAAGAGCCTCGATCTCGTTGAAGTCGCGGCCGTTGGTGATGCAGCCATACTCGGACAGGCTTACAGCGGGTTAGTTTCCAGACGTGTGATGGAAATGGTTAATGCTTACAAAATGGGCAGACCGTAGTCGGTGAAGTTCTTCACCTTGACGTCCCAGCCAGCCTCCTTGAAGTTGGTGTTGCACCAGGAGTAATCGTTGAAAGCAAAGAAATCACTGCGGGCATCGTCGCTACCGCAGTTGAAGTAAGCAGCGGACTGCATGCGGTTCTCGGCAACGTCAGCAGCAGAGTAACCGACAGGAACGTGGCGAAGGCCACGGGACGCCATGTAGTTCTTCATGTCACGGGTGACGGCCTTGACGTAGGGGGCGGTCAGGGTAGTCTCGGGGTCGTCGTGAATGACCTCGTTTCCGGAGAAGAAGGCAAGGGTGTTGTCGTACTGGGCGAACTCCTCGATGGTGGCGAAGACACTCTGAAGGTAGACGGCGTTGTACGAGGGGTGGGGGTCGGCACGGTTGATGGAGTAGAGAGGGTTGTTGACATCGGCAACGAGGTAGATGCCAGCGTCGGCAAGCTGCTGCATACACTCCTTGTGGTCCTTGGAATTGTCGAGAGAGTAGACACGAATGGTGTTGACGCCGAGGTCCTTGAACTTGGGGATGTCACGACCGCAGATTGTGGTGTCAGCAAGGGGGTCGACGTTCTTGGACGAGCCACCGGGCTGGTAGTCGATACCACGGACGTAAAAGCGCTCGCCATTAGCCCAGAAAGCTAGCATGTGAGAGTCAGTTGAATTGGTTCGGGGACGGCGAAGAGATATGGTTAATCCTGATGCATACCATTTCCAGAGGCAGAGACGGCGGGCAGGGAGCGAGCCTTGATGGGGGCTTCGCGCTCAGTAGCGGTAGGCTTCGCCGAGACGACGGAGAGGGCCGCAAGGGCCGAGATGGCGGCGACAGACTTCATTTTGACGCAAGGCCTGAGATGTTGTTCCCAAAAAGCAGGTTGATTATCAAGTAGTGCCAAGCGATGGTAAAAAGCCCCGAAAGAGTGAGGGACGATTGAGCAGCGAAGGGCGAGATCGAGGTCCAAAAGGCTGGTGATTAAAAGGGCTGGTCGGTTCTTGAACGGGAGACGAAGCAAAAAAGGTCAACCAAAGCGAGGGAGTTGACCGGGGATTTATTGAAGGGGAGAAGGTTGGCACACTCGAAACCTTGGGAGAGGCAACGAGAGGTCGGTTTAGGTGAGGTGAGGTAAGGCGATGTAGAAAGAATGACGGAAAGGAAGGGAAAGGTCGAGGTTGGGTGGGAAGGAGGGACTGAGAATGATTAAAACACGGCGTGCTTGACGGCGGTGGTCACTGGTGGTACGGACATAGGAAGGACCAGCGTACTGTGGTACCTACCTGCCTTACGAACGAATTCCCTTCACTCACTCCTCCCCCCCCCAGACGGGGGAGGCGCCGGACTGCATGGGGTGAGGTGGGTTTCCTTCGTTTCCCTGGCCCAGAATTTCCCTTTTCCATAGTAAATTCCTGTGCCTTCCAACTTTCTTGCCAAGGAAAGGACCGACAGGAGACGTGGAACGGTGGAGCAACCGTTCGCTCGGCGAGTGGGTTCAACCAGCCGCCCAGGTCATTGCGTTGGACCTGGCAGTCGTGCAATCAATGACTGGCAGTGGCAGCTCTTGTTTTGATCGTGAGTGTCCCGTGTGGGTAGGAGGGCATTTGCGGATTCAGGGGCAGAATGGGAGTGTCCTAAGAGACAGTAGAGAGTGCATCTATTGAGTGGGTCATCACGACGAATTTCACTGGCTGCAGCAGGGGAAATATAATGACGATTGGCCAGAAGCGATATACAGACTAGTCGAGCCGTTTAGAACCACACCATTCGTGTCCTCCACGCGTCGTGCGTCCCCGTCTCCAAGAACCATAGTTGATGTAATGTGGTCGTGACGCCCAGCGTTCGTTCGTCTTCGGTGGCAGGTGCGCGTTGCACCGGCGCGTCTGGGCACTGACTGGTGTGACAGCAACAGTCTTCCAAGATCGTCGAACAGTAGTCTTACAAGCAAGCCACTTTGCTTAACTTCTGGCTGTGACAATCCCATTATTCAGTGTCCATTTGAACCAATGCTTCAGTGACCTGTTGATTTCGCTGAAACGAATCATCACAAGACGACAGCAAAATCAAGCACTCGGATAGATTGAAGCTTCCCGGGCACTCCTGGCTGTGCGCCACCCACAATACCGCTTACTTAAGGCATGTACCATTTACCTCTTTCCACCCCCTCCTTCATTTCCTCGTATTAGTCGCTCATATTTATTAGTATCTGTCCCATCGATATAGCCACGGACAACATATGGCTAGCTTGGCGGCACAGGAAACCATGAGTGGGAGAAAAAAGGACGTAGAAAACCTCTTCCACAAACTCTCCGACTCTGTTGTAGTCATTTCTATTCAGCTCCCCTAACTTTCCTAAACCACTTACTTTACATACCTTAAGACCTCGTTGTCGGTAATGCGGTGCATTTCGGAACAGCAACAGAAGCAGCTTGTAGTTAATCCCATTGAAAGACCAACAGCCGGGTGCTGCCGGATTTCCACCTCGAATCGCTACATCAGTCTCACCCCTCCCCCCCTTTCTGCGCATGCCGAGAGAGACATTAAATAACCCAACCGCGGGTGTGCAGTGGAGCTCCTCCCCATTCTTTCATCCCAGTCAGAGAACGCCTTGCTATGCACTGCCACAGCGATCAATGGAGAATTCCTCCCACACTTGTCCCCTTAGTCCATCCAATCCATGCCTCTCTCACCCAATTGGCCAAACATGAAGGACGAACCTCCTCGACCAGAAAAACAAAGAGCCGAAAATAGCTCCAAGGAAAGAAACAGTGATGCAGCCACGGATGTTCAAGACCACCAAGGCGTTCCAGGGTCAAACTACCACGGGAAAGCCGCGCAAGCCCACGTCAACAATGCCACCGGGACGCCGAAGACCAACCTCTCTCCGGCCTTTGATCTTGATCCCACTCAGGCCCTTTTGCTGAACACCTGCGATCCGTCACAATCTTCGACCGTCGCAGCTCCTCTGTTTGTGCCCTTCTCGCGGACATCATCGAGTGTATAACGTAAGCGAGAAACTACGCAGTATCCATCCTTCATTCTTCCAATCGATGCTCACCTCTGAATCACTCTACGGATACAATGGGCCCCACTCAGTCAATCCCTCGTATGCCACCTTGTATGTATGTACGGATATAGCATTTGTTTTAAGCCCAACAATGAGGTGTACCCTGATTCCTCAGATTTGTCGTGTTCTGGAAAACAACTTTGCGCGCAACGCACTGTTCTCAAGCACCTTACCCAAGCGCAGCTGCGCTTCTCCCACTACCCTAGCTATTCGTCTCACCCAAGAACACAACTCTCCAGGCCGTCGCTTGGAGCCTTCACAACCGGCAGTCGGGTAGATAATGCGTATGGGACGACAAAGCCAGCTTCGTCCATCCCTCCTGCGCTAATTTGAAGCTCTTGTTGCCTTGCAAGTCGACAAACGAGGAAGCAAATTCGCAGCATACATAGTATGCACTTCTCTGGCACAGGAAATTGCATCCCAACGTTCACCCATGTCTATCACGCAGGTCAGGAAAAAAAAAACGCCCTCCTTAGATTTCCAAGTGCTATCCGTCCTCCACGAGCTTGGTCATCTGATTGGCGCTTAGCCAGCGCTTGGCCCGTCTTGGAACCCCACGGCCCAGAAGCTCTTGTCACCTTGCTTCTGTTGCTTTGTGCAGCCTGAGATCATCAACGGCCATCTGCTACGTACAAAAAAACAAACCTTGCTGCCAAGTCGCGGACCAATTCCCCGTTACCCAAGCTGCCAGTTGACCACCGGATAGTTAGCACGCGCCAGTGATCAATTGAGAATTGGCATCGCCAGATCTGGCTCTGGGGGAGTTCTCATGTCGGGAACACAAGCGACCGACTGGTGGTCGTTCATGAAAGCCAAAGATCTTACGGCCAGAAGTCTTCCCACCCCACAAACGTCTGTGGGTTTGCTGCCCTGCCTTAGTGAAGCCCGCAGTTCTGAAAGCGGGAAAGCGAGCGCCGTCCGAATTCTCCCCTTCCGACCCCTCCTTTCCGTAGTACGTTTTACCCCTCCGGCGACTAATAACAAGCGGGAGGGAGAAAGAAAAAAAGGGCCACGATCCCGATCCAAGCTTGGGGTAAATTCGCAAGGGGAGATGATGCAACCATGGCATGTTTTGCAGGGACCAAGTCGACGGCAGAAAGTTTTCTCCTCTCCTGACATTTTCACACGAACACGTTACATGTTCATCTGAACTGAACTGGCCTAAACTGACAGACGTGAATTGACGCCAATCATGATGCCATTTCGGGACGCCTGCCGAAGCACGTTGAGACAACGATCTGAGCGAGCACTGAGGGTATCTCCAAATCAACATGAAAAAAAAAAAATTAATGTTCGCGCTCGAACAAGGCAATCAAGAATGATGCTTTAATGGTTTTGAACTACTTTGAAACCTCCCGAGACCCTGACCCCTGACGCAACCCCATGTTCAAAACACCTTCGCGCCGACTTCTGAAGTTCCGCTATAAAAATGCGTCTTCAACCAATGCTGCCGCAGTCTCCCCTTGAGGTTCGCCACACGTTAGCCTCGCTAAGCCTTGTCTTCCGCCGCTCTCTCTCGTTCTTCTGACTCTGCGTCCGCTTCACCAGCCGAACACTGACCAGCTCACCGCGCTGGTCGGTCCCCACGGTCTGCGACATTTGGCTGCCCCTCCGCTCCAAGCCCCTCCTCGCCGGCGTGTGCGGCGTGTGTATGCGTGGCGTAGGGTCTCCCGATACCGATATAGGTAGACTGTGTTCCTCCAGCTTCTTAACATGGGCCTCCTAGACAACCTGCACGTAGCTCGCGGGTACGCTCTTCGTGACGCCGCCCTTCTCAACCTCTGCCCAGCCATCCCCTGGATCTTCCTTGATGAGAACGAATCTCTCGCCCTCCGCCATACTGTGCTCCTGATCGCTTTGCGCCGTGTATTCGTACAGGGCCTCAACATATTTCAGCTTCTTGGCCCCGCGCCTCGGCGCAACGGCTGGTCCCTTCTTCTTGGGTCCTGCCGTTCCTATCGACGAGCCCGAGTTGGAGTATGTTGACTCTGGCCGCGCCGACGCCCCGGTGTTTTGCGCAACCATGGGCGACGGAGGCGCCCAATCAACGTAACTTGCTGGCACAATGCCTTCCTTGTAGCCAGCTCGAACCTTGACCCATCCGGACCCATCTGTCTTTATGTTAGCAACTGTTGTACGTTGACGTTGGCACACAATGAATCTCACCGTCTGGTTCGAGCATCAAGACGTCGCGACCCTCGGGTACAGAAACCTCGCCAGCACCACTAGCTTCGAAAGTATAGAGCATCTTGCCCTTTTGTTGTTCCGTAGACCCTGAACCGTTGGGCGCACTACCGGGTAGCTCACTGATGTAAGCGGCCGGGGGCGGAGCCATGACCCTTTTGCGAACCGTGGTAGAGCTTACGGTCGATGCTGGAGCTGCTGGGCGAGGACTCGACGGTTCCGGAGGAGCCTCATCGATCGGCGATGTTGGGCCCCCTGTAATGGAGCGGCGCGCACTGTGCGCATATCCAGAGCTCAGCGAATTCATCGTGTTCGTCCGTGTCAAGGTCGGCGCATCCGACGCCATGGTTGGTGACGATGCAGTCGGCCGCACAAGTGCGTTGGCAGCTTCCTGGCGCTCGGCCTTGAGCTTCTTGCGTTCGTCCTTGGACTGCTCACCTGGGCAGTCGGCGGGGACCTTCATTTCGCACTTGTTGTGACAAGTGTATCCGCAGTCTCTGCAATCAAAGCCCTTCGCCGACAAGCCCCATATTCTCTCTCCGCAGAGATCACAGTTCGTCGGGATCTTGAATGTTTGCGCCTTGAAGTTGTGGTTCTTGGCCCCAAGTGTGACGTCGCCAACGGCCGAGGTGATTGTCGACGTCTCGACTTCTGCGGTCACTCTCCGCCTGTCGACAGCATGAAGATCCTCTTGTAACGCAAAAAGTTGCGTAACTACCATGACCTCGTCCTTCTTCTCAGTGCCTTCCCTGATCCGCTGTTTTATGCGCTTGACTCCTTCCACCTCCCGTCGTTTTTTGTCAACTTCCCTCCTTAAATCTCCCAGTTGTGATTTCGATTTACTGAGGACATTTCGTAGATAAATCTTGGCTGTTTCGTCTACAACCATGGAGTCGTCGTCGTGCCATACAGGGCTTGGTTCGAAGACCTTGTCGGGCGGCTCCTGGAAAGAGCCGAGGTTGTGGCGAATGTACATCATGGAGTCGAGGTGAGGCTGGTTTCGGGCGATCTCTGTTCCTAACTGCTCCATCAAACCCTTGCTACTTTGCAGCATGCCGGCTTCCAGTTGCGACGCGACCGTCCACAGGCCGTTGAGCTTGATTGTACGGAACTCGGAAAGGTCCTGGAGACTGTCCATGACTTCGGGGACGTATTCATGGTAATAGCGCTCTTTCTGTTTATTTGTAACGTTGATGGCAATCAGGTATGTATTCTTGACGTTGTTCATGTCGAAAATCTGTTGTTGGTACGCGCTCTGCGCTTTGGCCTTGTCGAAGGCCGACTCTGACTTCTTGCGCTTGCTTTCCACCTCTTGACAGGCAGCGTCGTACTTGGCTTTCATCTTTCGCAAATCGGAGTATTGAGAGTCCCTTTCGTGCTCAAGCTTGCCGGCGTAATCGCTGTGGCGCTTGCGTAGCTCCTCAAAGCGGGTGCCCAAGAACTTGAGAGGTTCCGCAACTTGGGAGATGAGGTTGTTTGCATATTTATCGTGCTCTTCGGCTCGTGATTCGAGAGTGGTGAGTTGAGTGGACCACGTCGTCAAGGAGGCGCTCTCGAGTGAACCAGGCGTCATGACGGGAGTGTCGCCGACGCTGAGGGGCGCCGACTTCTTGTTCTTCTTCTCAAAGTACTTCTTGGCCAAGGCATTGAGTTTCGCAGCATACTCCTTTTCGATTGCGCTTCTTTCGCGATAAAATTGTTGGATTTCGTCGAGCCACGAGATGCCGTGGGCAACCCAGGCGTTGGCCGGCTTGAAGCCATCCTAAAGGACATGTCAGCGGTTTGAGGGGCTCGCCAAGGCGAAGGGTGGTAGAACGGCGCGGAATGCTGACCTTGAGCTCTGCGCCGAACGTCGGCGCAACGTCTACGTCAGCCATTGTCCGAGTCTATGCTGTTGAAACAGCATGCAAATGTTGGGAATCAAGCAGTGGAGGAAGGTGAGTTCGGACGCAGTGACGAGAAGATTTATTGTTGGTGGTAGTAGGAGGAGGAGAAGGGACTCGTGATGGATTCCTCCGAAGGAGCGAGAGCGGAAGAGGACAACCACCAACTTCTGGGCGGCGGCCCGAGCAGTAATCGAGGTGCAGCCAGCTGCCCAAGTTGCAGTGGGGGAGACAATCTTGGATAGAATCGTATGCTGTAAGGCTAACCCCGCCGAAACGGCTAAAAATGGGTGACAATTGGGCGGGAACAAGTTGATGGATGAATGTTAGTAGGAGAGGCGCAGGCCACCCGGCTGATGTAGCAGTTGTCAAGGTACGAGGTACGGTGAAAAGCTGGAGTGATGTACGCTCCTAAGTTTATGTGTCTGATAGGAGTTTCAAGGTTGCAATTATCAACAACATGGAGCGACAAAGCTGCATTACCTTCACTTTGTTTTGCGTTGCGTTGCGTTGCGTTGCTTTGTTGCGCTACGCCCACACGTTAAACCGAGGGTCACCTCCGTACCTGACCTACCAAGTACAAGGCCTGCAACGCCCCCCTTTTGAGGTACCGCGGTCGTTGCGCCGGCTGAGAGTGACATGGTGGGGGGCATTGACATCGGACGGAGACGTCGTCAGCTCCTTCTTGGCCAAGTTCTCCAGCACCGGGCACCAACTGGAACCTTCCCCTGGGCCTCAATGGTGCCTTGCCTCCGGGTTTTCGGTCCACTCTGCTTGCTGAGAATTGTAAGGATTGTTGGGTACGTCTGTGGCCATATCCGTACTATTACGTGTATACGCGCTATGCAACCATTGGGCATTGAAGATGGGAAATCTTGGGGTAAATTTTGGCCGCTGGGTCCATAGGCACTTCATGCCGAACTTTTTGTGCAGTGCGATCTTGATTCACATATGCCTCGCTACTTCACCAACCTTTAGGCTGGGTGCACCGGTTGCATTGTGACGATCTGTTCATGGCGACATGTAAAAATGCGCGCCACATGAAATTAAACAAATCTCACCTAAAGTTCTCTAGGCTCATCGTAGTTACGTTGGAGATCTGAGACGAAAACAGATCATCGAGATGGCATTGCCATGGTCGTCATCACGAGGGTTGATGCAAATGCCCCAGCCCTGGACAGTCACAAAATGAAGCTATTCATAAATCTGAAGAAATCCGCAATGATACTCGGCACTTTGATTTATATTTAAGCATCGTCTTGGGCGTCTCGGTCTCCACGCATAGCACATTCGCACCAAATGGAACGTCTCAACGTGTTAAACCGCGCTCTCCAATATTATATACGTGCACCAGCCCTTCTTAAATCATTTTAAGACTGAATGGCACCGTAGAGGCGTTTTGCATTTGCATCGAGTGCATATTTGTCTTCTCCCAAAGGATTTAGTTGGCATTACTTCAACAAGTAACTCGGGCATTCGGGCCGTCCCTCCGCCGCTGAACTGCCTTTCTGAGGTCAAAAGCAAAGCCAGCAAGCCAAGGATGTGCTGCAAGTCTCTCGTGGTTTTTGAATCTTCTGTGCCGAGATTCTTATAAATCGAGGAATTTCTCAGAACTCCTTTTGGCGAGCACTGGTGGGCCGTGATTTTACGAGCTTCCGTGCAGACAGAACGGCGAAAGTGGAGATAACTCGGAGCAGACCCGCTTTGTCGGCCCTTTCTACTTAGTAGCCCGGACAGCACAATGTTAGTGTGAGAATGGGAATATTGAGTATCACCGTCACACGACGAAAAGAAAGTCAAGGCGAATTGATGTCTTATCCACACAAATACAATCCGTTCTTCTCAGTTGCCTATAGAAAGGCCATAACGGACGATGGAAAGCCTATCACGTCTTTCATGTATCATGCTAGACGACGCGAAGCCCCAAAGCCATCTCGTAACTATTTAGACCAAGAGCTGACGTTTAGTGTCAAGCGGAACGGCAGAGGTCGTAATTTAGCGTACCGACTAGACGTCGCACTATATCTACTCGCAAGTTGAATCGCGATAATTTTTTCGGCTTGCAGCAAAGTACGTTAACACCGGGGCAAAGAAAGGTCCATTGCGTTGTGGTTTCATTCGAGGTCATGGCGGCTTTAATTAGTCGTCTCCCGAATTCCTTCTGCTATTGATTGCACCTATCTGATACAGCACGTGACTGGTGGGTAAACCGCAGCCAGCCTCTCGGCCACATCTTGGATACGTGCATTCCTTCTGGCGTCCCCCAATGTGCCTGAGAACTTAGGCTGGAAAGTGCCCCGCGTAAAGTATGTAGCCCCGCCATGGGCTTTGGACGGAAATCAAGTGTCAGGCACGACAGGAGCGGCTAACGACGTAGCTTCCTAGAATTTCGATCTCTTGGAGCTCCCTGTCCGCCACCGCAAAACAAACCAACCAAAAAATTCCGGGGTCAATTTTAAACTCATTGTTTACTATTTACGACAGCGAATCGAGAAGTTGCAACCTCAATAGCATGTAGGGCTAAGTCCCATATATTCCTTATCCTTGCCTTTGGCTGACCTGTTTGCTGAAGCTAGCCCGGTGACGAGCGAGTGAATCGCTTCTCTCTTTTCTCACCCGCCCGTCGCGTTGAGCACCTCCGAACTGCTAAGTGCCTCGAAAACAATCTATTCAACTTATTTCCGTCCTACAATCTTCTGCTTCCTGGCGCTTGCAGCCACCGACAAAATGGCCGATCTCGCCAGTCGCATCACCGACCCCTCCGCCGCGGGTGCAGCTCCGGCTACCCAGGATGCCGCTGCCCAAGATGCTCAGATCACTCAGGTCGACGGCAATGTCGAAGAGCTTGGTGGATCGGGTCTCGTCGAGAACACCTACGATGTCGATGTCAAACTTGGAGATATTCAGGCCGACCAGAACAGCACCTTGTACTCAGCCCAGACTTTTGCCGAGATGGACCTGTACGTCCCTACCGACGTCACTCACAAGCCTTTCCAGTTACTGACCAAACAGTGCTGAGCCTATCCTTAAGGGTCTTCTTGCCCTCAACTACCAGAAGCCCTCCAAGATCCAGGAGAAAGCCCTCCCTCTCATGCTGCAAAACCCTCCTCGCAACATGATTGCTCAGTCGCAATCAGGAACCGGCAAGACAGCTGCGTTTGTCGTCACAACCTTGTCTCGCGTCGACTTCTCCCAGCCTGACCAGCCTCAAGCCCTGATGCTTGCCCCCAGTCGTGAGCTCGCTCGTCAGATTGAAGGAGTAGTTGGCAGTATTGGTCGCTTCTGTGAGGGTCTCAAGGTGGCCGCAGCACTTCCCGGCGTGCTGGAGCGCAATGCCGCCGTCAGAGCCAACGTGGTTGTGGGAACACCTGGTACTGTCATGGACATTATCCGCAGACGCCAGCTGGATGTATCGAAGCTTCGGCTCCTCGTTATTGACGAGGCCGACAACATGCTTGACCAGCAGGGCCTTGGCGAGCAGTGTCTTCGTGTGAAAAAGTACGATGCATCTTGTGATTTTGTTAAAGATCAAGCCGTGCTGACTTGTACACAGCCTGCTGCCTCGTGATATCCAGATTCTTCTGTTTTCCGCTACCTTCCCCGACAAGGTTATGGGCTTCGCAGAGAAGTTTGCGCCCAAGGCGGATCAGATCCGTCTGAAGCACACTGAACTTACTGTGAAGGGTATCTCCCAAATGTATATCGACTGTCCGACTGAGCAGGACAAGTACGAGATTCTTGTTAAGCTCTACGGACTCATGACCATCGGTTCCTCCGTCATCTTTGTCAAGGTAAGATGCTCGCAAAGCTATTACTTGATCCATGCTAATAATCTGTTTTCAGACTCGTGAGAGTGCCGATGAGATCAAGCGTCGAATGGAAGCAGACGGTCACCGTGTCTCTGCACTTCACGGCGCCAAGGACGGACTCGAACGTGATCAACTCCTGCAGGAGTTCAGATCTGGCCAGTCCAAGGTCCTCCTTACCACTAACGTGCTGGCCCGTGGTATTGATGTGTCGAGCGTCTCAATGGTCATCAACTACGACATTCCCATGAAGGGACGTGGCGACACGGAGCCTGACCCTGAGACGTACCTGCACCGTATTGGTCGCACGGGTCGATTCGGACGCATTGGAGTCAGCATCAGCTTCGTCTACGACAAGAAGAGCTTCTACGCTCTCAAGGAGATTGCCGATCTGTACGAGATAGACCTCGTGCAGCTAGATGCCAACGATTGGGACCAGACGGAGGAGGATGTGCAGAAGGTCATCAAGTCCAACCGAGCCAAGGCTGCATTCGCCCCAAGCGCGACTGACGCCGCTAAGGTTGCCTCTGCTGCGAGCGCGGTCGATGCCGGCACCATGGCTTAGAATCACCTTTCTGCCTAGTCGATCGTGGATGGGCAAGACGTTTACGACAAGAATGTGTGGAATGCAATCGTGTAGCCAGCATCAGGCCATATGGGGCCATTCTAGAGTTGACTCAACCGGATGTGTTGTGGATTTGCAGGGCCTAAAGGAGGCCTTACGTCTCGAAAGAGATGTCACGAAAACTGAGATACCATCGCGATGAAAAAAATGGAAAATCCTTAACAATGACTTTGGCTGAGGTAGTCGTCGGTTCGACATAGATGTGCCCTTCGGCATCTTTGGGCTGTCCAATTACACAACTGATTTGAGACTAGGCTGACGCTACCAGGAATCTCGGTTTGCAGAATGGCACGATAACACCGATGTAGATGCCTACTCTGGGATGCAGAAGTCCCTGGGTGAACTCGGATGCCGTTCCCAAGGTGATGTTGAGGTAGGGTTGCTGTCCATAGCGGTCTGCATACCGTCACTCCTCAGACAAAAATAAGTGCCCCGAGGAGTGCGTCGAGGTTGTTTGAGGGATGCGAAGGGTGCGGCCTCTATATGCGACTTAGGGACTGAGACGTTGCCAGGAGCGGTGATTTGTGTTGAAGTAAGGTCGCCTTTGGAACCAAATCGCACGCAACGCACTCGAGAACGTCATGAGAAGGCCCAGAATGGTTTTGGAGGTTGCAGAAATGGTCACAACCGCCAATCTTCCGGAGTCGTGTAGTCTGAAACGAAGGGCACAGTCACAGAACCGGATAAGATCAGGAAACGACTGGCTGGGAACCAAATTCGATAGCTCAAGGAATGGATCATTACCATGGACACTCGCTCATTGGTTTGGATTGCTCCTGATCATCGTCACGTGATGATTTGGCGACGATTTTGGCGCCCATCTTGATGGGCGGTTCGCTGCGCTCGTCTTCTCATCCAACCCCAGCGCTTCGAAAGAGACTCGGCGCTTATTATTGGGGGCAGCTGCGGGAGACGCTCAGCCACTCATTGTACATGTATTCATACAATGTCCGAAAACCCATTGGATACGCGACATGCGAGGATTGGAATGATAACATGCATGATGGGTTGCACTCAAGCCTGGACAGCCACAAAACCGTACGTCGCAAATGCAGGTGTAAACCAGCCCGAAATAGAGACTACTGACCAACCACCGTTGGTGGCAGACGCCCGAAACGGAGGCGGCTGGCCCCCGAGGTATCTGGTTTTCGTCATTATCTTCGAGGTTCCTAGCGGCTCGCCAGCAAGCCGGGCCGCCGTAGGTAAGACTGCAGGAACCGGTTCTGACCCTGCAGATCGGCGGCATGATGAGGCAGGACATTGGACTGCTTACCTGTCACCCACACTACGAATGGGACATCACTAATGAAGTCAGGGAAAGACAAGCACAGTCAAAAGTCAAACTCGAGTGAGTGGCGGCATCTGATGTGACGAAGAGGGCTTCGGCATCCTATACTTGTCTCCTTTGGTTTTTGTCGTTCCCAATCTCTTCCTCTTTCCCTTTCTCTTCCAGGAAGTTCCCTTCCATTCAAGTATCAAGTATTGCATATTCGTTTCTGAGCTTCCAGCGGTATCTTTTCTGATTTTAATTTGTTCAGCTTCTTCTTTCACCCTTCAATCTTGGTCTCCTGCATGGGACAGCCTTTTCTTTTTTGTTCTCTCTCGTCCTTGGGCTAAGTCTCTTCGTTACTATTCTCTGAGTTACCAGGCCTACAACTTCGGTATATCAACTATTCATACTTCATTTGGCGTATCGAGGCGCAGGCCGTCTCGTAATCACCTAATAAGATCACAATCTCAGCAGGTGTGTCACTTAACTCATCTATCCTTCAACTCCATCGTGTCATGGTTTTCTTCTTGTTCTGGAGAAGATCTTTGGAACAATCGCTTCTATTGGGCTTTTACGCTATTACTTACACGTCCAAAGATTCAGTTCGCTGCCGTGTGACCGTATGAAGGATGGGATCTTTACCCAGGTAAATATGAGCCATTGCCCGATCATGTTAGAAAGTACTGACTCTGGTATAGATGCCCTTCCGTACCATGGCCCTCAAGCCTCTTCTTTGGACACTC
Organism: Colletotrichum chlorophyti; assembly: GCA_001937105.1. NCBI lineage: Eukaryota > Fungi > Ascomycota > Sordariomycetes > Glomerellales > Glomerellaceae > Colletotrichum > Colletotrichum chlorophyti. The sequence continues at coordinate 131,187 of MPGH01000138.1, read as the reverse complement.
TCATTCGCTTTATCGGCCTCGGTCACCACCGCAACGTCGTTCAACCTGTCGAGCGAGATCACCAAGTTCGTGCCGTCTTGTGCTCGCGAGTGCTTCCGCTCTCACCTGAGTGCCAACTATGACCTCACCACCTGCGGCAGCGCGCCATCTTTGAGATGTCTTTGCGCAATCGCTGGTTTTGGCGGACTCACTATTGGCGAAGGAGTCCTACAGTGTATCGTAGCGGCCAAAAATATCGGTTTCTGTCGCGAAAGCGACGCGCCTCGTATGCACTGCACAACTTCTGGACACATTTTCGAACGAGAATTGAAGCTAAACCCTTGTAGAGAGTCTGATTGACGCATCGTATTTAATGTGTTCCGACCAGCCTGGAGCAGTTCAGCCTACGCACACAGCCATCATTGCTACACTGATTCTGCCAACATCCGGAGCAGGTATCATCGTTGTGCCTCCTCCGAGGACCACTCCTAAACCATCGACATCAACCACTTTGTCGACCACGACTTCCTTCCCGACGAATCTGATCATAGCAACAGGCACGCCGTCCGTCCTGAGTACGCTTACTACCTTAACCACGTCGAATACGTCTCGCATCTCTACAACTAGCGGCAGCAGCACAACATTCTCGTCACTGACAACGTCCGCAGTCACCTCGTCTACATCCGCCTCAGCGGTCCCGGCACCGGGGGCTGAGGAGTCCAAATCTAATTCTTCCGAGCGTTTAGGCACGGCTCAAGTAGCGGGTCTCACGGTTGGTCTCGTAGCCGCGCTCGGTCTCGCCATTCTCGCAATATGCGTTGCCCGCCGCAAGCGCCGAAGAGACTACCCGGACGTCAAGACGGGCTTCTTCCCCGTGCGCGAGAAGGACTCATGGGAATTTCACCCAAGCAATGGCCCTGCCAACATCTTCCACATTTCCCCGCCACTTCACCATGCCCAATCCCCTTCTCAACATCCACGTCCTCCTCCTGCAGTACGCACCCGGGCAAGTGGGCGCACGAGCTGGTGGCCTAACGCAGTTGGGCTTGCCATTTCCCGTCCGGATAGCACGCCGACGGCTCTTCAACCCCCGCCTCAGCAGCATTACCGGCCTCGATCGCGTCTTCTCCCCGCAAAACCGGTTCTCTCATCTCCTAAACCGGTCCTTTCTCTTCAAATTCCCCATGTCAATCTTTCATCCTCCTTGGCCCCTCAAACCCAGGAGCAGAGCGAGCCTCAAATGACCAACTCACAAATTTATAAGACGGCAAAGCTCACGGCACCACCTCGGAGCCACTACAATGCCCGCGAAAGCACAATGACAGAGTTCGAGGAGGACGGCGCAATCACCTCGGCCCGGTCAGCTCGTTCCAACAACATCTGGAGACCGCCGTCCGCGACTGTCGGGAATAACCCCCAATCGGCGACGACCTACTACGTCGCAGACAAGAACGGCAACTGGGTGCTTGGAGACCCGAAGAGCGCAGTTCACATGGCACAAATCGCCGAGCTCGATGTTTCCGGTGTGAAGGAGGGGGGAGGGGCCAAAGTGAAGCCGTCATACGCCGAGTCTGCCATGCTCGCAGCTACAGCCACCACAGCGGGCATCGGACACGGGGCCGGCAGTCCAGTCGCCCCCTCCGTGCCCCGCATGCCGCCAGCTCCTCTCCTCCTGCCTCCAGCGGAAATCCTCCGCTCCGGAGGTCTTACAATTAAACCGGTGCCTCAGCACTCTCGCTCCTCGAGTATGGATTCCCAAGCCAACCTCCGACCCGGCATTGGTGCCCAGCGAGACGATCCTCAGCCGAGCACAACACTCCATCCGGTGCCGAGCATGTCCTTCTCTCACCCCGAGCCCCCGCGCCGCCGAAGCAACTCCCTCGGCCGCCGCAGCTCCTCCAAATCCAAATCCGCCGCCGCTCTAGTCCTAACGAGCGCCCCGAAACGCTCAGACAGCCACGACTCCCAGGCCTCGGGGACTACTATGGCCTCCTCCATCGCTAGCAACGACCCGGAGCTCGTCCTCGAGCAGAGCAGCCTTTCACCTGTCGTCGAGTCTCCTGCCTTAGGCGCATCCCCCAAACCCGGCGGCCGCTCCTCCGTCTCCTACCCCGTGATCCCCGGCCGCAACTCCTCGATGGTCCGTGATAACAGCTACACCCGCCTGCTAGCCCCGCCGACCCGACCCTTCGCGGCGTTCCCCCCTGGCCAGCCCAGTCCTACGCTCGGTATGATGCAGCCAACAGGCCCGCAACCCCGGAAGGGGCCGTATATGGCGAGCCAAGACATCCCTCGTAAGCCCGTCGCCCGGCCCCGTCAGTCCACCGACCCGAATAGAATTGCAACTGGTTCCCCTTCGCTCCGACTTGTGACCCCTTCCCCGCCGTCCGACTTCGAAGACCGGCAACAACAACAACAACAACAACAACAAAAACAACAACAACAACAACAACAACCATCTCGACCGAACCCCACGCAGCCCCAGGGACCACCACAAATGAAACCCCTTTACCCGGCCCCCTTGCAACCACAGCGCCCTCGCCTCCAGCGCAGCGACTTCCACCCGCAAGCCTACACGGCGCAAGTCCAGCATGCCCCCGCGGACCCCGAACCCCAATCAGCAACAGTCCACCGCGCCCTCTGGGGGATCCCTCCCTCTCCTCGCGGCCAGCAACCGGCCCTGCCGGTTCCTCCCCTCCAGCCGAACAATCAAAGACGCCGCTCCCACCGCCAATCCCTCCAATCACCACCACCGACTCGCTCCCTTCCCTCGAGGCCCCAGTCAATCTCCTTTCCGCACCACGTCGCGTCGTCCCAAGCCCCGTCACGCGAGCAGTCGACGCAACCGCCGCCCCGACCCCCCTCCTCGACCGCCTCGACAACCTCCTCCCTGCTCTCCAAACGCCTCGGCACAGAACGCGCCGCCGCCTTCGCCCTCCAACCAAACGCCGGCGTCAGACACAGCCCCAACTGGCGCCCCTACCGCCCCGGGGCCGGCGGCGACGTGCTCCTGTCGCCCGATGCCTTCCTCCCCGCGCCACCTGGAGTCTCGTCGCGGAGGAGAAAGGGGAGAGGCGATCTTCCCAGCACGCCGACCTGGCAGCCCACGCTGACCCCGACGAGGCGTGGAGACGACTTGTTCCTTAATGTGCGATGAGAAGGCAGCGGACGGACGTTAATAGTGCAGGGCANCCCCCCCCCCCCCTACTTTTTTTTAGCAAGCTTGGAACACGTATTTTTGTCAAGCGCTTTGTACTACAAGCCACGTTTCCTACCACCTTCGTTAGAACTGGTAATATTAGGCAAATCGAGTGAAAATGGAGTTTAGAAAGGGAGGAAGTGACCATAGCGTCAACGGAGTTGGTAACGAAAAGGAGTTTCTCATTCTAACTGTTTCCACTACCCTATGTATACTACATCTCCATAAGTCCTATCCTTTCCTTTACCATGAGAATATCGAGCAGCAGACTTATAGGTATTTCTGGCTTGCACTACCCTGTCCCCTCTGGTCAGTCTCGCTTGTTGCGTCCCCCGTCGACCTCACCACCAGATCGCCGCTTGCTGGCGCGCGTGTACGGCCCGATTTCAACAAAGCTTGATTCACCGACTAGGCTTTCGCCGCTATCTTCTTTGACAATTTGTCCTCGTAGGCATTCTCGTTCGTTATATACATCATCGGGAATGCAAGGGCGATGACTACCTGGTGTCAATCTTTCATCAATCGAAGCCAGTTCTATCGACGAATGCCCGCTGTCATCACTTGCAGCACTTCGATGGTTTCGCCGCGAGCGCGAGACCCTGCTCCTTTCGCTGCGTTGGCTTCGTTGACTACTTTGGCTGCCTCTCCTGACGAAATCTTTGGCGTCACTGATGATGTCGCTCACAATATCGCTGATTCGATCATCAAGGGCGTCTAGCCCAGCGTCCAGAGCGGCTCGGTTGAGGTGCGAATTTGCGTCAATGAGCTTGTTTCTCTGTCTGATTTCAGTGAAACGCGACATGCTTCCCAGCTCCAGGATGTTCACTCGCCGTGTCTTGTCTGTCGGGTTGCCACAGATGTAGGGACGCCATGGCTCTTCTTCGGCAAAAATGGCCTTCTCGTCAGTCATATCGTGTGCAGTTGATTCGCGACGTTTGATTGATTCCCTACGAGCGGCAGTCCACTTGTCCATTGCGTCTGTCTGACATTCGGGTATGATCACAACGGCTTTGAACCGGACCATGACCAAGAGCAACATCACCGTCAGGATGAACAGTATGCCAGCAACTACACCAGTTGCTGCTCTCTGTCCAAGGTTTCGCTGGGCCATCCCACCTAACGCAGTTGCTCCTGCCGCAAAGATGAAGGCAAAGGTATGGCAGACGGCGAACCCCGCAGTCACACGAGGATAAGCTGAGTAGTTCTTCCTTTTCTGCGCAGAGTTGGAGTCCCCCCGGACACGACCGGTCATTCCGGGTTGAAGATCTGAAGTATCAAAGGTCTCCATGATGAGTCCATTGCACTCTGAAACGCCCAGGCACGAAAGGAAGCCGATGGCACCAGCAACGATGGCTGGTGCGCTTGGATGCGTCGGCGGCCCAGTGGATACCAAGGCATATGTGACGCCTGCCAAAGGCAGACCGATCGCGAACACAGACCGACGCAGTAGATGCGAAGTCCATGTGAACTGTTTGTCGAAAGTCATGCGGCTGGTGTTCACGCGGGTATGTCTTGCCCTGGAGAAGTAGCTAGCCTTCTGGAACGGTATGGCGAGAACCGCCCCAAATGCTATAGAGACAACCATGAGCCCAACGCAGGGTGACCGCATTCTGTAGAACTTTGAAGACAGTGAGCCGAGAAGAACGATGATGAGCACCACTTGTGCGTAGATCCAACCAGAGTAGATGGCCATTATGGCAAAGCCAGGCTGCCGGAGCATCTCGAAACAGAGAGCGACCCCATGATACATCTCTTGTCCCCACCACCTTGGTCCATCCTTGACGCGGTGCATCATGATTTCGCCTCGTGCAATACGTCGTGAGATATCCGTACCAGTTCTGACCTCGACAACCGACCGCCGAAAAGCTGAGCGGCGTACCTCCGGGCACAGACTGTTAAGAAACAGGACGACCGCGACAAGTATAATGCTGATGTAGAACCCCCATGCCGGCGGATGCTGATCGATCACTGCGGCGCCGATCAGAAATCCAAGCCCGAGGGAGGCAATGTAACACCATGTCCAGATGCCCAGCCAGACACCCATGCCGCCACCATGTCTTCTTACATCGCACTCGTCAACAACCTCTTGATGTGGATTGGTGCTCATAAGTGAAGCGCCAAAGAGATCTGTGAGAATGGAGTGAAAGTTCATGCTCGCGAACCCGAGGCAAGCGCCCATGAAGCCCCGAGGCAAAAGTAGCACCGTTCTCTATCCAGTGATGTTGTAGAACCTCTGTGCGCTGACGGCCAGAGCCTGCGGGAAAAGAAGCGGCATCGTCAGAATCAGACTAGACATGATGTAGGGCTTCCGGCCGTGCATGAGAGGGAGTGGCCAACAGAAAAAGGTTGGGAGAGCCATGCCCAAGAAACAACCGACATTGCCATTAATGGTCGCATGGCTGGTATCCATAATGTAGTATTGAAGCGATGGTACCAAGCCTGCGTAGATGCCGATAAGCATGCCGACAAGTGCGGTGCTGATACAAGCCACAGTCGCGATAGCCCTTTTTCGGATTGGGGACCAATCTCGGGCAATGGGTTGGCGACGCTTCGACTTGGCCAGGCTGAATCCCTGTACACCTGGCAAACTTACGTGTGATTTGCCTCGAAGACTAATGCCACGGCTGTTATGAATCGGACGTCCAGCAACGTCTCGGTCGGGCAGGTTATCTTCTCCAGTGTTGCGTGAATGGAATGGAATCCGTTTGGCACTTACGCGTGGCTGAGCTGGACCGCTCCCACGGTCTTGGGCTTGATATTGGGCGGAACGCTTGATTATGGAGGACTCGTCAGATCCATCCATGCTACACACGTCTGAATCTGTGTGTACTTTGGCGGCCGGCTTCGGCTTTGTATGTTGAATTTTCTTCGAAGCCTTGCCCTTTTTCTTACTTGATATCTTCTCTGGAACAGGGGCAGCTTGGCGAGAGCGTGATCTGTGTCTTCGCTTGGTCTTTGTATCTTGCCCTATCTTGGTTCTGTCAACGACGGTGTTTTCTAGCTCTGTCGTCCGCGGAGTCAAAGATATGTTCCTGTAAACATCACGTACGTCATGCACGGCATGTCTTCCAGTGTTGGGGAATGTGGCAGCGCGTTTCAACATTGCTCTGTTATTGTTCAAATCGATGTCGGAAAAATGCTGGGCTTCACAGTCATCTGACGGTGCCTCGGCGTCAAGATCGTGGTAAATGGGGCGCCTAATGTCAAAAGACTTTGTTTCCTCACGATCCGCAACCTGCGAAGCCAACGACAGTACTTCATGAAGTAGTCGTTCGAGCTCCCCAAAAGTGTTCTGGAATACACCAGGTTCGACGTCGGATGGCGGCAGTGTCGACTGACGAGTCATCCTTCGGGAGCTTGAGCCGTGCTCTGCCAAATCCGTTAAAGGAACATATGAAGCTCGTTTGGTTTTGAATGGCATCTCTGTCAGCTTTGTAGGATGGTCCTCCGGGGTCTTCAGAAGATCTCGGAGCCATTGAGTGGTGCGCTTGTAGTCTAGGGTACCGGCGCGAGAACGCCCTAGGGTCGGACTTTGTAGCTTTCCATGTTTGGAACGAGTTGCCCTTCCGGACACATTAGATCCGATAGCAAAATACTTGTTCTGTTCGTCGTCTTCTTGAGCTTCAATGTTGGTGTTGTCATTAAAGGGCTGCACCTTCGAGGTCGGTTGGTGTCCCAGGTGGTGATTTAACTGAGGTGGCTCCTCATTGAACGTACGAACTTTGGAGACGGGGATGGTTGTCATACCCCCATAATAGTGATCTGAGCTCGTGAAGCTTGCCATGTCTCTTTCAGAAGAAGGATGCTCTTTGGACGGGTCAAACGGTCGAACTTTGGATACGCCAAGAAGAGCCTGCGGTCCGCGGGCGACTGTTGAATGTTGAGGCGTGGGCAAGTTGAAGGCTGGGCGCACCTTTGTCATGTGACTATGGGCACTCTCCAGACCAGTGACGTCGACGCTAGATAGGCATAGACCATCTCCGGTCATGGTTGGGCGTGTTGGCGCTCGAGTGACGTCGGGTTCTGAGGACATCTGAGATTTAGGCGAAGAGGCCAACAAAGAGCCCACGAATGCTTGAGGGTTCTGAGATATTGGCTGTTCAGCGTCGCAGAAGTCAACATCTTTCAAGAAACCACGGTGATGAACCTTGATTGGCGACGTGTCCGGATGAAGAATAGCATCAGCACAGATTCGTTCTCGAGCTGTAGGCATGCCGTTATTGCCTCTGTATTCCTCGAACCCGTCGTCTGGTAGAGGATGACCATCTTGCGGTGCGATGGGAGAGTATTTCCTTGAAAGAACCGTGACCTTAACTCCGTCCTTGTATCCGTTTCTTTCATCTTTCCTCTTTGGTCGCTGAAACTCTTCGTTCGGACCACTCAGAACAGGAGAAACTGGCAATTCCTTCTCGATGATCATTGGACGTCTAGAAGCGGTCTTGAGAAGAGCATGGCGGAAGGCACCGCTTCGGGTGGAAGAGATGCTAGAGACCGCATCTTTCTCGGGTATCTTTATGGCAAAGTCGGCCATTGAAGATCGAAGATTCGGTAACGGGGTATCATAAAAGTCGCCAATGACTTCAGATCTTTCTTGTAGCGGAGCAATTGTAGGCTTGGTTGGATGAAAGAAGGAATTTGGGAACATCGCAGGCTGTATCTTGTGGGGTTGAGGGATTGAGGCGAGTTTCGCCTGCGAGGGGCAGCAGAAGCTTATGCGGAATGCGGTTTTCGGCGTGCCTGAAGAGGAAGATTCAAGACACAGAGTCCTTTCTCCGAGTTTATCGGCAGAACTATAACGTCGTATGGTTGTGTTCTTGTAGGGTGATATGTTGGGATCGGTCATGCGTTGAACTTCAGTCGGCAGAGTCAGGGACCGAGGTCGTGCAGCCCGAGACATGGGAATCAAGGCTGAGGATGCATCAAGAATATGCAAGGGTAATTTCTACAATCGAAAGCAGCATGTAGAAGTAGGGAAATCGCGGTATTTAGGGAGTAAGAGGATTGCGGAGGGTATAGTTTGGTGTTGAGAAGAGAAAGGAGGTGATGGCTAGATGGGCAAGATGAAGGTATGAATTTGTGCAAGGTTGTCAGCTCCCCATTACAACGCTCTTTCCAATGGTGAGTTGTAGACATGCGAGGCACTTCGCTGTGCAACCTCACTTGATGTTGCACTTGCCGCATTTGTTCTCTCTGTCTTTGTCCCTTCCTGCCTCTCATGAGCTTTTGAGCGAAGTAACTGCCTACGAACCGGTATGGCTCCATGGAGAACCATTCATCTTCTATAGGCTATACAATCATTCCAAGTCAAACGTCGTAAAACAGATCTTGGGTCGATTCGACTGGTAGACCCATACATTTTGTGAAGTCAGAGCAGTGTGTCGGTTGGCCGTTGTTCAAGAGAAAGACCCCCTGGCCGTTTGAAGCGGTTGTTCGGCTCATACAGCCAAACTCCTTGCTCAAGAACGAGGACGTTCACGAAAGTATAAGATAATGATAAGGAAACCTCGGAAATTCAGCAGAAGCCAGTTGCTTGATCAGCCTATTCTGGGCGAAAACCAACCGTGGCGATGGGAACATGATAAAAGGGCGCTTTGCATGAAAGGTAAGTGATGTCACTTCATTTGAGTGGCTGAAGACCAGGGGGAAGCGAAGCGATCGAATGTTCACTCACTGTTCCGAGAGGACCAAGGTGGTCATATGTGCTCACGCTTCGTGACATTCACTTCGCTGTTGCTGATGGAGGACCAAACGGCGAGAGGTTGAAGCTCCGTGGGAGTGTTGGTGTAACTGACATCGAGCTTCAAAACCATGGACCTCAGAAAATCGCTTCGCTACAAAAAAGAGGCCCGAGAAGAGATATTCTGAAGCTCGACCTCATGATCCACATATCACAGACCAACCAAAACCTCCTTGCAGTTGAACGAGTGCGGCGAGTATTGTTGGACGTGAATAAAAGTGGAGATTTCAGAAGCAGACGACTGAATTTGGCATAAGGCCACGCCTGGGCGTGATAAGATTACCCCGGATCATGCGGGGGTCCCCCTGACGTCGGGCGCGACATGCCTCGGCAACTCGGTCAGCGGACGGACTACAATCTCACAAAGCTGCAAAGCAGTCATCTGTAGATTGGTAAAATTCACCTTCTTCATAACAATCTCAAACGTTATTGGCGCGCAACCTCTCATCCTTTATTTTGCGACATAACTTAGACCTCGAGCGCCCTCTCGCTGCCTCACATCGCCGAAATTCTCATCATGGCGACCTTCAAAGACTACACCTACACTCACTTCCTCGTCACCTCTCCGACCCCCTTCGTCGTCCACGTACAGATCAATAGGCCTCAGAAGCTCAACGCCTTCTCCGAACCCGTGTGGCGCGAGTTTGAGGCCGTCTTTAACCGCCTCAGCAGCGACCCCGACGTCCGCGCCGTTGTCCTCTCCGGCGCTGGTGACCGCGCCTTCTCTGCCGGTCTCGATGTCCAGGATGCCAGCACCCGCATCCCGGGCATGGGGCAGGGCGACCCGTCGCGGCATGCTACCGTCATGCGTCGATACATTCTCGAATTCCAGCGAGCCGTCTCCTCGGCGGAGAAGTGTGAAAAGCGTATGTCTGTTTTTGTCATTGGCCTAAAATTCAAAGTCCCATCATCACCCTTTGCTTATTGTCATTTTCATCCTGTTCTGAAGGTGAATTCTGCATGGTCCTCACGTTGACAACAAAACTGGACGAGAAGAAACGTGTAGCTTACAACAGAGTTTCTAGCTGTGATTTGTGTAATGCATGGTATATCCATCGGCATCGCAATCAACCTCTCTTGCAGCGCTGACGTCCGCATCTGCGCCCGCGATACTCGGTTCGCCGTCAAGGAGGTCGACATCGGACTGGCGGCAGATATCGGTGCGCTAAGCCGGCTGCCCAAGCTAGTGGGGAGCACGTCATGGGTCAAGGACGTGTGTCTGACGGCGCGGGACTTCTTCGCCGACGAGGCTCTAGCCGTGGGTTTCGTCAGTCAGGTGCACGAGACCAAGGACGCTGCCATCAACGCTGGACTGCGGCTCGCGGGCTTTATCGCGAGCAAGAGTCCTGTGGCGGTGCAGGGTACGAAAGAGCTCTTAAATCACGCAAGAGACCATCCGGTTGAAGAGAGTAAGTTTGCATATACTTCTACTATTTCCCTCACAGCCTCGCTCTTCTCATGGCGAGACTACAGTCTATCCTACGCGAGCCGTGCTGATACTTCGCTACAGACCTGCGTTACACCTCTGTCTGGAACTCGGCCATGCTGCAGTCAAGTGATTTCAAGGCTGCTCTAACATCAGGGCTGACCAAGAAGAAGCCCACGTTTGAGAAGCTCTGATTGGCACGCTGGCAAGGTGCTCGACTTCGCAGAGCCTATTCTTGCTAGCCTCACTTGAGCGTAGCATCTGGAGACGCCATAGGGACCCCCTCCGATTCCAGTTCAATGCTGCATCGTGGTTAAAAATGTTGTCACGAAAGCAAGATAAGGCGTCCGCTACATGGTGTTTCATAGAAGATGGCAGAGCGTTCCTTCCGGGGAAGCGTCGCATAGAGTGCCGAGGCAGTGGCAGACACAGCCACGGTCACATTGCATCCAGAGGTGGTACAAATGTACATGTAGAATGAGTGGGAGTGGATATGCAGAGAAGAAAGTTCGACAGATCAGCTCCATCGAGTTTCAATCAGAATCCGAACTCTCGTCAGGCTGCTGCGTCTCCTTCAATCTCTGCAAGCAATCGTTAGTGTGTATGCCCAGACGTATAGAATTGCGTCGGGTGAATAAGCGAACCTCATCGAGCTGTCTCTTTAGGGACGCAACCATGTTCTCCTTCACAACAACATGTTGATCGTCGAGGTCCTCGATGATGTAGTCGTGGTTGTTAGAATCGATATTGACGATAATAGACTTTATGGAAGGGTCGCACTCGATGAGCACTCCTGGAGGCGGAGGAAGACGTCAGTGGACTAGAACATCTGAAGAGAGCGGGTATACAGCTAGAGTTTGGCCGTAACAGCTTACCTCTGATGGCGCGCGGCATGTTGGGCAGACGTGGAACGAACTTGAGGAACCGAGGTTGGACAGAACAGAGTCGCAAGCGTGGCGAAGATGTTGGCGTGGGGCTGAGGCGGGATTTGCCGGCGTATGAGGCTGCGAAGGCAGTAGCGATCGGTGGTGCTCAAATCCGGTTGTGCAAGTTGGGTCTGGTGTTGGAGCCGGAGCCGATGTGATTGCGAGGGTGCATATGACGTGGGTGCAATTAAAGCTGGGGAATTGTCGTGAAATTGTGATGGAATGAATTGGGAGGATGGCCAGTGACGATGGGCCTGAGGCAGGGAGTACGGCCCCACTACTTCTTCTTTTCATTTGATCCTGATGCGCAAGGATCAATTTCCAGCAAAACTGCTGACCCTTGTCAAAAGAGCCAACCGACCAGTAGGAGGCTGTATCCTGTACCCCCTTGGCCCCCACACAGCACATCTGATCGTCAGGGATACCTTGGTACTGACCGGACCCTCCGTCGGCCGGCCCCACAAGTCCCGGACCCCTGCACATACGTGTCTCACAATTGTGAGGTGCGAGTCTCTCACTTTTTGCTCCTTGCGAGAAAATCTTCGGCTCGAGATGAATCTCCAAAGCTGGCGATTCAAGCTCAAGTTCCCTGCGTTCAATAGATATTCCATCCATTGCAGTACTATCTTCGGACTGAGGGCCAGAAATGAGACACAACCTAGTCCATGTCCCGATACATTGCGCCAGTGATGGAGACTACTTTACGGTGGTCGGAAGAGCCCCAGAATGGTATTTATGAAGCTCCTTGTTACATACAAGCAAGCTGTCGTGAGTGCATTTGCTGTGTTGTTGCTGTAGCGCGCGAGCACGAAGCCCCTTGTATAGGCGAAACAGCCAAGCAGGAGAGCTGCAGCTTTTCTGAAGATCCAAAGAAAGGGTTTGGGCGTTTGCGATATTTTCTGCAGCCATCCATTTTTTCTCTTTGGTAATCTGTCGCTCTGGAACGACAGGAGAGTCTCTGAAACGGCCGCCTTGTGCAATAGTCGGAGCGCAACGAGGATGATGTCGCGAGACCAAGTCCGCCAAGGTGCAACGTGAAGCTGGGGTGGGTACCGTAGCTATCCGATGAGCTTTAGTTCAATCCCCTCACAGAGCCGCTAACCAGCCCGATACCTTGCATGGCTGTGTTTACCGAACTGTGAAAAGCAAGGAAAGAGCTTGGGGAGCACCCTGAGCTTCAATCGGACAGCACGCTATTGTTCTGTACATGTTTAGACATGCCATGTCTGGGCCGGTTCATCCCTTCAATTGACTGGAAAAAGGCAACAGAAAAATATAGTAACATTACATAATGCCCGGTTCATATCGGTCATGGTCTTGGATGCCATCTGACAACCTAAGCTTCATGCCTAAATAATTGGCAATCCTCCATACCTTGTTTACTTTTAAGCCAGATGAAATCCAACCGGGGTGTGTCACTGGGAGTATTCGCGTTTGACTCGGCTGTCGTCGCCGCAACCCTGGTCATCGAAGAATATGCAGCAGTGGACTACGGGGGTACATAGTAATTTACTGGGTAAATCACCTGCATTTGATGGACATACCTTTGCACACGCACCAGAGATAATTCTGTAGCATCGTGTCCGTCTCATTTTATCACTGACTCTCCGATGTGCTGCCTGACATAAGGCACCTATGACCATCTCATGTTCTGCGCAATTTGCATCTTCGCAATCGCACACGGAACACCCATCCGCACTCGCACGCACAAATTCGGTGTCGTCCCTTTCCTTTCTTGGGCCCTAGACCCTAGACCCTAGGCCTTCGTTATTACCTCCCGTTCCTGACTATCGTCGGATACGAAATCTACCTAACTTTAAGGATACATTGCCTCACATTCAGAACACCTTGCTGTGTCTGCTTCGTGTCTTCCCTTACCTCTCCTCAGCTTTCAGTATCTACGTTCCTTGCCCGGTCGGCGCTTTTCTTTCCACCTCATACCTTAGTTTGGGGACTCCGTACCCGGCAGTCACGACCTAAACGGGGCTTGTACCTGATTCACTTCTTTCAACACCTGCCTTCCCACCCCTGCCCGATTGGAATTCCCTAGCCTTCTCTTTCGGGCTCTGTCTGGCATTTGCAGCCAAATATTCAATACCTCGTCCGCCACCGATTCTTCCCCTCAACCCTCTTCCTAATCCTCTCTGTTCATCCCTCGTTTTCTTCTTTTTCTTGTGTCGTGTTTCCCTTTTCTCCCCTCCCTTCTACGTCAACAGCCAACCAGCCCATCTCGCGATCTGCGTCACCTCGACCTGAAAATCAAGGAAACAATCGGGCCCGACTTACCCACCCGTGACAACCCGTCCGCCGTCGAGTGGCAAAACTGCACAACACGAACTCTATTGAATCATCGTCGGCGCCAGCAAGCTCTGCCCTTGCACAGCCAACCAACCATCAAACTCCCGATAACCCCGAATATCCTCTCACCGCCGACCACACGCTCGCTTCTTGACTTGCTGTCTCCCTCCACCTTTCCTTCGACATCCGTTCTCTTCGCTCCACCCTCCACATGGTAGCTACTAGATCTGCCACCATCCAGACGCCATTCGCTATTCCGAGAAATCTGAGCCACGCTATCATGACGTGAAAGACCAACGTCTTGCCCTTTCCACTACCGTCGCTGCCGCTATTCGTTCCTTGTTTCCCTCTCTGCACCCTCGCAATACGGCACAATACAAGACCACGAGGATTCCTTTTCCATCCCAGAAATCAACACGCCTAAGCCGAGAACCAGACAAAAGAAAAGTTCCGCTTCTTTACACGAAAACACCTCTCAACGGCTTTTCCCACCGCTGCGCTGTCTGCGCCTGCCATTGTGGGTATCGAACTGGTCAACTTTAACCGTTCGCCCTTGTTCCAGCCAGAGAATCCAAGCCGCTTAGTACGCCAGCCCGCCCATCATGTCTTCCGTAGACGGGACTACCCTCGCCGGCACCAGCCCCACATCCTCTATCGGCGGACCCTTCACCTGGATTCTTACACCGCTCATCATCTTTCTTGCTCTCGGCATATTAGCAACGTTGATTCAGTTCGAACGCCGCCGACGTCTCCGCAAGGCCGGTCTCCAGCGCCCATGGCCACGCCGCGACTTGGAAGCAAATCGTCAGAGAGCTAGGGGTCAACGTTCGTCCCGAAACGGCCGATGGGCTTGGACAACCCGCAGCGACGAAGGTTTGGACGAGTTCGGCGAGGCCCCTCCCGCTTACGAGCCGAAGGCAAAGCCAGGACAAGCTTTGCCCCTGGGCAGAGGCTTTGAGATGGCCCAAGCCGAGCACACGGCGACCGGTGCTATCTCTCCGCCTGGTCCTGCCCTTGGCCATTCTTCGTCAGTTCCAACCTATTCGATGCCGCCAGACTATAGCACAGCTACCGGCTCAACCTCGTCTTCGACACCTCCTTCGGCCGTGGCAAGCCCGGCTCCGGCCGTAACGAGGAACTAATCACCAGTCGAAACGAAATAAGCAGGGCAATAAAGCCCAGCTTAGCTTTGCGGCTTCCACCTTGTTTTTTCATCGGCGTTATAACGAGTCATCAATAGGGGCGTTGGGGAAAGAAGCACAGCTATGATACCATGTTTGAATTGGGGGATAGGATCCTTTTTTTTTCCTTTGTTTACCGAAAGTACAGAAGCAGAGAGGAGGGATTTGCAAGCTAGCGATCAGTAAATTACGAGAACCACAACGGTTACGGCCTACTCGGATAGGGGTGAGAAGGGGAGATGTTTGGACAGGCTGGCCTGTCACAGAGGTCATAAGAGTATGCCCGCAAAGCATAGCCTACTGAGGTACAACACCGGCAATACTCATGAATACACACAACACAAGAACGCTTCCTCATGTCCATTGTAGTTGCTACAGCATCTGTATTCAGGACACTTATCCGAGTTAATCAGAATCCCAAAATGTGCTAAGCTGCTCCCTGAGTTTTACAGGTGAAAGCCGATTTTTCAGAATGAAAAGCGCCATGGATGATGGGCATGACATAAAGAAACAGCTCATGAGCTGGAAAGGCACTTGTCGTTGGTAATCGGCGGCAGAGGAAAGTTGTGCCGGGTTATCACCATCGCCGTCGGACAGGCTGGATTTTGCCGCTGTGACCCTAACCCATCCCAGGTTGGGGTGTATATTATTGCCGCCGGATAGTTTCCGGCTAACCACCCGGCTTCGAGAGCTGTAAGGCGTATCAAGCTGTTTGATGGCCTTCCTCTAGCTCTCTCACGTGCGATTTGCGCGGGAGAGGGTGCCAGGTTCATCAGCATGGTTCGTCACGACGAGCACATCGGCCCCGAAGACGAGGGGAGAGATCGGAGCTCGGTGTGAGAGGTACGCCGAGAAATAGCCCAACGAAAAAGGCTCATGTCTGCCGGCGGCGCGCACACTGGCCAACGGCCGTTTGATCGCCAGAAACAGCAACACCATTCGCATACTTTGTTCTGATCTTCAGCCATGCCGGATAGAAACTCACGAATTGTTTTATTTTTACCTGCTGTCTGTACTATTTATGTATGAGGAGATCAAACCCAATCGACGTAGAAATAACATGGTATAATCCCCCATGCTACCAAACGAACAAGCCAAAGAAAAAAAAAAGGGGGGGGGTCAGGAAGAAAACACTTGGGCCACGAACAGACTGTCAGGCGCAATGCCTACACGCCGCGTTGGAACGCAACATGGCAATCACTCAAGACATGCTTAAAAAAAAAAAAGACACTCGCTTGCGTGCGGGCTGCGGCTTGAACCCCCTTTCCAAACCCCAATAAGACCAGAGTATCCTTTATGGTGAAAGGCCGATGCGTTGGAGAAGAAGAAAAAAAAAGCAGCTCGAGAACACAGATAAGTCAAAACCGAAGCACAGATTCCGTTGTCAGAAGAACATTGTGGTATTCCCATCCTAGCTTAGTTCAGTCACCGGGACACAGCAATCACAAGGCGTCAAAACCTGTGGTTGATGTAACCACCCCATACTACAGAGCTGTTCTCAAAAGAAAGAGCTAATATCTTTATCAACAGGGGTCACTCGCCTCTGTGCATGGGCTACCGACCATCGCTCGTGAAAACGTCGACTTCCAACGTTCAAAAAATCCTTGATAGTGTACTACGTGTGCCTATCCTCCGACAAGACATTCTCGTCTACAACTGTAATTTTTTTTGGTGCTCCGACCCTCATTGCCACAATCCTCCCCATCAAAAAAGCGCACCTCGAAGGTGCCCTTATCTCGAGCCAGCGCTGAGCGTGCTGAGCGGCCAAGAGAGAACAAAAAAGAGAATGGCAAAGCAGAAACGAACACAAATCCCAACGCCAAGCCAAAAGAGCAATGCTATGCCTTACCTTTCTCGCGAGCCCGCTGCCGCTCCATCTAGTATAAATAACCGTAAAAAGTCCAAAACGGGGACCCATGAGCAAACCCAAGGTTAAAACCCCCTTGATGCATTCTTCCGTCATCAGCAGTGCGTCTTAATCGTCCCTCATTTAGCGTTGGCATGCTTTTGAGACTCTAGCGCAGCAGCGAGCTTCTGAGCCAAATCTTCCGTCTTGACCTGCACCATCCAGGTCTCGAGGCCGGTACCAGTCTCGTTGGAGGTTGTAAGCTTGACGTACTTCTTGTCCGACTTGTAAGTCTCGGTAGGCAAGACAGTTCTGTTAAGCACCACGTGACCACGAGGCTCGGCACGTAGGAGCATGCGAACGGCGCCAGATGTCTTATGCTTCAGAATCCTGAGAGGGCCGACACCCTTAGTGGACCAGGGGCTCTTGTTCTTAGCCTTGTCGTCATCGTCCTTGTCCTCTTCGGACCCGGCAGGGATGAACTTGAGAATCTTGGCTCGCACCTCGTGCTCGACGCTCTCGTCTTCCTCGCCAGGACCGCCCTCAGTGAGCTTGAGTTGCTCGTGAGGCTTGCCCTCGGCATCATCGCCTTCGCCACTGGCGGCGGCCTTCTCAGGTTCCGCCGCCGGCTCAGGAGTACCTGTAGCGGGGGTGGTAGCGAGGCTGGAGGCACCACCAAAGTTGAAGGGCGAGTTAGTTCCAGTGGTTGACGCTCCAGCCGGAGGCTGCAGGCCTCCAAAGACACTCGAAGTCTGCTGTGCGGGCTTAGCACCAAAGAGCGTGCTGTTGTTCGATGGGGCTGACGTGGACGCTCCAAAGAGTGGCTTTTGAGACGCCGGGCCGGCAGCGTTGAAGGACCCATTCGAGGCACCGAAGGCAAATGTGGGTGCCGAAGCAGCGGGGGCCGAGGATTGAGCAGGAGCACCACCAAACTGGAAGGGTGAGCTCGTCGATGGCGCAGCAGATGAGGAACCACCAGCGCCGAATTGGAATGGTGTAGAGCTGGCTGACGGAGCAGATGAGCCTCCTCCAAAGTTGAACATGCCACCGGATGACGGAGCAGGCGCAGGCGTGGAGCCGCCGCCGTTGTTGGATGCGAACGGGTTGTTGAAAGCTTGGCCACCGCCCGCACTGAACGTGAAGGACGAGCCAACTCCAGAGCCGAAGCTGGAACCGACATCGGAACCCCCATTTTGAGGAGCGGAGGACGAGCCTCCAAACGCTGGCGTAGCATTCTGGGATCCTCCAAAGTTGAACATACCGCCAGATGGTGCAGAAGACGGCGCGTTGAACTGTTTCTTCGCCGGGGGTTCGTCCTGCTTCATGGAGCTATCACCAAATAGAGAATTAGACGGAGGTGCCAGAGCAGCATCTGACTTTTGAGCTCCAAAAAGCGAGCTGGATTGCGAGGACGTGTTGGCGCCAAAGCTGAAAATGGGCGCCGCAGCAGGGGCAGGCGCAGCTTCGGGCGCCTTGGGAGGTTCAGGCTTCGAGGAGCCGAAGAGGTCGGAGGTGCCCGCTGCGGGTGTGTTGTTCCCGAAGAGGGTGTTCGACTGAAAGGCGTTCGCAGAGCCAGAGGTATTCGCGCCGAACAGGGGCTTGAATGGCTCAGCGGCGGGGTTCGTCGGCGTGTCTTGAGGCTTGCTACCGCCAAAGAGCGTCGAGGACTGCGAGATTGAGCTTGCGGCCTTATCCTGAGAGCCGAATAGGCTGGACGTAGGGGCAGAGGCCTTGGCCTCTTCGGTCTTGGGAGCGGAGGAACCGAACGAGAAAGTTGGGGCAGGCGCTGGCTTGGGAGCCTCGGCCTTCTTGACCTCGTCCGCGGGCTTCGATTGGAAGCCAGAACCGAAACCACCAAAAGGCGACTTCGCAGGAGGCTGTGAGCTGTTCTCTTTGTCAGACTCCGCCGATGCGTCCTCTTCAGGAGCAGACCGCTTCTTAGGCTTGGGCTGCTCCTCGGCGGGCTTATCTTGCTTCGGAGCTCCGAACAGGTTTGAAGCGGGTGCGGCACCAATGTCTTGTTTCGGTGCCCCAAACANGTTGGATGGAGTTGCGGCGGGCTTAGCCCCGAAGAGCGAGCTGGAGTTCGCGGCCGACCCGCCGAATGGGCCGTTGCTGGTGGAAGCGTTGGCGCCGAACTTGATCGGAGAGTTGGGGTTCCACGTCGCGTTGACGGGAGCCGGCGCAGGTTCCTTATCCGCAGCCGGCGTCGGCTCAGCGGAGTCTGCACGAAGTGGCTGGCCGTTATTTCCCTTCTGAACGCGGTCGAACAAGCTCTTGCCAGGCGTCGATTCTCTGGCATCGGATGAAGTGCTAGATGGACCGGTTCCAACGCCACTAGAGAAAAGAGGCTTGTTGGTAAAGAGGTTAGAAGCCGGCTGGGCCAACGGCGTTTCTGCACCACCGCTAGCGGCCACGCTGGGCTCGTAGCTCTGCTGCCCGGTTCCCAGCGTCTCCGGCCGTTCCTCGTCGGAGTCGGTCTCGCTTTCATCGTCCGCGTCTACACCGCTGTTCTTCGCGGAGCCGGCATCAGAGAGGTGACCGAAGATGTTGGATCCCTGTGAGGGCTTGAGGTTCTCAAACACGGAGCGAGCCGCAGCGCCGTTGGGGTCCTTGGTCGTGGCGGCAAAAGGGTTCGACTTGACCTCGGAAGCTTTGGGCGCCGCCTTCGGAGTCGAGGAAGGTCCCTGATTGTTGGCAATCCTCTCAAAGATGTTCTTGGTGGCCGAGGGGGTCGAAGTTGGCTTCTGTGACTTGCTCAATTGGTTCTCGTCGACGTCGTCACTGACAGTCGCCCTCCTCTTCGCGCCTGGAGTGGCAGCTTCCTCTCGGTCCACGACACGCCTTTTGTTGTCCCTGTTGGCAGACGCGGTTGAGAGAGCTGTATCCTTGGGGGTCAACTGCTCTTCGGCCTTGCGCTTGGAGCGAGTGGTTTGGCGGGAGGGGCTAGCGTCAGCCGTCTCCTCCTCGGGTTCAGGCAGGTTGTGAGCGGCTCGCCACTTTTTCAGCACCTCATCTGAGGGCTTCACGTTCTTGAACTCGTATAGGCCATACCTGAGCATGATAAGGCTCCGGCTCTTCTCGAATTCCTTTGCGAAGTTCATGATGTTAAGCTTCCAATCCTTCTTGGCAAAGATCTCGTTGGCGGCGTATTTGAGACGGCGGAGATCCAAAACACAGAAAAGCTGGCGTCGCTGCAAATCATCATACTCGGGAGGGACCAGGTGGGCAAGGTACTGATCGGCGTAAACAGTGCCCTTGGCTTCGAGCTCGGGAGGAATGTCTCGGGCGAGCGCTTCGCCGGTGAGTTCGGGAGGGGGCGAGGGAATGCGCATCTGGAAAAGGTCGGTGGCCGTCGACCTGGCCGAAAGGCCTCGAGGGGTGGCCTGTGCAATGTTTTCACGATAGACCTTTTGCGAGGCAGGGGTTGCGCCGGGGGCGAAAACCTTGGTGTTGCTGGTCGGTGGTGCGCGGGGGGCGGAGGCCGGGCTCGCGCTGATGGCAGACGAACGAAAGAGGTTTTGAGCGGCAGAGATGGTGCTCTTGTTGAGGTTACTCGAGGGCAGAGGCTCGCGGTTCAGGACTCTCTGGGATGGGGCAGTCTTGGGCGTTCCGAGCCGCTTGTTCGGGTTCAGAGGCGAAGCTTGGTAGCTTCGGTTGGCGAACTTGAGCGACGGGGCGGCCCGCGGAGTGCTATTTCTGTGGTCCATGATGATGGAAAACAACCGAAGTGTCGAGTTCGGGATTATAATTAGGCGTTGGAGATAGGGGAGGCACCAGTCGAATCGAGGTTATAGGAAGAGTCGCGTCTCGATTCACGCACGTTCGAGACCAAGTGACCGAGGGAGTGAAGAAAGCAGGCGCAACAGCAGGAAGCGACTGCGGAAGAATAGTTGCCAGCTGAAGAAAAGGGCAACTCGCAAGACAAGCAAGGGTCGATGGCAACAAAAGGCAATAGCGCAGTGATCAGGAAGCTGATGCTGAATGGCGCATCAGAGCCTACCTGAGTTTCTGGCTGGATGAACGACAACGACACGAAGATTTTGGCGCGGATGTTTTTTTTGGTGTGGCACGTCCAAGTGACGGGGCCCAGCTGCTAAGGGGAAAAAAAAATATAAAAGCAGGCCACTGGTCGTGGTGCAAGGGGGGTTGCGAGCAACAGAAGTCAGGACTGGCAAATGGGACCCATTTTTCTGCCGTCACTTGCGCTGCAAACCTCAGGCAACCGTCATATAATTGGTTCAGATGGTTGTGAGGAGACCCACTAGACATGAGTGGCTGGTTGGTTTTCGGCGCTTCGATTTGTGCAAGAGCTTGCTTGCTGGCCACACACTCTCGGGAAGACCTCACCAGGTCCAACGAGCAACGGGAGCGAATCGACGGTGCGGCGTATAGTAATGGTAGCCTGCTGCAGCACGTACCACCTTAGTCGAGGGTCGCGTGGGCCGAGCTTCTGCTCCACCATGTGCTCCCATCCTCGATGGCTTAGTCATCGGTCGGACAAGGGCGCGTGGGCGCCAGGCGAGAAGGATGCACTGCTGACCCCTTTGCATGTGCGTTAAGACTCCGAATGTGTCATGGATGTGC
Source organism: Colletotrichum chlorophyti (assembly GCA_001937105.1). Lineage (NCBI taxonomy): Eukaryota > Fungi > Ascomycota > Sordariomycetes > Glomerellales > Glomerellaceae > Colletotrichum > Colletotrichum chlorophyti. The sequence goes on along the minus strand of MPGH01000138.1, from coordinate 110,008 downwards.
CATTGTTGTTGTTGTTGAAACCAGGGGTTGAAGAGTGATTGCAGCTATTCTATACACAGGGTGGGTGAGCTGTACGAAAGGTGACTTTGTGCAAAGGAATCCGAGGCTGCTCTGTGGGTTGGGCACCCCACGTTGTAAAGATTCAAGAGGGCTTGTTTCGGTATTGACGGACCATAGCATGGCAAATCCAGCTGCTCGGCAAGTATTGCATGTTACTCGGTGTCACCATGGGGGAATACACGTCGAATTTTTGACCGGTCTACGTAATTGGCACCAAGCAACAGCAGCGGCGGGCCGTCTATCCTCAGCTTCAATTCGCAATTGGAGAACTACCAGCGGCTTCACGGTGAGCACGCACGTTTGTTGATCATGTTCTCATTTCCTATAGCTACGCCGCTAGAGCGTGCATCAAGTCCAGGACCAGATTGCTTATCCAACTGGTACTAGTAGGTTATGGTACAGGGTATTACCGACAACGCAACGTCCTCCGCGATCCACCTTACAACTTAGCCTTGGACTGAGCCTTCTTCAAGATGGGCTCCATCCTGGTTGCCTTCATGACGTCGCCCTTGATCTTGAGCTTGCCGGACATGAAGAGCTTCTGAGCGTTGGCCTTGCCCTGGACGAGGTTGCCAAAGTCGGAGTCGGAGAGGGTGAGAGTGACTGCGTTGAGAAAGCACGTTAGAGGGACTGCCACAATTGCGATGGATCACCAAGGGGTCGCGACTCACCAGTGGGCTTGTTGCCGAGGCCCTTGGCGACCTGACCCTTCTCCTTGAGGTCGATGTGCCAGCTGTCGGTCTCGCCGGCCGAGTTCTTCAGGTTGAAGGCGAAGACGGCGTTGCCCTGCTTGATAGCATCCTTGCGGTCGGGCTCGCTCGAGTTCAGCGCATCGTTGATGGCGTCAAAAGCGGCCGAGGAAGGGAACTTGTCTAGAAGAAAAACGCAACGGTGTCAGTATTGAGGCGAAGACCTGTAGCCGAAGCCTGTCAATGTCACATGTGAGATGAGCGCACATACCGTTGGCGAGACCCATGTTGGCTGATTGGTGCTTATGAAGATGGTTGATTCGGGGTTGATGGGTATGCTAATCTGTGGATTTGGAAGATCGCGAGAAATAACCGAAACGTGGGGGATGGCCGTAGAGTATAAATACTGAAAGAGAAGATGGTAAGGTACGTGGTAGGTTTGTATGCCGGAGGTTGGGGGCCAGTCGGACGGAGGAAAAGGCTGCCTGAGCTTGTGCCGATGCTAATGACGCTCAGCATCGCATGTGAACCTCGGCGATTTAGTCGGGCAAGGTACCTGCCCCATGTTCGCCATATGGCGGTCATGTGCGCCCCTCTGCCCGCGTCGCCCCAGGGTGGGACCCCACATATTATCCGCCCCCAAGACGCTCTTTTCGGGCAGTCTGCAGCAATTGGAATGCGGATGGGGTAGCCCGACCGATGCAATGGACCGCTGGAGAACAACTCAAGCGCAAACAGAACCCCACTAAAACCACGAGCAGCGAGTGGCAGGTTCTGCGGCACGAATCGATTAATTACTACTGATATCCGTACAGACTACGCACATTGCGCGGGCACAGCCGAATCCGAGCACTTAACCTTCCCCCAGCCGCTTTCTCGGTTCTGGAATTTCTCTTGATTTTTAAGAAACCCGCGAATTGCAGGCGGTGAGAAGCCGCGGCACTACTCTGTCTCTGACATCGCCCTCTGTGTTATCCTCCGTTTCCGAATCAGGAGACGCCACAGCATGTTTCCTTTATGAACGGAGTTGACGTGAACAAAGTGACGTCGATCCTTAAAGCGTCAATGAACGCCGATCTCATCAACGCCATGGATCCGGATGGTCTTCCCAGCCTCGAGGATTGACTCGATGCCATTCAGCCCAATTCTTCCTTGTCTCGCACGCGCCGAGCCAAACAAAGAAACCCGAGAATTCGTAGTTGACGAAGGGTGGTGTCTATTGGAAATCCAGACAATAACCGACATTTTGTCCTCGATGATGACAACGACGACAACAGTGAAGACATACCAGTTATTTGCGTTCTATGCCACTTCGAAACAAGCTTCAGACGACCAGCAGGGTTGAACGAATCGCATCCCGCATGTGCTTGATTCATGCTCTCTCACCATCGACGCCACCATCTTGATCGCCCACTCTCCGTCGATGGTTGTCAAATGGTCGACATCTCCACACTTTGTCCCAGAATCTTACGGTTGGCAGCAGACAAGGGACGCCTGGGAAGGGGAACGACCAATTTCGACTGAATTGGGCACCACTGACGAGAACGAGTCCGAGTGCGGCAACGGCATTCACGTACAACAAAGCCACAAGACAAAAGGAGGCCGTGACCTCGGCTGAAGGATTCTGACAAAGGAATGTTTAGTTGACGCGAATTCACAAACTTCCAACCTGACAGTTCGTCCGACTCGACCTTGGACGCTTCCGACCTGTGCGTCCCATGACATGCAACCCCTGTCTGACACTCACACAAGATGTGCCCGTCTCGGACGCAGCCGCGGCCTCTACCGTCCGAGCCCTTCAGACCTGTGGCACAAACATTACTCTGTGACCCAGCATCTACTAGAATACACAGCCCGTTTTGTCAGACAGTAACCTGATGTTGCTCTTAGCGCTGAGCCCAGTCAAATGAGCCGCACGGTTGTTGATACCCGGGCCGTCGGAGGCTGGGTTGCCTCTAGTCGATTTAGCATCCGCGTCGGTGTCAGTGAGCGGTGAACAAGAGGGCGGGGGATAGAGTATTAAACATGGAGGGGGCGCACGTTTTGCTTCTTCAACGGTCGATTTAAGGTCTCTAAGCATTATGATGGCTGTTCTGATATACGATACATTACTCACGTGTTCTCTCACAGCTATCATGTGGGCTTGGTGCTCTGATCAGAGCGCCGTTACCTGCCCTATGTTTATCTGAGCTTGGGTTAGCACCTCGAGAACGTCAGCCGTCCTGGTTATGGCTGTGCTATTCTGGGTAATGCTCGTGTCGCCGGCTTTTCATTCAGCATGGGCTGCGGATCGCCAGGGCTCCATCATTGCTCGTTGACGCCTGTTGGAGTTGGCCAGTTGTGATGTCTACATCAGTTCAGAAACTGGAGAGTCTGCCGTCGAGGAAGGCGAGCGTGTCAACAATCAAACGCGTGCTGAGGGCCAGGTGGTTCATCTCTATGTAGTGTATGCACCGAATCGCAAAACGATACTGCAGCAGCCTCTGTGCCATTGCAGGATCGCGTTGGCAGGTGCTTTAGTTAGGTCGTGGTTCCCATTATCATAGGACACTGCGGATCGCCTTTGAACCAAAGGCAACTGATTCAGCTTCAAACTGCACCAGCTTTTATGGCAGTTTATAATCACAACACAGAAGCACAGCCAGGTGAAAGGTTATGGTGTTACCCGTTCTGCTCAGTGCCATGGCTGATCTCTTCCTTCCGTGGGAAGCACGGCACACTGTCTAGGCATGTTTTGGACATTGCTCTCGTTTCTCTCCCACTTCTTTCTTCGAGTATTGAAAGACTGGGAGAGTTCGATTCGTATGCGTGGTTATTGAGGCTCTGGCTTGCGTGAGCTTGAGTTCAACTGGCTCAACTTATAAAGACGTAGCCCGCCAGGCAAGTTTGGGGTGATAAACTGTTTTGAAACTGATCTGGCTGCAACGAACCCTATCCAAGCGCTCTTCTTCATTCGTCATGAGGTGTTGAGCTGAGTATCAAAGGGGTTCAGTAAAAGGCTCTTGTCGAGAGAGCACCAATCTGTCTCCGTGGCTGATACAGTTTTGTCGACGTATCGGGTTTACTCATGTCGTGTTAGATCGTGGCAAGCACATTAGTAGCAAATTCTGGGCGTTGATTATATTGCCCAGCTGCAATACATTGGGATATGTTTTGTCCAACGCATGCCTGTTATCTCCTATCGCGGTACGTCGTCTTCACTTGTGCTGAAGCAGCGTGTCATCAGGAGAGATCATCCCAAAACATAAAGACTCGAACCTTTAGTGCTCGATTCCCTCGACCTCTCTTGAACATGGGGTCTTTTATGTTTTTAGACATCATTATCTTCTCATGAGAAAATATGGGAAGATGAGCGAAGAGAACAAAGAATGTTTCTTTGACGTCTGATGGAGATGCCAGAACGCCTGGAGCTCACATTTAGGCATCAGATGACGTAGGCTTGAAGAGATCGCGAACAAGACGGAATCATCCTCATCCGCCTCTTATGGCCAACTCTCGGTCGAGGGGATTATCCAGCATCACAGCGACCCCCTTATACCACGAAGACACTAACCGCAATCCTCGAATATGTCAGTCACATCCATAATCAGATAATGGGATGTGCGACTGATGAAGACCTTAGCTTCATAGGTTTGGAAATGAGCATATTGCCTTCTTTATTACCTTGAACTAAGTAATACGACCCACTGTAAATAACACTGGCTCGTCCAGCAAGTTCCTTCTTGTGGGCCAGTGCTGTACGTCATAGCACCCGAAACTTGAAGAGGTTTAATGCTGGTGAAAGCCTGGGAAAAAGGCCTTCTTTGATGAGATACAGGACTGCTTTGGACCTGGACTGTACAGCTTCCCAATCTAGCTACACGCACCTCAGCCCAAAGCTCGACCATATTACCACAGTTCGTCCTGAGGTAGCTGCTTGTCTGAACTTGTTCGCGTCCGATCAATATGGGACGCGATGGGACCAGTAAATAGATACGGAAGGCTTTCAAATCCATCTTAGCCCTGCACAAGATAGACTAGATGTAACCTGAGCTCCAGAGTATTCAGTCAACGCGTACATCGCAAGCGCTCAATGCCTGAGGATTTCCAACTTTCAGCCGTTGAGATATCGAGGACGGTTCAGACTATCTCTGTCGAGTTTAGCCTCCCGACCGGCGCTCTTTAAAAATCCTAGCTTGAACATGCTGGTGGTAGAGCGCGACAGAAAGTGGCAAGTAGAGGCCATGAGTGCTCGAGAAGCTGGCGATACTACGATCATGTTCTACGGCAGACGACAGCATATGGGTTCAACCAAGCAGAGCCGAAGTTGAGGCCCGTAACGAAAGATGTCAGAATGGCCGCGAAGTCAAGCACCCGAAGACCCATGGCGTGCTACAGGAACAAGGATTGCCCAGTACCTTGGCTGATATAGGGATNNNTTTTTTTTTTTTTTTTTTTTTTTTTGGGAAGCTAAGGCCGCCCGGAACCTTAATATCTGCTACCGGCACGAGAACGGCGCATTGCTCGGGGCGGCGTGGGAAGTACTATAATATGGACGCCTAGCCGAACCGTCTCATAAGTCATAGACTCAATACTTGTAATTTTACAAGACCTCACAGAGCTGCGTTAGGCAGTCAGCCAGCTAGAAGAGGTGTGCGATCTCGAAATGTCTTGAACACCCATGCTTTTACTCTCTTGAACTGCCCTACTGCAGTGAAAATTTGGGCACAGCCATCTCACGCACGATGATATAAATACCAGACTCTTTTTTTTTTTTAACATAAGATGCTTGATGTACTATTTCTTGCTGTCCGGAAGTGAGTTGTTCTGTTCTATATGCAGCCGCGCCGACACATTTTTTGTTCTTCCCCGGAGCCCCTGTCATATGCCCTTTTTTTCGGTGCCCGTCTAAACAATACCTGCAACAGAAATACAAAATATTGTACAATCACTGTTTCGTTACTAAGGGAGGATATCTTTTCCAAAACGAAGGCTGGATGCCTTCCATCCACGAGACAACGGCTGCATCGAGCATGCGCCGAACGTAACCATCTCAGAGATGCCACTCAGGTAGGGCGAAGTCTTTGTCCTTGGGCCAGTTCTCAGGCCTGCGAAATGAAAACTTAAGTCAGCACTCGATCACATCGGATACGTCCCCAAAGAGAACGACTCACCTCGTCGTCAACAACACCGTCATCCGCTTCCTCCTGTCCCCGCTCTCCTCCGCGTCCGTCAGCCTGACCCAGTCATCAAGCTGCCGCCGGAGATCCTCCTGCCGCCTGCCTTCGCAATCGATGCCGCGCTCCGTGCACGCGATCCTCAACTCCGTCTCCTCCAGCCCCTGGGCACCGCCGTCCCTCGCCAGCAACGCGTCGTCACCCTCCAAAAATGCCAACCGCAGCCGTCCCTTGCTGGCCCACATCCCCGGCGGCACGAACCCGACCTTGTCCCACATCATGCCGGGCAGGTGCAGGCTCCTCAAGACGTGCCGCCTCGCCGCGCCCGCGACCTTGGCCCCTGAGGCGACGACGCCCCCCGGCGCGGCCCTCGCGAACTCCTCGAACGAGATCCTCCGCCTCTCCTCGGCCTTTGCGAAGCTCGCCGCGATCTGCCGCGGGAGCCGGCACGTGTACGGCACGACGCCGTCGACGAAGATGACGATCAGCGGCGTGAATTCCCCGCACACCAGGAGGACCAGCCCGAACAGCGGGACGCGCAGGACGTCGTGGCGCACGCGCCAGAGGAGCACCCAGTCGGCGCGCGAGAAGCCCTTGGGCACCAGGCCGGGCTGGAAGACGGAGGGGGCCCGGAAGTCCGGCACGGTGGCGGATTTCTCGGCGACGACGGATTTCAGGAGGCGGCGGTTGGCGAAGACGGCGGAGAGGCCCGTCTTGTAGAACTTGATGTAGGCCTTGCCCGTCTGGAAGAGGTGGCCGATCTTGGAGGAGGACGGGTCGCGCTCGGGGAGGGACAGCGGAGCCGGGCGGGTTGAGGCGGGCGGGTTGAGGCTCGGGCTGAGGCTTGGGTCCGGGTTTGTAGAGGGAACGGTGCTTGCGAGCCGGCGATAGGGGGTGTTCGTCGCCCGTGGGAAGAGGGATGGTTGTTGGAGGGGGCCGAGGAAGAGGGCCGTAGAGGGGGTGGTGCGCATTGCGCACAGCGTCGTGCGGTGATTCATCGCATGTGAGTGTGTGAGGAGCGGTGATATGTGGTTGTTGGGAGAGAGGTTGAGGGTCGCGACGGCGGAAAGCGTGTCCAGATAGATGGGAATTTTAATTAAAACAAAATGTCCAATTGGTTTCGTCACTGATTACTTACCTTACCAAGGGTAAGGTACAGCTCGCATGCTTATCGCTTATCGTGGAGGGTCTTCCCTGCATCGGCCCCACTCCGTGTCGGGGTCCGGTAGTTCGGGAACCGGCCGTTGGAGTCCCGAATCAAGCTTTTGTTGTTCGCCTTGGCGGTCGGCCTTGTTTTCAGGCTGGTTGTTGGAAGATGGTTCACTTGGGCCCTCGATCGTGAACCCTTTCGGCCACATGTATTCTTGGTGAGAGTCCTGCATTCGGTACTTGACCTTCCGTTCATCTGAGACTTGCTTGCGCTTGACAAGGATACCATACATGAATGGCGCTGAACGAGGGAGACCCGGCGTCTTACATGGCGATGTTCCCTAAACAAAGGTGATCCCATGGTCGACTCCGGATCACTGTCCGTAATCTCTCTCTCTCTCTCTCTCTCTCTGCGCTTAAGTGTCCAACAAATAATTCTGGCATCGCAAAATCCCTTGCAGCGCGTACTGCCTATATGTCCTCCACGCCATCGTTGGGATTCTTCTGATTGTGACCGTCTTGACGGAAACCGCAGGCCATCAGACCAGGCTGGCAAACTCAAAACCACTACCCGGATGACCTTATTCGTCTTTGCTTGATGAGAAAACGGTCAGTGCTAGTGAGAACCTGAGCCTGACAAATCATATCCAGGCAGCGACGTGCTTGGACAGCCGGCGCCAATCAACCGACCCGGTGGGTCAGCACAAGGGATCTTGAACGGCTCAACTGGCCACACCCCGTAACACCGAGTCAGGCAAAGCCTGGAATCTCCCCTTGGTGTAGTTGGTTCATCACGTTCGACTGTAATTGTTACATTGTCATCGAAAGGTCTCTAGTTCGATTCTGGAAGGGGAGATCAACTGAAATTTTTGTTTCCCCCCGCCAATATTTTAAATATGTTCTACAATTCTCATCTTACTTCCCTTTTCCCTAAGGTCCTTTATCTATTCCTTGCTGTCCTCAACCACATCGTTGCTCATATCTTTCGTCGCAGCTTAGCGGTTTCATCAAGCTATAATCCTTTTATTGTCCCCCACCTAGGCTCATGTCTACAACCCAACACGGGTTGGTACATTGTCGCTCTTTTTATATCGCTCGTCGATGGTGTTGAAGGCTTCGCCAATGTCGATTCCTCAACTCCTAGCCAACCCATTTTGTTTCTTGAATACCATTTCGCCACATGTGCCCATTAGCCGGACTGGCTTCGTGAGCAGCGCATATCGAGCTCACTCCGCCTTCACGCTTCAAATTACAGCAAGAGTAACGGGCAAACCGAGCTTGTCGTTGGGGGAAAAAAATTAAGAGCTAATTCTGGCGAAACGGCGCCAAAACCGAAAGAAAAAGATTGATTCAATAAAATGTATTGAACACGCGAGATTCAACATCTCGGCGTTTCGACCAAACTTTTTCGTCTATTCATCCAAATTGGCAATTATCAACCTGCCAATACGTCCAACACAATAAAGTGCCTCCCTTGAGCCCTATCCCAGGTCATAATATCCGTTTTTACGTTTTTGTTCTTTTTGTTCTTGATTGCAACCTCCGAACCCACTATACACGTAGCCGATCATCTACTGCAGAGCCTTCTTGGCGAAGTTGGGCAGGACAAAGGCGGCCTTGTGGATGTCGGCGCTGTAGTACTTGCAAAGCTTCTCCTCCTCCTCGGCGGACCACTTGCGGATGGGCTCCTTGACGTTGCGGTTGGCGTCCTTGGTGCAGACCATGAAGCCGATCTGGCCGCTGGGGTAGGTGGGGATGGTGGTGTAGGCGTACTCGGCGACGGGGAAGATCTCCTTGCAGTCCTTCTTGAGCTTGGCGATGAGAGGCATGTGAAGCCACTGGTTCTCGGCTATTCAGTCTGTTAGCTAGCCCTGATCTTGAGACGGAGATGAGGTAGAGAAGAGCGACTGCTCATATTTGAAGCAGGGCATAAGGACCAGAGAAGAGAGAAAGACGAAAAAAAGTCTCGTAACGCTTTTTAAAAGTTTGAATAGACAAAGGAAAAAAATATTTAAAAAGCGTATCCAGGTTTGCACAACCCAGTTTCACCGGCGCCACTTGGCATGTTTTAACAGCCGGATGATTTTTTTGGGGAGGAATCGAGGACAGGCTGAAGAAAAGAAGCAGGCGATGTTGAATTGCCTGGGCGTTTCTCAAAACCGAGACTTCCTTGATTTCCCCATTTGTATTCCTGAACAAATGGGAACGTACAACCTTGGGTAGTGATGACACCGCCCTCCCTCAGGGCGTCGTGGAGGAGCTGGAAGTAGGGCTTCTGGAAGAGGGACTCGGCGGGGCCCTCGGGGTCGGAGGAGTCGGTGATGATGACATCAAAGGTGTTCTTGTACTCCTCGAGGAACTTGAAGCCGTCGCCGACGTGGGTCTTGGACTTGGGGTGGTCGAAGCCGACGGCCATACCAGGGAGGAACTGCTTAGAGAGGCGAATGACAGCCTTGGGACGTTGTTAGTGCCGTTCGACCGTTGGGTATGGGGGTGACAAATCACCTCGTCAATGTCGCAGAGGATGGCCTCCTCGACGCACTCGTGCTTGACAACCTCACGGAGAACACCGCCGTCGCCACCGCCGATAACGAGGACCTTCTTGGGGTTGGGGTGGGAGTTCATGGCCAGATGAGTGATCATCTCCTGGTAGGAGAACTCGTCGCGCTCAGTGCACTGGATGACGTTGTCGAGGACGAGGACCATGCCGTGGTCGGTGGACTCGAAGATGAGAACATCCTGGTACTTGCTCTTCTCGTGGTGGATGACCTTCTTGACCTTGAGGGTCATGGCTTGGCCTGGGGGATATCATCAACAAGGTCACGTCTTTGCTGATGTTTGAAGGAGTGAACTTACCAGGCCACATGTCCGAGATCTCACGGAACCAGCCATCTATGAAATTGTCCGGAGGATTAGCGCGGTTTTCGTTCACTGATGTGTGACTCTCTCTATCTCTCGAGTGCATAACGGTTCCGCATGATGTCCCGTTTGAGAGCTGCCCGGCGCCGATCCCGAAAAGTGCGGTGCCGTGTTTGGAGGAACCGCAGCGGCCGCTGTCGGCCACTTCCCAAATGACACCTCACTAGAGGTATACGAAGGGCAGATCTGCATCCAGGGGGCATCGTCCATCTCCTGAGTAGGAACTTAAGCGAAAGTGGCCTGGGTGATGGTGCAAGGCGCGCTCAGACGATGTAGGGAGCCAGGGCCGGTGCTCACTTCAAGGCACGGAAGGAGGCGAAACAAGCCACCCGCCGATAGTTTGCGGGAGGATATTGGCAAAGACCAGGTGCTGACAGGGCCGGAGCAAGCCCGGTTCGGCCAATGAACCGTGGGGGCGCCTTGACTTCCGGGGACCCAACAGGCAGTTGCTGTGATGATTCCCTGAGGGGCCATGATGTCGGGGGGAACACCGAAAGTGGTGAGACGACGACCCTCTTTTTTTTCTCTCTTTTCTGCCGGGTTCCTCTGGGATTACCGAGCGAGGGGAGCAGACAGAGAATGCGACAGGTGCAGACCGATGGCTTCGAGGTGAACGTGAGGTACCAACAGAGAGACCCGGCACACACGAAGAGATAGAGAGGATTGACTGTACAAGCGATGGAAGGAAATGGGAACCGGCGGTGGACCGTACGAACCTTGAATGGTAGGGTGGGCAATTTCGCTCATTTTTGCTAAGGAGGGGGGGTTTGCAGGGCTGCTGGAGAGATATCGACTGGTCAACAAAGGCAAACGACGCTGTGGATGGAGAGGCAGAAGCAGTCGAGAAGAGATGGGTATTATGTGACGAAGGGAAGCCAGGATGTCTTACTTTTTGAAGGGGAGAGAGGCAGAGAAGATATAATTGATGGAGGGGTAGAAGAGGGAAAAAGAAAAGAAAAGAAAAAGTGTGTGCGCGTTGACGTCGTGTGTTGATGTTGTGTTGATTTGGGCTGATGCGGTGTGGTTCAATGCTAATAATTGGGCACCCCGCCCACTGTTGCAGAATGCGGTTCGGTGCGGGANAAAAAAAAAAAAAAAAAAAAAAAAACCAAGGTCTGTAGAAAGAAAATTTTTGTGGCTCGGAGGGGAGAAACGGGTGGCCTCGTTTTTGCAACACATGTTGCCAGCTCCAGAGCCCAATGGAAGCTGCAAAGTTACATTGGATGTCAGCCCCGGACTTGTAAGGCCATGGACTGGCCCCTCCATTCTGATGCTTCCTCCCCCTAATCATCGCCTTTCACAAAAGTTACTTCGTTAATAAAATAAAAAGGTACCAATTGTGGCATATTTTAATAATGTTGGGTTAAATACTTCCTTCCAACCCCATCTCCATCGTCTCCAACTTACTCCATTATCGTCAGTGCGTATCTTCTCCAACGGAAAGGCAGGGGAAAAGTGAGCCATAGAGAATGAGGTTTTGGAGCGACGACTCAAATCATGTACCATTTACTATACCTCTTTGATTTCTTCGTTTGTTCACCCCTTACATACGTGTACTACATCTAATCATGGTGGATGAGAGCCGAGCAGACATCTTACTATTGCCTTGGATTACACGTGTGGAGTCAACCAGAAAGCCCAGAAAAAAGCCCCTGTTGACCATAAACTGCATACTCGCACAGCCAACTTCATCACAGAACGAGGACACGCTAAGCAGTTGATGCTGCCGAACCTCATTGATACTGGTACCCAAAAGCCAAGCTAAATTACCTAACACGTCTTTCGTTTTACCGTGTTCAACACGCNGGGGGGGGGGGGGGGACATCACTGCAGACACTGAGGGAAATACTTGCTTTTTGACCTGACTCCCCCTAATGTAGGCAGAGAGGATATTCCATAAGAAGTATCCGTAAACCTGCGGCGACACGTTGCGTAAAACGTGGCGGACTGGGATCTTTGACTGCAAGATGTCATCCATCCTCCTTCCTTTTCCCCTATCCTTCTCTAAAGTTCTCCATCTTCAACCTCCTCGGGCCTCAAACTCCTAGCTGTCCGCCCTGTCTTCCGTCCAGACCAAACGCGAACGGGTTTCCCTACCGCCCTCCGGCCCCGGCTCCACTCCAGTGTGTCCTCTCCAGCAACGTCTTTCGGCTCATGTCCCTCGGCTCATGTCTCGCGGCCCACTGTCTCCGATGCTTGCGAGCGACTCAACTCTACGGTACAAGCAAAAGATCGTCTCACATCTTCCGCTCTCGTTCTCAAATATGGCAGCTTCTTTCGTCCTTTGACAACCGATCCGGGTGACGAGATGAAACAACACCATCCCTTTCAAATCACCATCTCCACACAGTTGCTGTTCACTGTCAGGTACATGGTCTTACTCTACCTTGCGATTGAATAGTCTGTTGTACCCATCTTACAAGGTACATTTTCCTCCTTGCATTACCGGGCCCGAAAGAGAGTTCCATCGGACCGGATTCGACATCAGCCAAACCCCATCGCTGCTAGCAACATGCCGTCCATTCTCGATCTTGCGGCAAACTTTCGCATTGTCAGGCGTCAGAAATGGCCTTTTCAGCGTGTATCACCAGACCCGAATTGGGACGCATGCCGCATTAAGAACAAAAACGTGTGGAGGTTTCCCCTCCCTGTTTCGCCCCGCCTCTCCAAGAAGAGAGCCGAATGTGAGAATTGAGGCCCGACACAGACACGCATCCCTGCATTTTGATGTGTGTATCCAAATCTTCTCTCTCGTGGCTCCCACTCTCATCGGATGCAACCGGCATCAACCTCAGCGGCATGCACGACATGCCCATCATTCACCTGCTTCAGCTAGTGAGCAGAGGCCATGAAAATTTACCTCCTTACGACGCATGCAATTGCCTGTTGGATCCGATGAAGTCGTTACTTGCACTCCAGGCAGGAGCTCGCTCGACGATCCACCGGCCCGGTGATCCTGGCCGTTGCAGCCGGTCCACGGCCTGCAAGCTCAAGATGTCCCGGGCCACGCACACTCCTCCCGACAAACGTTCTGTGCCGGCAGTGCGAAATCTTTAGCTAACAAGCTGCCACCTGGGCCGTGATGCAACGCTCGGCCACAACCGCTTGGAACTACAATCCATTTGTCGACCCAGCCATGAGAAGCATTGCAGTGCATCCGACGGGACGGGAATGACCAGTAGTAATAACGCCCACGAAATTCGGTCTGCCGTAACCGACTCGTGAGCACGCCTAGATTATTTGTGCTGCGGTCCCGCATGAACCGAAATGGCTGGGGATAATACGCGAACACGCATTTGCAGCTCGTTAGGCTTTGGCCACTCTTAGATGCTTGAGGACACTCTGGGAACCGGCGTCCAACCCGTTCTTTACCGCTCATATTGTTAACTCTTCCGGATCTGGGTCTGATATTTGAAGCTGAGTGCAATGCCCGCTGTTCCCCATACCACCGTCCATCCAGCCGCACCGCTTGGTCGTGGCCCCTTTGTTGATCTTCTTCCCTGAGGAAACTTAGACCTCCAGGCGCCGCCCTTCGAATGACGCTGTGTCGTTCCGGTCCACAATTCGCAGGGAGCCGCATCCGGCGCCCAAACCAACAAGCCATCTTCTGATATGGGAGCTGTCCTGAAAGGGCTGTCAAGACCACGGGGTTGCCCGTTGGACTGCACGGAAATGTAAATGGTTTACAGCGTGATGACGCCTTTGTTCGGAATGATGAGTCGATGCGTCAGGGAGCTGGCTCAGTCAAAGCCTCTGTTGTCGGCACCCACATATGTTATCAATCAGGGCCAGACCACATGGCCCAAGCGACACTTCCAAGCTTCCCTGGGGCACCCGATGCTGCTTGAGTGACCAATGCTTCTTGCGGCCGCCGTTGAACTGAGGCTGGGCCCGCGCGGCTCATTACTACGTAGTAGCTTCCAGCTGCGAATCTGGACCGACCTTGATTGACTCTTGTAAAGCCCCGACGGTTGGTGAGCCAGGGCACTCCCTCCTGTTCTTTCTTGGGGAAGATCTTTCCGGAGCCTCGAGAAGTAGGGGCTGGCATGCTCGAACAGGTGTGGTCCATCTTCCGCGAGCCATCATGGTTCTGGATTCTTGAGGATGCCCGCAGATCTTGCTTGCTGCTGAATTGATGATGGCTGCGAGTCCCCCGCTTCAATGCCACGAGTTTTGTGCAGTCCGCCCACAAACGGGACCCCTGGCAAACTGCCACGACTCTTATCCTTGCGGCAGCCATGCCTTCAGTAGCAGTACGATGCAATTGTACACTATGTGTACGTTACGGGGCAATCCCGGCCCTGTGTTCTTTTGCGGGCACCATTTGCATGGATTTCGGACGCTGCAAGTCCCCTCCCCCTTTAATGGCCCACAAAAATGCACTCCTCATTTTCCTCTGAGATGCCGATCAGAATCACGTTGTATTATTCCAGAGAAAGTACAGAGTAACAGTCGGTCATTTTCGGGGGTATTCATTCTGTAATTGTTCAGCTTTTTGCCTCTTGATCGCATGAATCAGGGGGGTTAAATTTGCTCAAGTCGAGGCTGTTAGAACAGGGGAAAAATGGTTAACGACGAGGGCCTTCGTTGGTCGAAACCAAGAGACTACAACGTAGCATCGTTTCGTTTATGCCATTGTACATAAAATGAAGCGTTGGAACCGAGGAAACTGGGGTTTGAATGCGGAAACAATCTGCAGAACTCGTTGCATACCAGTGAGAATAATCTTGGTATCAGCAAAGACTTGGGGTGGCTGCGTGGCGAGTAGGACTAGTTCTGGAAGCGACGAAGGAGGCGTCATTAACAGACATAGCAGTTCCGCAAACGAACGTGGTCTACTATGTAGTAGCAATCGCTGCTAAGGACGAAGGGTGGCCAAAGCTGGGCCAACGGGTACAACTGCAGCATGACTTGATGATGCACAATGAGGAAAGGGGAAAAAGGGGGAGAAAAAAAAAGAAAACAAAAAGGGAAAGGACGCAGAAGCCGTCTTCCGTACTAAGCGCCCGATTGGTGTCGTATTTCTTATGGGCAGCAATGTCGTGTGCAGCGCAAGGGTCCGAAGCGTAGGATTTGGAGGGATTTAAACCCCACTTTCCCCTGGATACCTACTATACAGTGTATCACTACTCTAGTCGCATTGGTGGATATCGTAGCAGTGGTAGTGCGAGGTAGTGGTGCAATCTGAATGTCGACGAAGAGAATGAAGTTTCCTCAAGTCCAATTCTGTACCATAGGCTCCGGCCAAGTGAGGTAATGGAAATTGTTGAGATGAGATTCTAAGGATCCATTTTCGCGAAAGCTCGTGCCTAACTAAATGTCAGGTGAGACAGGAGAGTAAGCTGTGATGGAGGTTGCCGGTGAGAGTTTTGCAGGCAGGGCCAAGTACAAGCCATCAACTCATGGCCACGCCCGCAGAGAGTAAACAATGGAGTAGGCGTTACTGCCTGGTCGGGCAGAAGGACAAAGGAGGTGCAGAGGTTTTCTTCATGGTTAGAGTTTGAAGCATACCAAGATGCCTGCTTAGTTGCGTGAGAAGTATGCTACTATGGACCGGGCACGTCGGCGAGGTCAGGGTGCATAAGACCGACAGACACACGGGCTTTACCGTAGGGAATTAGACAGCTTGACAGTGATTGAACAGGGTTGAAGGACGTCCACGCTGTTTGACAGCGTGTCAGTTTATCAGTCATGTTCCTGCTTGACATGTTTGCTTTGCAGTATGACATGTCATGCGGTGGTTTCCGACTTCTCACCCATCGACGCATACGATGTGCTATGTATGAGCCGGCGGCTGCAAGATTCATTTCCGGAATAGTCGGCACCAGCATTGTGCAGCTGGAAGAAGCATGTGTGGGAAAGCGAGGGAGCCCGGGAAAGGCTTTTCCTTCCTCTGTTTCTACAAGAGCATGACCCGTGTTGTTGGAGGGTGGTCTGGACAGCTCTTTGCTCGCCATTGAGTGCGTCGGAGTACTGTAGCGATGACTTGGGTGGTTGTTGTCTCGAGTGTGTGTGTGTATGTGTGTGTGTGCGTGTGTGTATGGTGTGTGTGCGTGCGTGCGTCTGTGTGATGCAGTGCGGGGTTGCGGCGGTCATGATATGTCGAGCGACTTGAGATGGAGAGTCACTGAAAAGTGTGGAATTCTACACCAGACGGGCGGGCATGGCTAGCTGGTTGGTCCGGCGGAAGGGGAGTGGAGGCTCGGATGGCTGTTTGACTACAACGTATGTGATGCGTCGCGTGACGGTAGTTGTACTGCATTGTCCATTGTTGGTTACATGCCATAGGGTGGATAGAGTACGGATATGGAACGGCCAGATGTCCTACATGCAACGCAATATGACAAGTTGTCCTGTGGCAATGGAAGGAGAAAAGAAGGAGAAGAGACATCAAGAACAAGCCAGAGCAAGGTAGTAGGGGGCAGGGAGCTGCAAGTGGCGTTTCCTCTGCCACCATCCGTCGCAAGGTATCTAGCGTAATGCAAGTGTAAGGCAAGGAACCTTCCATTGTTCTTCCTCCAGCACATGTAGCTGCCAAGTCCTTCTGTGGTTCAGTTCTGTGGCATTTGACGCAAGGGTATGATGGCAAATCAGAATCAAGGCGCCGGATCGGTACGTCAGGGGCTAGTCCGCTTGCTGTGCCTCTCCCCTGCCTCAATGCCATTTTTTGGCACGAGCTATGCTATGCGTTGAATTAATGGACGTAGTTAAAAAAGAGAAGCAATAAGAAGGAATGACGATGGAAATGCCTCTCTGATGGCCAATCCCATTCGGTCTGTGATGTCATACAAGGCTATATGTATTGAGTACCTGGCAGTTTCCCAGTCGTACTTCGAACACCAGGCGCTGTACGAAGTGCGACCGATTTACGATTGAAAACGTTGCTGAATGACCATTAGAGCATTGTAGATCCTGCGTTTGATACTGTATATAGGCGTGAGGGGTGTTCCGTTATGGGCCTATGGAAGGGTACGCTGCCTCAGGTATTAAACTACGCAGCCCGTTGCCAGTCGCTCCACGGTGGTGTCGCTCTGGCCTCACATAGTAGACAATCCAAAGCTTCCCGGCAGACAAGGGCCGAGGTACCTCAGTTTTGGCTCAGCGTTCTTAGTTCCAACGCGTACTCGGCAACTTTGCTCCTGTTTCGTTTGCTTGCCAACCCAGCTCTTCCATGTCATGCCCGTCCTTCGCAAGGAGTCAAGCTGTTTAGGAAGGTAAGGTACCTTTGGTTGAGGAAGACACCTAGTAATGCAGAAAGCTTCAAAGAGGGCCATCCATGGCTACGCTGACCTCATGAATCCCGGTTGTAAGATAGCTACCTACCTTACCCGAGGTGTCCAGGACACCTCACTTACCTTAGTCATGAAAGATTTGGAGATGTAAGGTAAGGTAGCAGCGGCTGGTTTGATGTACAGTAGCGCCGTACCTTGTGCAGTATGTACCTCACGCATGATGTACTTAGGTGTCTGGGACGGTCCACTAGGCAAGGTCGGTAGGTTGCACTTGGAGTTCAAGATGGTCCAATCTGGAATGGTACGACCCTGATACCTTGCCGAATCCGCCGGGGTGCTTTTGCTTCTGCAGCCTGTGCAATGTGCAGAGAGACTCCACTCCCAGAACACTGTTTGAGTCCGCCCACACCAACCAATCCACATCCCAACGACCTGGGCTCCATCCTCTCGTCTCCCAGCTCCATCCAGCCCGTCCCGCGTCGTATAGTAGCATTACTTACCTTTGCCTTCCTTGCAGTCTTCCATCCTCACCTTCATTTTTTCCTCACCTTACCTTTGCAAAGGTTGGGCAGTTCAGTCTCGTCTCGTCTTGTTCTTTCATCGACTCCATTCCTCAACCTATCGCCGTCACATCTGCCTTTTTCTTTTCTTTTTTTTTGTCCTTCAAATTTCTACGCTACAATTCCCTTCTTTCCCCTGACACGCCGCCATTGGTCTTTTCCGACGAGATATCAGTGTGAGAGAGGAGGCTGGAAAAACACGCCCTCACATACACAAGACGACGAATAAACATTGCCAACTCGTTGCCCACCGGGCGTACACCACGAACGCCCACCCTCCCCTCTAAGGTTTTAGCGCTACTTTCCTAAACCTGCCCGTGGGACTTCCAAAACCTCCAAAAGCTTCGCCCGCCCATTCCTCTCCAGGTCACGCTGTCTTGCATTGTCCTACTTTTCCTGCGAATCGATCTTTGCTCCCAATAATTGGCCTGGCCAACCTTGGCTTCCTCTCCTCGTCTGATCTTTCCTGACATCGAACGTCCCCGGAGTACGAAGGAGACCTTTCCACCCTATCCGGTTAAAAATATCCCCAAATACGCTCGTCTCCAACACCTCGCCAGCAGTTCTTCTACCTCACGCTTTCCCGTCCTCGGCCAGCACCACCACCCGCCACCTTCGCAGAATCTTCGTCCTTATCGACTGCCCCACCACGACATCTGATTCACGTCTTGCACTAAGTCCTCAGTTGACTCGACGGCCACAATCCTACCCTAATCATTTCCTAAACACCACACGCTCGACCCTTCCCTCTGATATTCGGTATACGGCGGTACATCATGTGTTTCGGGGGTAGACAAAAGGACGACGGCAGCGCTGCTCGCTCGCGCGACTTGGACCGTCTTATCCGCCAAGACGAGAAACGCATGTCAAAGGAAGTCAAGCTCTTGCTGCTCGGTACGCCGGCCCAGACCCTCTACCTGCCCCCGTGATATGCTTGGTTCGCTGACTCTCTTTCGCTTAGGAGCTGGAGAGTCTGGAAAATCGACGGTTCTGAAGCAGATGAAGTTGATTTACGCCCAAGGTTTCAGCAAAAACGAGAAGCTCGAGTGGAAGCCTGTCGTCTTCAACAACATCGTTCAATCATTCCGCCTGATTCAAGATGCAATGACCGAAATGGGCATCGAATTTAGCAACCCCGAAAATGAGGCAAGCCAAATCCCGATGTTCTGCAATCGCGTGCGACAGTATCGCGACATGATGCGAGTTTAATGTTGAAAACGGCGCGGCTAACACACTGTCTCTCACAGAAACACATGGCGCACATCCTGGTGGAACACGAAATCAACGCGCAAGATCCCCTCCCTCGCGACTATCTACAACCTATAAAGGAGCTTTGGGTCGATGGCGGCGTCAAGCAGGCTATTGCAAAGGGCAATGAGTTCGCCCTCCATGACAATCTTGCATAGTAAGCACAAGGAGTCCCTCTCCTCTTGTTAGGTGGGATTAGTGTTGACCGATCCAGCTTTTGCGACGACTTGGACCGAATTTGGGACCCAACCTACGTGCCGACAGACCAGGATTTGCTGCGCTCGAGATTGCGAACGACGGGTATCACTGAAACGGTTTTCGACCTGGGCCAGCTCACATACCGAATGTTTGATGTTGGAGGCCAACGTTCAGAACGCAAGAAATGGATTCACTGCTTCGAAAATGTCAACTGTCTGCTCTTCCTCGTCGCCATCAGCGGTTACGATCAGTGTCTAGTCGAGGACAAGGACGGTGTAGGTGTGCACGCTTTCTTTAGTGAAACGTTCGGCTGACCACATCCCCAACAGAACCAAATGAACGAGGCGCTGATGTTGTGGGAATCCATCGCCAACTCTCACTGGTTTACAAAGTCCGCCCTAATCCTCTTTCTCAATAAGATGGACCTCTTCAAGGAAAAGCTGCCCAACAACCCCATCACATCACACGGTTTTACCGACTACCACGGTCCAGCGGACGACTGGAAGGCTGCCAGCAAATACTTTTTGGACAAGTTTCGGGCACTGAACCGCAATACCGAGAAGGAGATCTACGGCCACTTCACGAACGCGACAGACACGAACTTGCTCAAGATCACCATGGGCTCCGTTCAAGACATGATCATACAGCGCAACCTCAAGCAGCTGATACTATAAGGCGGAGCCTGCGATAATCGGGGCACTGGATAGCCCCAGAACAACCTACACCCAGTTGGCATGTCCGAAACATGCCAAACCTAATCGATACCCGCGACCTCCGTGCCCCTACTCACGCCTCGACCTTACGCGGGGACGCCATTCTCTTACGATATTCGTCTTCTCTAGTCGCATGATTGTGAGCGCGCATTTTAACATCCCGGCGACATGGTCTCTAGTCAAGTTCAACGGTCTCAGTAAGCCAAGGCGCTGATTTGGAATATACTCCCACTTCCTCTGTGTCTAATTTCTCATCATCTACTGTCCATATCGAGGCGCCTTTGCCTAAACAGAGCTTTGCCACAAAGAAACAATACCCGGATAATTCGGTCTTTGCATGGGCATTGCCACGTTGCGATGGCTAGTGCAACGCGAGACTCGGGGCTGGTAGAAAGCAAGAGACCGACCACACGCGTTTCTTGCTCGATGTCCAAGGCGGGACGGGAGGCGAGAGAGAGAGAGAGAGAAAGAGAAAAGGAAAGAGAGAACAAGGCGGCGCAATTTGCGAAGGATGATTCGCATGAGACGAAACGAAAGCATGGGAAAGGCTGAACTGATCTGGTTTTGCGTTCGATGGATTGATACCTAATCTGCTGTTTCAGACTTTTGTTTGTCTCATGCTCTGAGTAAAAAGGATGTGTGCGTGTGTGCGTGTGTGAAGAAGGCTTCAGAGCGGAACTAGCACGACAGCAAGCATATTGTATGGAAGGAGTATCTACACAAAACATGTTAGAAATCAGATTATACCCAAGGAAAGGGTTTCCAAAGGGGACGAATTTGTTCACGTTACCAAAGCGTGCATTGTGCATCAGATCTTCGCATTGATACAACCATTTTATAAACTTTGGTGGTTCTGCTGCGAAATAGCCTCCCGGACCCGAGAAGATGGGACCGACTAGACAGTACACCTTTCTGCAGCCTCGCTTTCCGGAAAGGCGGAACTCCTCAGGTTTGCATCTCCCGTAGTTTGAACACAATATCACACCAAGTGTCACGGTTTCGGAAAGAAGCGTACCCAAGTATAAGCTCGCAGCACCGTTTCATGGAGTATGTCCCATCAACGGATGAACACGCAGGATGGATTGCGATAGGTGGAAGACGTTTTGATGCTGTCGACAGTCTTGCCTTTTCTGGCTGGCATCTACTGTTTTGCCTGGATTTTTCCAGAAGAGTAATTGTCTATATCGAACCGGGCCCTGGAGCTCCCCGACGGACGTACAGCAGTTGCAAAGACACAGAGAAGACGGCGTATGGGTAGTCAGGGTATTTGGCCGTCCCGCGGTCGTCGGTGCCGATGTTGCCACCAGATCCGGGCCCAGGACGTGTTCTCCACAATAAGCCGGCCGGCGTGGATGGAAACGAAACCGCCGATGAAATGATTTGGGCAGAAACAACACCACGCGGGACAACGCTTGTGATATCTGATCTACGATGCCCTACCTGCCATGCCAGTGGTGGTCGGTCACGGAAGACTTCCAAGGAGTCTCCGTCCCCCAAATCATGTGGATGAAATGAATATGCAAACAGTGTCGTTTGTGACAACTGGTGAAGTAACAACTCGATCATTAAGAACAACAATCGGGAATGTGAATGATTGTACGAGCTAGATAGGTTCCTCGCCACCTGTCGGAGCGGTAAAAATTGCCGATCGATAAGACATACCGGAGCGGGCCCCGTCTCTTATTTACCCGACGCCGTCATCGGACAACTGTCCGATCAGCTTAGCCACCCCGCCGCGATCGCGTGCGCGCTCGCCCTTCCCCGCCGCCAAGCTCTCGAACCTCCAACTCCCCCACCATCTCCAATCCCGTTGCCCCAACGTCATCCGCTCATCCACCACCCACCCACCAACAACTCAGACCGGCAACACCACTTTTCTTCCCGTCCACCTAATCTTCACAAACTGCCATGCGACTCGCCCTCCGGACCCTTCGGACCTTCACCACCAACGCCTTCATCAGACCAACTCACCCTCTCGTCCCCTTCCGGAACCTCTTTCGCACAATGGCCACTACCACCGCCGCCGCCGCCACCCCTTCCCCAGTGCTCAAGAAACCTGTCAAGCTGGCTTGCATCCAACTCGCCTCGGGGTCCGACAAGTCGGCCAACCTCGCCAATGCCCGCACCAAGGTCCTCGAGGCAACCAAAGCCGGCGCCAAGATCGTTGTGCTGCCCGAGTGCTTCAACTCACCCTACGGCTGCGCCTATTTCCCAAAGTACGCCGAGACCCTCCTCCCCTCCCCGCCCACAAAGGAGCAGTCCCCCTCCTACCACGCTCTCTCCGCCATCGCCTCCGAGAGCGGCGCTTATCTCATCGGCGGCTCCATCCCGGAGCTCGACGTCGATACGGGCAAGTACTACAACACGAGCCTCATCTTCTCGCCCAAGGGGGAGCTCCTCGCGACGCATCGGAAGGTGCACCTCTTCGACATCGACATCCCCGGCAAGATCACATTCAAGGAATCCGAGGTCCTCAGCCCCGGCGACGCCGTCACCATCGTGGACCTGCCCGAGTACGGCCGCATCTCGGTGGCCATCTGCTACGACATCCGGTTCCCCGAGCTTGCCATGGTGGCGGCGCGGAGGGGCTGCTTCGCGCTCGTGTACCCGGGCGCCTTCAACCTGACGACGGGGCCGATGCATTGGCGGCTGCTGGGCCAGGGCCGTGCCGTGGACAACCAGTTGTACGTTGCCATGTGCAGCCCCGCGAGGGACATGGACGCGACGTACCATGCCTGGGGCCACAGTCTCATCATCGACCCGTTGGCGAATGTCCTGGTCGAGGCGGAGGAGAAGGAGACGACCGTGGTGTGGGAGCTGGAGAACAGCAAGATCGAGGAGGCGAGGAGGAACATCCCCATTAACTCGCAGAGGAGGTTTGATGTGTACCCGGACGTTAGCCAGGGCAAGGTCGATGCGTAAGAGGTCGTGACACCGTTAGGCTGCGTCGCTCCTGTTCTGAGCCAAAAAAAAGAGTGTAGATACCTATGTGGAAGGGGGAAGAGCATCATATAAACCTGTGTACACGCCCGGCAACGATAGATGATTGGGGAGAGAAAGAAAGAAAGAAACAGAGGCACGGGTTTGTCTAATCTAATTGTATCGTCTATTCTCGTTTCATTCTCCATCTCCTTTCCATACTGTTCCTACCAATCGCAGCTCTTGGCCAACAACGTGGCCAGCTTCTCCAACCACAGACGATCAACCTCGTCAAAGCCGTCCTTCTCGGCGCAGTCGACGTCAATGATGGCGACGAGCTTTCCGCCGACGACGACGGGCACGACAACCTCGCTCTTGCTATCGCCGTCGCAAGCGATGTGGCCGGGGAAGGCGTCGACGTCGGGGACGAGCTGGGTCTCGCGAGTGGAGGCGGCGACGCCGCAGACGCCTCGACCGAAAGGGATCGTCTGGCAAGCGACCTTGCCCTGGAAGGGCCCAAGGATTAGGGAGGGCTTAGAGTGCGGGGCGCGGGGGTCGAGGACGTAGAAGCCCGCCCAGTTTACGCTGGCGGAGGGGGGGGGCAGGGAGTGGTAGGCGTGCCAGAGCAGGGAGGCTGCGTTGGAAAGGTTGCTTTGGAATGAATGTTAGTTGAAGCGGCCCGATGGTCGGTGGATGAGTGTCATTGAGGATTGAATTACCAGACCTGTGAGGGTGTAAGTCGTTGTGCAAGATTGAGTGAGAGTTTTGAGCACTCCTGTGCACCTCGGAAGATTGTGCGTGAGAGCACAGGAGGGTGTCGGAGAGGAACATACCCAGTTTCTCTGATCATCAAAGAGGCCTTCTGCCTGGAGGAGGACCTGCTCGTAGGCCTGCTCCTTCGTCACGCCGCTGGCGAAGTTGGAAGCGTCGGCGTGGACCTGAGTCGCGTGGGCCGGGGGGGCCATTGTTCAGCACACCGAGAGACGCATGAGGTTTTGGGTTGTGAGGATGAAAAGCTTACCATGTTGACGAGAATGTTTTTGAAAATGTATGAAAGTTTAATGAGATAGGAGAAAGAAAAATTGAAATAATTCCAAAGTAAAATATACGTACGTAAAACACCACAGCCCAGTGAAGTCCCGTGTGAGATGTTCAGATGTGATTTCACTTGTGTGTTTGAGCGGACTAGACTGAAAATGTGTGTTGAAATCGAACCGCCCAATCACGTCAGACCTCGGTGAGCCACATCTCGGTGATCGGCGTTTTCAAGGGAAAACCTTGGCACGCTCTCATACCCCGTCCGCCCCCCCAAACCGGCCCAAAGGTTTTCGGGACGGGCCAAGGCGGCACTGTCGGCAGGGAGTGGATCGGGTTTTGAAATGGGGTTGTACTTTTGGACTCCCGTAGCTACTCCGACTCATGCTGCACCGGACCCGTTGTGCTCGGAGCCGTCCCCGGCGACGCTGGATGTGAAGCTGCACAGATTGTTCGAGATGTACGCGCCCACGGGCCAGGACAATTGGAGATAAGATGGATGGTCTAGATTCACCGTATGACACCGTTACTCGTCCATACCTAACGCCGTTTGGATGCATCGCACCGTTATCGACCTTGGAGTCAACCCCGCGCGCCACGGTCCCCTTTTTCCGTCATATGTCCGAGCAAGAGGGAGGCATGCCTATCATAGCCTAAACTCCATCCCATCTTTCGTTCGTCCACATCCAATAACTCCTGGACCTCGATAACATTCACCTTGGCAGAAGGCACGCCGTGAGCAAGGTTTGACCCTTTTTCTTCAACATCGAACCGACAAAAAAGAAGTTACAATGGCCCTGCCGTCTCGCCAAGCGCCCCTCTTCTGCGCCGACTGCTTCAGGGGCACCCTCCGCGGCGACGTCGAGCCGCAGGGCACCGAGGAGATAGTCTACGGTCTGCCGACATACGTCACGCATCCGGAGCCCGGCCGCGAGCCTTTGGGCGTCGTCGTAGTTATGCCGGACATGTTCGGGTGGAAGCTACATAACACGCGCGCTCTGGCAGATGCGTATGCGAGGCGCATCCCCGCGGTGGTGCTGCTTCCTGAGCTGATGAATGGTTTGGAAACGATCTCGTGATGCGATGCGACGAAGCGTGCTGACCACACTCGCCAGGCTACGCCCTGCCTGAGTCCGTCCTCGCTGTCAGTGATAAACTGTTGGCGGAGAAATCGTGGTGGTACAAGTATCTTGTCCTCGCCCCCATCGCTGCGTTCACAATGATACGCCACCTCATCCCGCTCGTCGTTGCCACGCGCGCCGGCGTCGTCGTCTCCCGCATCAGCAACTATCTCCGTTCTCTACGTCTCTCGCCTCCGTCTACGTTCACGCGGGGGCTGATGCCTTCAACCACCGCGGCCGAGGCTGCCCGCATGGACTTACGGATTGGGGTCGCGGGCTTTTGCTGGGGCGGTAAATACGTCGTGCAGCTGATGCAGGCCACCTCGGGGCCGTTCCAGGACACGCTTGCGGATTGCGGATTCACGGCGCACCCCAGCTTTCTGAGCCTACCCGGAGACTTGGAGAACGTCTCGCTGCCGCTGAGTGTGGCGAATGGGGATGACGACGTGATGATGCCGAGGGTGCGGATGGCGCAGGCGAAAGAGCTGTTGGGGACGAAGCGCGGTTGCGAGGTCGTTGAGTACCCGGGGGCCAAGCATGGGTTCGCTGTTCGCGGGGACCCGAATGACCAGAGGCAAGCCGACTTGGGGATGCAGGCGGAGGACCAGGCTGTGCGATGGTTTCGGCGGTGGTTTGCACGCAACGGGGAGGCGTAAAGGGGGATGGCTGGGAGAACATTTTGCCGCAGTTGCTCGTCGTATTCCAAGACGGGTTTGGTGTGAGCTTTGGAAGTAGTCGCGATCTTGATGCTTGTCCTCTTTTCAGCCCCATCGAGCGAGAGGTGTGATTTTCGTCCTCAGTGTATTCCGTCCTTGCGTCTACTAGTACCCCTTCGGCGTTCCATCCCGTTCCCTAGCGCATCTTCTTCGCCTAACATCATCCCAGTTTAGCACCGGTTGTAGCAAGACGCATTGACACTTCAGTGCCAGCATCGAGTTCGCCGTTGATGGTAGGGCAAGGAAACCGGAGCTCATAGACGCGGCATCTCAACTTTCTTGCGCACCTTCTTTTGCATCAGACTTTCTCATCGTCCTACGTTATTTGCCTTACTTCAGCGTACTTATTTATGACGGTCTGAGCTCAACCTCGGACTTCTCCTTCTCTCATATCATCTCGGCCACATATCCACCCGGCGCAATGTCGACGGTGCCTTCCAGCAAGGGATATACCGGGAACAGGGGCTTGGTCAATGGGGAAGAGCTTCACTAATCCCTTCCTTGTATGGATAGATTTTGCAGCTTCCGGCTCACCCCAGAGCACGCAACAACCGTGTGAATCCAGACCGAGCTTTGCCCTTCGAGAGCTTCGTATGTTATCCCCCAGTAGCATCACTTTTTTGATACCCACACTTCAAAAGACCTCGCTTCATGAAAACCTCTTCGCGCGCCTCTTGTATTGAACTGCCTTCACTCGTACGCTCAACTTTTCAACAGTCAGTTCTTTATCTGTACACGCCGTAGGCAACTTATCCATCCGGGTACTTCAACCGACTCTCGACATCTTCATGCGTTCGCCATTACGTTTCCGATTGTACCATACACGGGTCAATATTCTTCGCCGCAATGAGCAGTCAGATGATTCACGTCGCGTTCTTCGGTGCCACTGGCTATACGATCTTCAGATGTCTCAGACAAGCTCTAAATGACCCTGCAATCTTCTGCCATGTGTGTAAGTAATTCCAGTCGCTTTCCACAGGGAACTGGCCGACGCAGTTTCCCCTCTGTCTGCTCCAAGTATTGATGCCCCCCCCGCCCATGACTGATCAAAGCACACTTAGGGGTCCGCAACGAGAGAAGATTAAGGCGGGAGCTTTCAGCCACCGAAGAATCCATCAATGAAGAGCAATAGGGACGCCTTAGAATTATTGAAGGCGACTTCAGGCGTTGCGAAACAGCGGATCTTGCCGACATTCTGTTTCCTCCGACTCTCCACGGCAACCCAGTCGACATCATACTTTACGGCGTAGGAGGCTTCTGGACCTTCTCACCAACGGATGCACAGGGTGGAATGAACGATTCCTACATTGCACAGTGCGGCATCATGATGATCTTCGAAACCCTGAGGTCTGGTTACGCCAGAAAATCTTACAGAGTCAGCAATGCCCAAAAGCCTCGCCTTGTCAGCATTGGCACGCTTTCAATTACCCGGCGAATATATCACTCTTGGAGGGCTTGGGCAGCCCCATTCCTACCGATGTACAGGTGGTTCATGGGAGAAGATTCAATCGATCAGCGTCGTGACACCGACAATGACGGCGATAGCGACGAAAACGAAAGTCACCGTAGCGAAACAAGTTCGATGCCGGACTTACCACCAAGGTCCCCGCATCTGGACCGGAGCGCGATGGAATTTTTCATCACGACCGCATCTAATCGAGAGCTATATAGCTCAAGTCTGATTGTGCGACCAACGCTGCTCTCCAATTCTCGTCCTCTTGGACCTTGGGCTGTGAGGCTTGGCACCGTCGGCAATCCGCGCCCCGGGTATACCATCACCAGAGCAGACGCTGGTGACTGGCTGTATTACCACGGAATTCTTGGTGCGCTTGAAGGCACAGTCACGATAACTTCATGAGACAGGTACGCAACCATGATGTAACCGATAAGGCAAGCGCATGCTATTGAAAATGGAGTTCTAGGGGCGTTTAATACGGTATATTCACGTGGCTTCGGTTGACTCTATGGATGACAATAGCGTTTGAAAAATCAATACAAGCCTTGAATCTTTCCAAAGCTTTGACAGAATTAAGAAATCGATCATAAGATTGATGGTCAATTGAGCATCTCTGATCGATAGTAGTGAAGTGCTCGTACCACCCATCCGGAATTACAACAGCTCAAGTACAAGGTCACCTAATATCCGCCCCCCCCCCCCCCCTTCCCCAACCGTCCTCCGATAATGTCTACAACAAAATGCCAACCTTCTCGATCATAATTCAAGGTTTGGGCCACTGTTTCCGCTGGTAAGTTCCACGATCAAATGAAGCCGTTCGAAGATGTTTGGGTAGAGATCCGAACAAGGCATCTGCTGTAGGTGTTGTGAATAACGAGTAACGAGCATGGGGCAAAAATCACGAAGCGAGGCAGCTTGGAAGGCGGGGTCCTTCACGTCGTATGTGACTTCAGGGCTTCGTTTACTTTACATCTATCCGGTTTCGACGGAACTGTGTGTTCCAGGACGGCGTAGTCTCCGTCTAAGTTGGAAAGAGGTGCAGGATGCTCCAAACGCGCAGTAACATTTCCCATTCTGATGTAAATCTTGGTAAGAGGACTAGTGATGTTACAGAACCCCTAAGGAAGACAGAGTCCGCAGAGACTAGAAGTGAAAGTTTGAAGCGCGGAGGGTTTCTCGTCGCATCCCCGCATCTGGACGTCGGTGCGATGGGCCCCCCTGGAGGCGTCGAACATGGTGATCCACCCGGGTTCCCGTTCGATCCCACTTCACCCGGCCGGGCTGACTCCTTCTCGCGGGTCGCTCTTCAGTGCTGGGCCATCAAGGACCCGCAACCCTTTCGGGCGAGATTTGACGGGACGTTGAGATTTATATTTGGCCATCGGACTGCTTCTCCACCGGGACGGAGGTCGTGCCGTCCCTGCACATCCGAGGCCGACGGAACCGAGTCGCGGAGCTAACAGTCAGTGTGTACCCAGTAAGGTAGGAAGCTGGAGAGGTTGGATCGGGAGCCTCCACGTCAGGAGAGCGGAGAAGCGTACCAGGAGACGTCCGTTGTTGGTGATTTCGCGGCTCGAGACGGTTCCGTGGATGCCGGTTGAACAGATTCATACCATCCCCTCACCTCCCAACTCCAATCCCCAAAAGCAGTCCGGTTTCATAATGAAAGAGATTGCATTCTTTTTGGCCGCTGCGAAGAAGTGGGGGAGAGCGCGTGAAAATACAGACGGTGTCGATACGAGCGACTCACGTCGGAGCAGTGACCTTAGCAATATGATCAAATTTTATGTACGACCTCAACACTCATTATAAATCATCACACAAGCCCAAGCAAAGCCTTGTCCCCTAGACTCCCCCTTAGTAGACCGTAGTGAGTAGCACCCCATGAAAACGCCGCCATGCAATGAGTGTGTGCAAAGCCCTCTCAACAGCCTCCCGCCAACTCGGGCCACACGCGTCTAGACACCCTGACCCTCAGACCGCCCTGCTTGGTGATTAGCGAAGGATTGAAAGACCTGGTGGGGGGTTGGGGAGCAAGTCGACTTACCGCGAGCCACGGCAGCCCAAAGTGGTCAAAATCTAACGCTTCAAAGTCGACAACGCGAGGCTGGTCAGGCGACGCCCAGGTGATATCGTAGCATCGCAGGAGAGTCGTCAAAGTCTGGGTAATAATGATCGCGGCCATCTTCTCCCCGGGGCACTCGCGGCCGTTGTCGCCGGATGTCGTGGACGAGGGCGCCCTCGCACCCTTATCTTCAAGGTCAACCAGCTTATTGTCCGCGTTGAGCCACCGCCCAGGCATCCAAGTGTCCGGGTACGGATAACTGGCGGGGTTGACGACGTCGGCATCCGGGCGGTTGACCTCCTGCCTCTCAAGACAAAGGCATTTCATCCCGGCGTAGTATCGCGTAGTCTCCTTTATGCAGGCTTGTAAGAGGACTTGGTCACTCGTCCCGCTTCTGGCGTCTCTTCTGACGGCGTTCATGACATCCGGATGGCGCAAGAGCTGAGTTCCTCGTCAGCGAGTCCCCCGTGGATACCTTTAGTTGGTTTTCACTTACGCAGATGACGACCCATGATACCACGGCGACTATCGAATTCTGAGCAGAGAACATCAGAGCCGTGAGATGAGAAGGGAGGAACTGCCTCAACGGTGCCGTGCTCGTTTTGCTCAAAATGTGTGTGATGTAGTCCGGCAGGTCAGCCTCAAGGGAACCCTTCTGCGCAGCAAAGTATCGCTGATTGAGCTTGTCCCAGACTATCTCCCTCACGCGTATCCGTGCGTGACGCAGGCGTCTCGCCGCCGGGTGGG
The DNA here is from genome assembly GCA_001937105.1 of Colletotrichum chlorophyti. Lineage (NCBI taxonomy): Eukaryota > Fungi > Ascomycota > Sordariomycetes > Glomerellales > Glomerellaceae > Colletotrichum > Colletotrichum chlorophyti. The sequence continues at coordinate 80,025 of MPGH01000138.1, read as the reverse complement.
GAAACCAGTCAGGAAGCACGAGGGTCCAGACGCTACCGGCATCGCGTTCCATCGAATGCAGCAGATCCAGGAGCTCGTCACTCGACCCGTAAAAGTCCTCGCCCATGAGAGTTCTCACGACGGTTTTCTGCGTCATGTCGGACACGCCGCCGAAGAGCTCGACGTTGTTCCTCGTCGTCCATTCCAGGGCGCATCGATGGGTCTCTTCCACGGCGCATTCGCTGGTGTGCTCTTGTCCTTCCGTGCGGCCGATGTACCTGCTGAGAGACGCGACCAGGGCCCTGGCATTTTCAATGTAACCGGCGTCGAAAATCTTGTTGAGGGAGATGTTCTGGGCGCAGCGCACGTGCGGCAAGACATGTTGCTCTTGGGATGTCTTGGTAGGGGCTAGGGTGAGTGATGTGAGACCCCCCATTCCGTGGGCGAAGGGCGAAGCGTGAGCCGGTATGTTGGCATGGGAATTGCCGAGAACAGACCGGCGGAACCATGCCTTGCGGACCGGGAGAACCCGAGTCGAGAAGATGTTCTCGCATTGCGCCTGGGCGTTGCGAATGAGAGAAGCGGGCTTCACTACGTGATCGCGTACGTGATCGGGGAAGGGAAAAAGGTCGCCTTCCTTGTGAGGCGACGTCTTCCCGGGCTTGTAGTACCATCTTGCAAGCAGTACCACCGCGACCAGTAAGATGGGGATCGCCAGCATCATGCCGTATAAGTGAGGATGGGGCTCATACGCGAGATACGTGGAAAGGCTGGATCCTCTCAAGGCACGTAGACGAAGAGTAGCTTTTCAGATTCTTCTGCGGTACAGTAGGCTCCGGGGGAGGGGGGATTCGATCCCTTTTATGCTGACAGAGGGCGTTGCTTCTCCCTGTTGTGACACCAAGACTATCCTAGTGGCGGAGGTCCGTGGAAGATCACTGAGACAGTCTTATTCATATTGAGTGTTGAGCATGAGGAAGCTTCGATGATCAAAACAACGCTGATCTGTACGTCAAGAAAGGCTTGGTTCTCATGTGGAGGAAAAAAACAGTCGGGTTTCGCTAAAGGGCGGCCTGGAATGTAGTGATGGCCTCCAGATGCTGGATTAAAGGGATGACTTGGCACCATCAAACCCACTCCGAAACAGATGTGGCTTGGTAGCTGGATGCGTGTCGAAGGGGTCCTAGTAGCGCCGAATCCAAAGAAAATAAAACTCTCCTACTTTTACGTGTTTGGAAAGGCTTGGTCGGTTTGTTTAGCACATGGATGAACGATGATTTATCAGAATCAAGAGAAAGTCTTCCTCACGGAGACGGCCTGTTCAGAGGAAAATGTAACGGTGATCAATCACGATCTGTCTCGGTGGCCTTGGAGCAAAGTGTTATAATCAACAGAAAGTCAAAAGAGTTCAGGCTCTCGGTATCGAGTGAGCCCTAATCTCTGGTGCACATGCTGGGAAATCTAGTCGGGAATCGATCGATCGGGGAACCGGGATTGGTGTGCGTATACGATTATTTTTGCGAGATTCGAACTGTCGACCTTGGCGAGGACCAACCACATCGCTTGACCTGAACCCCCTACGCCTGAGGGCCGCCGCTCTGCTGGTGATAATTCCTGGAAGTTCTCACGACCAAGTAGGCCTCGTCGGTCCTTCGTTGGGGTGCTATCGGGCGGTACGGCACGTGGTTTGAGGTTCGAAGATGTGGGATCCGACGGTCATGTGGGAGGTGAGGTGAGGTGAGGTGAGATGCTCCGACTGAAGGGGAAGGAGCATCGGGAGGAAGGTGCGTTAAGAAACGTACCTTCCCGACGTGGCCCAGAGCTTCAATCGATGTCAACCAAGATCGTTCCGACGTCTCTGCCTCCTTCCTCAGGCCTAAACCACATCCCCCAAAAGCTTCGTCACAGCCTCAAAATCCTTGTCGATGTCAACCCTCCAGCTCCCCACCGCAAGACGCACCGCTTTCCGTCCCTTCCAGCTTGTACCGCTGACATACATCTGCCTTGTTGCGTTGATTCTCCCAACAAGCTCTTCATTCACCTTCTCGTCTTTCGCCCTGAATAGCACGATCATGTGTGTCTCTTCCAGAGCCCAGTCTCCTTCAGGGAGCAAATCATACTTCCCCGATTCCCGAATCCATTGTGCCAACTTGCGGGCAAGAAGCACCATCCTACCGAGGGTTGCCGCGAGCCCGGTGCGCCCCTCGGAGCGCAGCACCGCGTAGGCTGGGAGCGCACGGAAGCGACGTGAGTTCTCGAGGCCGATGTTCAAGGGACTCGGGATCGACGAGGGACCCGAGGAGAGGTAAACTGCGTTAGGGTTTGTGAAAACCGAGGTTAATGTCTCCAGGGAGCGGGTGAAGAACATGCCGCAGTCGTAAGGCTGCATCATGTCAGTTCCGTTCCTTTTCAACACGCTTGGATGACAAGTATGATGGAGAGTGTGCTGCTCACCACATTCAGAAGCTTATGCCCGTCCACAGTGATGCTGTCTGCCAGCTCCAGTCCGGACGCCATTCCCCTTAACCTCTCAAACTCTGGAAGAGGCTCCAATGCGCGAGCAAAGATGCCAAACGCTATGAGGCTTTGTTAGAACTTGCAAGAGCCGATACCTAGTGGCATCGTCACTCACCGCCATCAACATGTATCCACGCCCCGAAGCGGTCGGCCAACTCTCTCAACTTATGCATCTCCTCGAGCCCACCCGTCGCAAATCGCCCTGTGTTGACTTCTCCCGCGCTGACAGCAATAATACTTGCCACGCCCTCCCGCGCCAGTTCCTTTTCAACAGCCACCAAATCCAGCTTCCACGGCTCATCAGGGTTAGCGGGCAACTCTTTGACGCTGGCTCTACCCAGCCCCACTACACTCGCCGCCTTCGACAGCGAGCTATGCCCCATGCTCGTTAGGACCTGGATCTCCCTGATCCCCGCTGCGAGACACGCGCTCAAAATGCCCAATTCACCGATCCTTCCGCCCTTCTTCTCTACAACCGCCTCCCGCCCGCAAGCCAGGCCGAGGACGTTGCTCGCAGTGGCACCCGTCGTAAAAGTCTTACCTTTCCACACCTCTCCACCATCGCCGGTCCCGGATTCGAGGCCCAGCACGTCAACGAGCATCCGCAGCGCCACGCTCTCCAGCTCTGTTGCCACCGTCTGGGTGGGGAGATGCACCTGGACGTTTTGGTCCAGTGCCGAGACAATGTTGTCCGCGGCCTCGGCAACAGGCAAAGACCCGCCTGTCACGAAACCGTAATACCGTCCGCTGCGGGCCTGGCCATTCAGACCTGGAACGATGTCGTCGAGGATATGCGAGAGTGTTGCCTCGGCGCCGAGCGGGGACAGGTAGCCCTCCGCTGAGGGCCGCGGCAACGATGCCGAGGCGTTGACCAGGGCAGTCACGGACGGAAGAGTGGGGGCCTCATCTGTCTCCGGAAGGGCGGCGCGGAGCCGGGCGTGGAAGTCGGGGGATGTCATGGTGCGGAGGAGGGATATTCACCAATGGGAATGCTCGAGTAATGTAGGTAGAGTTTTAAGGAAGAATTACTTTCCGCGGCCTCGGGTATCCCCTGGCGGCTTTGTACTACGCGGCCCGGGATTTGAGTCAGCACGGGATTTGGTGTTCCTTCGGACGGGTTGTATCGGCGAATTGCTGTGGAGCTGGATGGGAGGGGAGGTCAGGGGCAGGCGACGTCCGATCCGGGCCTAGTGCGGCCCACTCTTTCCCCGAGAGTTCCGATTTCGGCAAACCTGTAGGAAGCACTCGGGGCCGGGGTCATCGGCCGCAAAGAGGCTACGCAAGTTTCCCCGCGAAATAAGACTAGCAAGGTGCCTTTACACCACAATTTCTTAAAAATTTAGGAGGAGGGAAAAAAAGGACGGAAAGCTTGAGTGTTTCTCAAGATCGGACGGCATGCGTTGGCACGTAAAAACAGCAACTATAAAAAGGAGAATTGATGCCGGAAAAAAAAAAGGGTTGCATTGCCTGCAGGGAGAGCCATCGCTGCATTGTCATGTGGACGACACGCCACAAGAAGGCGGAATGTCCATCCTCTCCGAACCGCGACCATATCTTACAGAAGTAAGCGTGTATGCACAAGAAGAAAACGGGGAAGACCACGGCCGTGCCGCCAGTCTTCTTCACATATGCCTCGCGCTTAGGCTTGCGAACGCGTCGGGGCTGTGCCGACCGTTTGTCCATTGCATGTCCGTAAATGCCATGCTCTCCCGGCTGACTCCCGCCCTGCGTGGTCCAACGTCCGCAGAGATGCCCGCTGCCGCGGCCGCCGGGGCCATCGCCGGCGACATAGGCCCGTTCGCCAAGAAGGGGTTCTTGTTTCCCGCTGTCATTCCGGGTACGTTAGCCTCCTGGCCCTGTTGCTGGGGAGCAGCTGTCGCTTGCGCCTGTGCAGGCGCCTGACTTTCTGTCTGAGAAGTTAGAGGTTGGGGAGCGAGCTGTGGGAAATTATATAACGCCAAAATAGATGCCTTGTCGGGTCGCTGAGGCTGTTGGGGTTGCTGGTACACGGGCTGCTGTGTCGGCATTTGAAACTGCTGGTGCTGGACCTCTTGTTGCTGGAAAGGCTGCTGTTCCTGTTGGAAGAGTTGTTGGTACGGTTGGTGCGCATGTTGCGGCTGATGCTGGGGCATCTGTTGCTGTGCTTGCGGCTGCACCTGTTGCTGCCCGCCTAATTGCGCAAAGAAAGGATTGCTGTTCTGTGGCGAAAGCGTTTGTGGAGAATTCATGTAGAAACTGGTCTGCGACTGCTCCGGTATTTGGCCTAGCGGCGGAGACTGGATTCTGGTGGGAGACCGCGTGAAGGGATTGTTGGCGAAAGGGCCCGATGCTGTCGTCGTACTGACGCCTAGGTTCTGTGGCTGCGGGGCAGGTTGCGTTTGGTTCGCGAAGAACGGGTTGTAGCCCGTCGCGTGCGGCTGGATTGGCTGCGGATACGTCATATTATTATTAAAGCTGATTGGGTTGTATGCCTGCTGTTGCTGTTGCGCAACCGGAGGAGTCATGGACTGTTGGTAAACCTGCTGAGGCTGAGCGAAAGGCTGCGGTTGAGAGGCCGGGAGCCCACCAGTGTGGTGCGGGAAAAGCGGTTGAGCTGGAGCCAAGGAGAGGTTGCCAAAGGCTTGAGCAAAATCCTGCTGCTGCTGCTGCTGTTGTTGCTGAATCGGCGGCCCAAAGGGATTGGTCGCGTAGGGGTTCTTGTTTTGTAAAGTTCCCGTCGACTGAGAAGATTGCGGCTGTGGCGGTAGGAGATCGAACGGGTTACTAGAAACGGTCGAGGGGGAATGAGGGTGGTCACTGAAAGTCTGGTGAGGCGCGGACAGTCCACTGGAGGACGACGAAAGGTTCGCATGCGAGCGTGTGGCACGCAAAGAGCTCTCGCGAGGTCCCGAGAGAGAAGGCGACTTCCTATCACTCTCGCCAAGCCGCACCAGGGTCTCGATGGCTCGCTCCAAGTTCCCATTCACGCCTTTGAGGACCATAGCATTCCGCTGCGTATCGGAGAACCCCATATCTCTCAGGCTCGCCAGTTTCCGTTCTGTATCTTCCTGTTCGTACGAGACACTCGCACCAAACACTTTGGAGGGTTTGTTTGGTAAGTCGGTCGGAGAAGGACTGCGGGGCATATCTCTAGGGCCCGATACATTGCGCATCGCGGCTTCCTTCTTTGAGCGGGACGACAGAGGGAAAATCGATGAAGCAGACCTGAAGCCAAACTTGCCTCCCGATTTAGGCGGTAGTGGTGGCGGGACGCCCTCATCTGAAAGACCCGAATGTTGCTTCCTCGCAGGGGCCGGATTATTGTTGACGTACTTTGAGCGAATAAACCGCTCCATCGCAGAATCGGCTTCATCAGCATCGACGGGAACGGGGGGCTTTTTGTTGTCGGGGTTGTATATCTGGTTTGACCTAACATTGCCGACCTTCTTCATGTTCTGCGGGTGGCGCGTTAGAATCGAGCTTGACGGTGCACCAATTGTTTGGACGAACCTCGACTTGCTCGTTAGACCAGCTGTCCATGCTCAAGGACTTCACCTTGGAGATGTGTGTGCCCAACTTTCGATGGATAGCGGCACATCTCATGCAGAGGAAGACGCCCAGCTGTATCTTGTGTCAGCTCTCGTTCGCTTATGACGGCACTTTCCGACCGATTCGATGCGATCTTGAAGGGCCGCGAAGGGGAACGGGGTTGTCGTGCTTACGCTCCATGAGGCCCATGCTGCGAACTGTTGTCAGTACCGTCCCAGCGTCTAGAAGGGAGAGAAGGGCGGCGCGACACTTACCTGGGTTCCGTGCCTGACAGTCGGCGCAGAAGTTGTTCCCTGCCACGCTCTGAACCAGATCATGCAGGACTTTTTCGTTGCGCGCCTGCTGACGCTTGCTCAGGACACCCGTCATACTCGGGGGACAATGTGTGCAACGGTCGACGTTGGAAGTAGTGTTGTAGGGCAAGGTGTAGCGTTGTTTAGTCGTGGTAAACAAGTTTGTGTAGGACACGGTGCGGTCCCTTGGAAAATCGGAAGGCGAATCGAGGGGTTCTCAGACCAGCCAGGGGGTGGCGGCAGATAATTGGGCAGAAAGGCGGGATAAGGAAGGGATAGTAAAGAAACAGGTTGTACTATGGAAATCATGCACGGGGTAAGAGGGAGCCCGAATTCGAAGGAGAGAAAGGAACCACGACGACAAACATGGCCTCGATCATGCGTCGGGGGTGGCTGAGGTAATGGTGTCGAGGGACCGAGACGGAGACGGAGACGGATTCGCCGCAAAACAATCTACATTCGAAAGGGAAGCAAAGAATCTCTAAGGGCCGCCGTCCTCAAGAGTTGAGAGGACTGAACCCGGCGTGCGAATGGGCCGACAGGAAGGAATCCTGCGGAGATTTTCGAGCAGGCACGATGGGAGACCAGGCGACAGACGATGGGACACCGTCAAACGTGGTTTCGGATATTTTGGTGAACTGTGTATTGTTTGTTGGACGGTCGTGTTGTCTGCAAGATGTTTGGTGTCAAGGTCAAGCAGTGCAGCTCAGGTAGTAATTTACTGTAGCGGAGCGTCGGGTAAAGTGCCGCTACGTAAGGTATCTACCTACCTTGCACTGGGCTGGGAGTGCGCGACTCAGGAAAAAGGGGACGATCGATTAGCAAAGTGGAAGCCAGGAAGTGCAAGAGGGGAAAGCTGGGTGTGGAGTCGGCCATCTAACCGAATAGGGATAGTCACCACGGTCTTGGGCTGAGGCTGAGGCGCAGACTATGGGTCTGGACAAAGGAGCCAAGGTAGCTAAGAGAGGTACGTGGGATGAACACAAATCAAAACAAGAACTCATAGGCACAGAGCCAGGACATGGCTGATTGCAAGAGGGGAGAAGACGAACGGCCCTATTTGTACGGATGCAATTGAGTTATTTGAACTTTGGTTTGATGGCGTGGAAGAGAAAGAACGCGTGGGAGTGGATTCGAGGGAGCGAAGCGGTGCAGTCACCCAGCCCGGTCCCCACGTTCAGCGGCAGCCCACGAATGGGAGGTCGATTTGCTCGGGCGCCCCGGTCCTGGACCGTCCAGGTTTCTCCCGTGCTGCCGTCAGTGAGGATCCCGGTGTTCCGTCATGGAGGCCCGATATTAATCCGACCGTGCACTATTCCCATCAGGCTACGTCCCTTGGCTCGGGTGCTGCCGAGAACTGTGTGGAAGACAGGGATTTCGCGTCAGGCTCTGTCGCCGTTGGTATCTAGCGTCCCCGACCCAACCCCGATGTTGAAAATCCGAGCCCAGGGATAGTGTTGAGGACTTGGTTGCTTTTTCTGTCACACTGCTCGGGAAATGTTGGCATGCTTCCTCGCCTCCACCAAATAGCTCGTCAGAAGCTCATGGTTCCGAGGCTATGGTCCTGTCAGATCGAGGCGATGGTTTCAGCTGCTGCAAGTCAACGTTTCCAACCAGTTCACATGGGTAACGACAGCCTGCAGCCGCGGATGGCTAGATGATATAAGATGCCGTCTGATCTCGCTGCTGTGGCATTCTGTCCGCGTATTTGTGTCACAAAGACACGCCAGTCGATTAACCATATCCATAGTAAACCGCTCGCGCAGGGGGAACAGCGACGGTATCCACAATGTCCGAGGATACGGGGCAAAAGAAGCGAAATTACCCATGTGTTGGAGGGCGTTGTAGTTCACTCAGAGTGGTCATGGTATGGATATGCACCAGTCTTCCGCTTCAGCCGCGGGCGGTAGCCCCGAGCTCATGCGGTGACCGTTTCAACGCTCGATGCCCGGGCGCTTCCAACGAATGTGAAGTACGAAGCAATCCTTGGTGGTGACGGGGTAAACATGTATGTCAACGCCTAATTACCGGCCAACCCAAGACCCCGGCCCGTTCGGGGTGCAGTCGGTAAAACTGTCCGTTCGGTGACGGCATCTCTGACGATGATGGAAGTCTCGGTAAGTCACTGGGGCTCTGCATTGACGTTGTCGACCCGGAACTTGGAAGGCTGACGACCATGGGCCCTGTCCAAATGGATCTCGGTGTGCGTGATTAAACAAAAACTCCAGTATCCAGGTCGGCTAATGGGTTGCCGTGGACGGAAGTACGCGGACCTGATTTCCGTTGGTTTGACAGGGAAAACGATGTTGTGGCACAGACGACGAAGACGCCTATCAGGTTAGGTACCTTAAAATAGAGTGAGTAGCGCCCGAAGGGTGACGGAGAATCGGGACTTATGCCAACGGTCCACGCTCTTTCATGTCTATGGATACATAGCATGATGATTGAGTGTCCAGAACTGTATCCATGCCGCATGCGCTCGGATAACATAAAATACCACAAATGCAACCGCTTAGAGTGGTAGTGCACTGGAACGGCCCTCCAAGGTGAGAAGTACCATGCGTGTATCTTCCAGTCGAGATGAAGACGATAAGTGAGATACAGGGCATGCTTGCCCAGCCACACGACGTTGAGCGAGGTCCACACTCACCGCGCACCCGCGCGAACCCGCTCGCGCCTTCATCCTCCGTTTGCACAGCCCGGCTGTTGTTTGTTCATTCGTTCCTGTTCTGGTATTTCATCTTATGCCTACTTGGTTGTAGTACGGATACAGGTAAGAAGTAAATACGTTCGTATCGCGCCTGTATCACTGCTCAATGATCCGCTATTCCGGGTCCCTCAAAAAATCAACCAGTTATCTGGAGGGTATTTCCCTTCTTCCCCCGCCCCTAAGCCAAGTACCAATGACGTCCTGCCCCCAACCAACCATCTAAAGCTGTCAACAGGGAGCCCCAGGGTGCGCCCGAGTGTGAAGTGTGGCTGGGTGACGGTGAGGTGTCCAAAAAAGACGTCCCACACTCTCTTCTCCCCCACCCAACCGTCCCTCTCTTCCGCGTACCTTACGGCGGGCGAATGTATCTTGCTGCAGCTCCGAGCAAGGGTGCCTACCATCCCGCCCTTTCGCTTCCACTCCATTCTCACCTTTCTTCTTGTACCTCCTGCGCAGCAGCGCCCTACCCCATTAACCTCACCTTACCTTACCTTACTCGCCTTACATAACTCATTTCCCTCCCTGCCTTTGCCCTTGAAATATCATCTGCCACCCTCGTCCTTCGCATCATGAACCGCCAATAGTGCTGGGACCTCCACCAGAACCTGTACTGGACGTAGAGTTTCCGATCTCCCTCCGAACCTCGTCTCCCACAATCGCACCCGCCTCCGCCGCTGCCGGCAAAGATGGCGGGCATTGAGCAGTTGGAGATTCACAGCAAGGTACGTCAGGAGCTGCCACAGTTCCGCTCTCCCCCTTTCCTCTTCTTTTCCCTGTAGCCCCTTTGATTGTTTCTACCCCTCAAGGATAACTCCATGCTGACAGCCGCTCTCCCTCCGAACAGTCATACATCGTGCGCTGGGTCAAGGTCGACGAAGGCCACACCATATCCTGGAGCGTTCAACCGCACAAAAAGTCCATGTGTGTTCCCCCCTTCCTCCTCTCCTCATCTGTGTCTCCCAATCCACACGTGCTAACCCTCCACCTCGGCAGCAACTTCGGTATCGTTAAGCACCCAGGTACAGGCGCCACTGGCCTTCTTTCGAACCAGAACGATGATGCTACCGCCGGGTCTTTTAGCTCTGGCGTTGCCGAGCCAAAGAATCGGTTCGCTAAAAGAGATGCCATCACCGCTCAAGATCAGCTTTCTAGCAAAGGCTTCATCCCAGTGAAATGGCACGGGAAATGCGATGCCGACAAGGTGTCGACAGGCACTTGGGATGTGCTGCCAGGCCAAGGCGGAATGTTTGGCCTGGTTTTCGACAACACATTCTCAAAGCAGATTTCCAAGACGGCCACCTTTGTCCTCCTGACCTATCCGACCGGCGCGCCGCCGCAGACCACCGCCCAAAGCTTTCCAAACCTACAGGCCGGATCGAACCCCAGTGCCAGCAAGACGAGCCTGCCCCAGATGACCGCCGTTACTTCCGCTTCCCAGGATAGCCTCCACAGCCACGTCGCGGCAGGACGCCCGACCTCGGCATCAGGTCGCAGTGACGGAAACGCCAATTACCATACTGGAATTCTGCACAAGAGGAGGAGAAAGAAGGGACAGGGATACGCTCGCAGGTTTTTTTCTCTCGACTACTCGTCTTGCACGTTGTCATACTATTACAATCGCAACTCGTCCGCCCTGCGCGGTGCCATTCCTCTCAGTCTTGCCGCCATAGCGGCCGACGAACGTCGCAGAGAGATTAATATTGACTCGGGCGCTGAGATATGGCACCTGCGCGCATCCAACGCCAAGGAGTTCAGTGATTGGGCTAGAGCCTTGGAGAAGGCAAGCCGTGCAGCGCGAGGTATGGAGTCCGGTGAACAACAGCCCAGCAACAGCAGGTCTGCTCCCCTGAGGGTCAACACCACGCATCTTAAACCAACCCAGTCGAGTATGGAGGAAGAGCGCGAATGGCAACAAGTCGAGACCCTCGTTAGTCGAATGGTTGGCACGAGGGATGCACTGCGCCGCCTAGTTAAGGACATGTCAACACAAAGACCCGCGAGCGTTGCTGCGTCAACATTTCTCTCTCCTGGAAGCTCAATGGGCGAAGAGGCTGACAGCTACTTCTCGACCCCGGCTGCGGCAGAACAACCGCAAAAACGACCTTTCTGGAAGCGAAAATCCAGCGTGGCGACTCCTAATGCGACCACGCCCCAGGCAACCGCCGCTGCCGCTGCTCTTGCTGTGCCATCCCCTAGTAGCGTGAGCACAATAACCAACACTAATGGCCCCGAGCATGCCAAGCATAAGTCCAAGGCCTCCGTTCATGAGGAGAAGAGTACACAGGAGCATTGCGCCGCGCTACTCAGTGATCTTGACTCAGTTGTATCCGAGTTCACAACGCTGATTTCCAACAGCAAGCGTCGGCGATCACCGGCTCCGCTCTCGGCCGCGCCCTCACGGAGAAGCATGGAAACCGTGTCAACTGAAGAATTTTTCGACGCTGAGGCTGGTGAAACAAATTCTCAGATCGTTAAAATCACTCAAAGCGAGGACGAAAGCCCAGACTCCGAAGGGGATGAAAATCTGAGCGACTCGTCTTCGATCTCGTCAGTTCCTGAGGACGACGCTATCGGCTCAGATGACACCAACTGTTATCCGGCGAAACCAAAGAGCCTGACGCCGTTGCCCGTGGACATTTCGGTCACGAGACGAACGAAGATCCCGCCTGCCCTTGTACAGCCTCCGAGTCTGATCGCTTTTGTGCGGAAGAATGTGGGCAAAGATCTAAGTACTATCAGTATGCCTGTGTCCGCAAACGAGCCGATCTCGTTACTTCAGCGAGTTGCGGAACAGTTGGAGTACGCCCAGCTTCTTGACCAAGCTGCTCGACAAAAAGAGTCAAAGGAACGCCTTCTTTATGTCACCGCATTTGCCGTATCGCAGTTCAGCAGTGGTCGCGCGAAGGAGCGCGCCATACGAAAACCTTTCAACCCCCTCCTCGGCGAGACATTCGAAATGCTGCGGACGGAGCAAGAAGTACCTGGTGGTTTCCGCCTTCTTGTAGAGAAGGTCTGTCATCGCCCCGTCAGGCTTGCCATGCAGGCCGATTCGGCTAGCTGGTCTTTCAGCCAATCGCCTGCACCATCGCAAAAGTTCTGGGGCAAAAGCGCAGAGATTACAACAGAAGGCCGCGTACGTGTCGCACTGAGACTCCCCGATGGTTCGGATGAGCTGTACTCGTGGACGCACGCTACAATGTTTTTGCGCAATGTAGTGATGGGTGAGAAGTACGTTGAGCCAGTCGGTGTCATGCAGATCTGCAATGACTCTACCGGGGCCAAGGCTTCGGTCGAGTTCCGTAGCAAGGGAATGTTCGGCGGACGCGGAGAAGATGTCCAGGTGGAAACGTATGGGCCAGATGGCGTACACACGGGCAGCAGCCTGTCCGGTACTTGGACCAGTGGTCTTCGCGTTGTTGAAGCAGGCAAAGCTGCTGGACAGGAAATATGGCACGTTGGCAAGCTTGTTGATAATGCTGCAAACACCTACGGCATGACAACATTCGCTGCAGCTCTCAACGAGATCACAGAGATTGAGAAGGGTAGGCTACCCCCTACCGACAGTCGACTCAGACCCGATCAGCGACTTGCAGAGAAAGGAGATCTGGACCAAGCCGAGGAGTGGAAGGTCAAGCTGGAAGAGGCACAGCGAGCCCGACGCCGAGTACTGGAGGAGAAGGGAGAAGAGCACAAGCCGAAGTGGTTTGTCAAGGTCGGCCAGGGGCCGGAAGGTGAGGAGGTCTGGAAGCTGAGGGCCGGTAAAGACTCGTACTGGGAGGAGAGATCCAAAGGAACATGGAGCGGAGTGGAGGAGATTTTCGCTGCTTAGAGAGGCCGGTGAGTTTAATTCCAGCCGACTTCTGGCGTTTGGATGGGTGTAACTTCCTTCATTTATCCTGGATCGCGCGCAGTACTCAACTTGACCAACGAATATAATATACAGTCTTTACGCTGTATTGAACGCCAATTGAATTACAAACTACACTACTGACGTGCAGCTTGTAATTGCCCACTTGAAAGTTGATTAGTAAAGTCTTGTTGCCTGGGCTCACGTCTTACACAGGATTATTAGGAGTTCGGACAATTTTGTTGGTGATCGGAATCAATTAACCAATTCTGTGTAAGAGCAATCTGAAGTCGGCATTAAAATGCAGCCGGGCAACGGTGAGAAGCCCGGGAATGGCGCTGCTACTTGGCAAAAAGGTTTCGGTATAACTAGTACGGACAATGTATTACTATATGTTCTTTTCAAATAGTCCTTAGATATTTTTCTATCGAGGCAAGCAAAAGACCAAAAGAGCAATTTTTTCAACACGTGTATTCCAGAACAACATACAAGATGGGCAAGTTTAGTGGATCATTTTCTTCCTGGGTTTCAAACTAACTAGATAGCCACCATTTCTGACGCCCCGAATAAGATTATCGGCTATGATGTCGGAGAAATTCAAGCACAAGGTGGGTGCTTTTACTTCCGAAATCCACAGCCGGCCTTCCGACTCTGCCTGTACAGCAAGTTATCAACATCCAGTACCCGCATAGCCTGGAAATGATGAAACGCCCCGGGATGTATCTGAAGTATCTTCCCTACCGCTACGACGAGATCAGCGGTCAGCTCCTTAGCGGCGGGGCATACCTGTTCGATACATGGCAAAACGCGGCGGACTACGAGTACTGGACGGCCAATGTCTTCGAGGTTGACGAGCCCAAAACTTCGTTTCGGGGCCGGGCCATGTTCCAGTCGACCGCCCGTTTCGCCTGGAAAGTCATCGGTGCCCACAATTTCTCGCCCGTCGAGCATCACGCCATAGGGCACTTCAAGCGGTGGTCTTACACCGACGACGACGACGCCGCCGAGACCAAGCTGCGCGAGATTTACCCCCTGTTGAAAATCGCCGCCGAAGCTCGGGGGGCGGCTGCGGTCTGGCTCCTATACCAGCCCGAGAAGAAGATGATTGCGATCCGGTTGGCCTACCGCAACCCCGGCAAACACGTCCCTGTGAGTGAGATTTTGCTGTCTATCAACCAACACCCCAGCCTTGACCACCTACTCGATAAGAGGGTCAATACGCGGGTCGAGTTCGACCGTGTGAGTGTGTTCATGACAGCGTGACTACCCATCTCTCAAGCCCGCAGCGGTGCTAATCATTCCGTTCCGAACTATCCTCTCGTTCCGGCTATCCAAGTCGAGCCCTCCGACAAGAAAGTCTAAGGAGCTTATAACAGAATGTAAAGACTTAAAGGGGGCGACTAAAGTAATAAAAACTCAAGCTTACTAGACTATTGCGGGTTCACCTTTCGTCATGCTCAAGTTTAAAACCAACTATCCCAGCTTCCATATTTATGAAGTAGTATTTCAAGCCAGCCTCATCCTACAATCTCCTCGACATCATTGTTCCAAGCTTGGTTTTCTTCTTCGCTACGAACTGTGTTTCAAAGTAGGCAACAACAGCGTGTTATTGAGCTAGGATGGAAAGACAAAACTTCACACTTGATAGCTGATGGGCTTTTTGAAAGTATTTGACTATGCAGTGATGTCGTTCTTACCACTCGCGCCCAAAATGGTCACGCCGCCTTGTTGCTGCCAGTGTTGCATGATAAATCTTTGTTCGTAGCAGTTCCGAAGTAGCAATGATGTTAAGCCGCGGATGCTGACCGTCATTCCTCATATATCAAGTCACTAAAGCTTCTAGAGCAGTCGAGATAAATCGGTGAATTTCAGCGGCTATCAAACTCCTGTTTCTGCATTTTGACCGCTTTACCTAGGTACTTAGTCCTTCTTCGTCATCCTTCACACCACCCCATCGTCAAACAAAGAGCTTCCATGATTGACAGCACGAGAGGGTTGTCCGGTTTTACAAGTAAGGTATTGAGCTACTGCTCTTTCGAGAAGTATATTTTTGGCGTATCAATTGATAGGGTGTGTTTCAGAACCCTTAGCCTGGTGGTACCGACTTTGATTTGCTTGTGGATACGGAATGGTGGCTTAACCTGATGGCGACTAATCTCAATGACACGGATTGGGCAGTTTCTTTTCGCATTTTTAGAGACCTTCAACGAGTATCTTCTTAGGGGTTCTTTTAGTAAGCCCTGTTTAGTTCAATCATTATGTTGAGCTTGTTAAGGTCGAGACTTGTTGCTTTGTATCACTTCACAGGTTGAGTCCTGGCAGAGGAACATAACTCAGAAGGACGAGCGCGAGATTGAGGATTACGGAATTGGTGCAACGACCGTCGTTTTCAAGTCTTCAATTAGATGATTGGAGTTTTGAAGCTTTTTATACCACACCGCCACTGTAGAATCGTCCTTGAGAACGTCATGGTCACGCACTACTTCACCGGCTTCCCTTGCCGTTATGGAGATATAATGCGCGTCCCCCGGTCTCAAGCTGACTGGATGGGTTATTTAGAGCGCATGTATTACGTTTTCAGTGTCCCGACCACATGAAAGTCTGGCTGTCGGGGTGGAAGGGTGTTTTTCCAAGCTTCTCATCTCGCGGGTGCTGACTGTAAACCACCTCTTCTGGGTGGGTTTCCAAGGCAGACAACAAGGATGAAGCAGGCTTTTTGCATGCTGTGTGTTCAGAGTTCATGATTGAAGATAGAGCCATGAATTACAGTGTTCACCTGTGTTTTTTCAACATATGGCCTTCGTTTCCGTGGCACCATGGAATAATGCTGACGGTGCGTAATGCAGTATTGTACAAAAACTGGAAATAAAATGGCTGATGATCATATCACAGCTACCGCTGTGATTTAGCCGTTTACATAAGTGATGAATAATCAAGTATGGGGTCATATTTGTTCTCTCGCTGTTCATGACGTTTGTCCTGGTTTCGGCTTACGACGGCATTCTCGGTTCATCGAGGTCCTCCCCCTCAACTACCAGCACAACCGCCTTCTTTAACGTTCACTGAGCTTCGACTCTTGGATTCTTGTTAAACAGTCTTGTATAAGATGTCTTTGAGGAAAGTCCTACCTGTATACCTTTTCCGATTCCAAAAGGTGAGAGATTCTCGGCTTTATTTGAATTTTGGGAACCTCAATGTCTTGATCAACGTAGCCTCAAGGTCATGCGCTGGCGGTGTCGCAGAGACATGCTTCGGGAGGCAGCTTTCTTGAGCCCCATGGCCATCTGGTTTGGTCCTACGTACTCATCAGACTTGCGATCATTGCCGCAACTGCGATGACCCGCAGCTACTTTTGAAGACGGGCTTAAAGGACGCTACCAGAACCGGAAATCGCAGGGGTCGTCATTTACGCTGTCAAATTATTTTCCATTTTACACAAACCACGCGAGTATGGGTGTCGAAAAGACCCAAGTTACATTTGGGAGCACAAGGAATCATGGAAGGCGGCATGTTTATTGCCTGACCTCATCGCGACAGCCCAGCCGCCGGCACGACATCTTCTCGTCAGGTTTGATCCGCCGAGTCGTCATGGTGACTTTTGCCTTTGCTGGTGTTTTTATGTGCCTGGAGAAGTGGAATCGCAATGATTGCTAGAGTATGTAACGCAGATACAAATTCTGAATGACAGGTGCAGCCTGCGTCGTCATTGTTGTCTCTCGAGGACATGGCACACCATTGGGAATTCTTTCTTATCAGAAATGAGTCTGTAATTCTGGCCACTATAAACAATTTCATTCAAAAAAAAAATGGCGCCTTTGATTCTGTCTCTTTACGGGTTGGATTTCTCGCCCGGAATGTTGTAAATACGGACAGGGAGGATGGAAGCACGACGAGCGGATCTGTTCGAGGCCGTAATCGGTTGGACCGTTGTCACTCCCTTTGTATTACCCCCGAGGTGACATTCAATATTCTTTCTAACCACTGGGCCGCTGTTGATGTTTCCGCTGGCTGTCGAACAGTCCCTGAATGGCTCCCCAAAGAACCTCGGTATCTCCGTGGAACTGGCAACGCTCGTGCACTGAAATAACTAGACGTTGGTAACTGTATAAAATGCGTAGGCGATGTTATGCGAACCCTCCTGCGTGACTACTAGTCCCCCACAGCCCGAGTCTTAGAATACCGGGAAGTATTTGAAGAAAACCGTGAAGGACAGTCACGATCAGAGTTGAAGCGCCTCAGGGATGGAATCTGTGCAGACTAGTAGCTATCGTTACGGATGAAGTCATGCTTTCCTTATCCCTTCCCCGACGTCTTAGAATATTCGCATTTAGTGCTAGTTATTGCATATCCAGTGGTTTTGGTGTTGATTCTGTCTTGGCTGTGAGAGGAAGGGACGAATTGCCGACCGTTTGCCACTGTTTTTCATCAGGGTGTGTCTCGACAATAGCTCACGCGTTCGGGTAGCGGGTCGATAAAGGTAGTCTTTGGCTACTTTATGTGGCCATGATGTCAATTACCGAGTTCTTTGTCAACAAATACGGCGTGCTGACTTCTAAAAACATGAAATTGGGTTCCAAGTCGATGATGATTAACGATCGGCGTCCCTCGAGCCTCAAGCCATGTTCCCAACACGTCTATCGCCCCTTGAAACTCAATATTTATACCATCAACGGCTTCTTAATGTGTTGAAATGTAGTAGCAGTTCGTGAACGAATGGAGCCGCAGGTCACCAGTACATCCGCATACACTTGTTCAGGAGATCCCAAGGTTCCCGTCCGTACCACAGTCTTGAACTAGACCATGGGCAGGCTGTTTCTATGCAATCACATAATCAACAAAGTTTTCACGAAAAGAGCCCTGTGCGTGATTTGTTGATGACTACCCGCGTTACAAATATGACCAAGGTTTGCCCAAAGTGTTCTCGGTCATTCCTGGGAAGAAAATTGATACACTCTAAGACTCTGTGGCAATAGACTCGTTACGCGGGAAGATCGACACGCAAAGGATAGCAAAAAGTGTTTTCGCATGCCAAGGTCACACGGAGTGACGCACCACCGAAGAGGGGACATGAGTTTGACTGTGTCGGCAGTTGGGCATTCTGAGACTGGTTTCATCGACATCAGCACCTAGAAGCTTTGTGTAGGTCGTTGGCCTTGCGGCTGTATCACACAAAATCACCCCTTAATCAGTACAAAAGATACGAAGAACACAATATAGTGACTGTGCCCCAATCGGCAGCATAACCCAGTGAACTTAATCCTACAACCAGTCCTATGTACGAGTGAGATCACGGCCTTCACGAATTACTAGGTCGCACCGACCAAGCCTTACGATACGGCGTGGGGAGCTTTCGAGGGTTCACTTGTCCCAACCGCCATCAACTGACCAGGAGCTCTGTGTACATGGCCGAGGAAGCCACCCGATGGCACCTTGGACTTGAGAACCTATCGTCAACCAGCAGGTCAGCTTTCAGCACCATGATCCCGTCCGAGGATTCCGCACTCACTTTCTACATGTCCCCGTGGATGTCCTCAGCCTGTCTCTGCAAATGTCAAAACTCAGTCCAGTTCCCCAGACTATGGGATTTAACGATTATGTGGCCCCCTGGAACATGCTGGTGATCGGGGGAGATGAGTCAGCCGGCGGTTCAGATGTGAGGCCCCGGCAAGCAACAGAACGGTCGCGAGGAGTAGTCCAAACTTCCTAAAGCACTTCTGTTCTTTCCGCTGCCAAGATACGGCGAAACAAGGCTCCGTTCGAAAAGATTTTATCCGGAGCGAGAATCTTGCGATCACCTCAGCGAGGGTCGGTGGTTCGGGCGAACATCCCTGATATACGTCGGGAAGATGCGTACCAGCGCAAGAAAAACACACGGATATTCCGGTTGCTCGATGCTGTACCGAAAAGAATGAGTCACGTTATCTGCGAGTCTGCCGGGGGGGAAGTCTAGTCAGAATGGAGCTCAAGTTTGAGCATACCTTCACCGACCGACTTTCAAAAGTGGCAACCGATGTCAAGATATCTGCCGAGGCGTACGCTACTCCTGCCGAGGAGCCAGACCATGCTCCGGAAATCCCTAGAGGAGGATGGACCGCTCGATACCAGAGAGGTAATGCCGGCGAATGCGGTACGGGGAACAAGAACCCCTGAAACTCACATCTGGACTCCATGGGTCTCAGGAACAGATGCCAAGCACGCTTTTTGCTTGTACCGTCCCCTCGGAGCCTAGCTCTCCCTGCAAGACGAGAAAACGAATACTTCGCCTGAAATGCATAGACTCACAACCCGGTTTCTGAAGGTGGAAGATTCGCCTACGCGATTGGTGTTCCGAACTACGAATGATGTTTGGTTGATCTGATCCCGTCAGGAGACTCGCAAGTTTGGGTGGAAAAAGCCGACCCCAATATCAGAGATCACCCATTATAGAGACGTACGGACATCCGTGGGGTAGAACACGTTCTGTTTAAAGATAAATGTTAAACTCATCGTGGTTCCTCGAGTCAACTCTAAACTCTGGACGAGGGTCATTTCCGATGATAGAAGGGGGTGGTAAGGGGTCAAGGTGTCAATGTGTCAAAGCAGGTTACCAAAGAACGTAACGGTCAAGCTGAAGCGAGGGACCCCGAGGTTCAGCAGGTTAAGTCCCCGAGCTTTATTCGCCTCGGAGCTTCCGTCATGGCTTTCATAATTTGAGGACTAGGACACGGTTTCGTCATGTTGCGCGTCTGAAAGCTTGCCCTCCACGCACTTCGAAGTTTCATCTCGGCCCAATCTCTCACTCGGGTTCTTTGCCCAGCATGCGGGCCGCTGCCTGCGACCCTGGCCACTCTGAGAAGAAAGACTTGAAGATCACATCAATTCGTTCAGGTGGATCATATCGGAACAGAAATGAGCGAGGCTGGATAGCCAAGTGAGCCGCATACGTCTCCATTGGGGGCCTGGAGCACGGAAACACTTCTACATAGGGGAGGAGGAGCAAATGTCGAATCGCGTCGTACGAAGCATATCTTCAGGCCAAGAAACATGGAAGTGACCCAAGATCTTCGACGCAAGAGAATAAAAAGCAATTCTCAGCAGCCAGGTATGCATTGATGGAAGATCCAAATGTTCCCGACGGGTTCGTTCCACAAAGTTCTGACCGCATCATTAATTAGCCTTACCAGGACCTGGACTCTATTTCAGTAAGACTTAGGCCAACCAAAAGCAGCGGCCCTGTGAACTGTGGCTGATCATGAGCGTTTGAAACATAGTCATTCTGCATGGATATTCCAGGATAGGGGAGAGGCTCTCCAACGACATCAGCCAAGGATGGCAGAAGTCACGATGCTTCGCGTTCAAGTATGAGACGTGCGCCCCCTTGACCTGCATACGCGGCGCATATGCAGCCGCTCTCGTGCCGTGGTCTCCGGGTGGTTGGCCTGGGGACTTTTATTTTTCCCATTTCGTATTCAGAAAGAATGCTCTGGGAATCATCACCAAGATCGCCTGCCAAGAGGCCAGTTTTGATGTTGGAAAGACACCGACATGTCCATGCTTCTCGTACTACGCAAGACTGCAACGAGCGAACCGCAGGCTAAAGACTGCTCAAACCTTTGGTCTTGCTGATGTTGTAGGGTAGTGTGTTGCGGAAGAGATACTTTCGGCAAGGGCACAGATGTGTTTTGCAATCAAAGCGTGACAAAGACACGACAACCAGCCTCTCACCTACCGGTGCCAGAGCAGAGTCACGCTAGCAAACTTGACAGGAAGTGACTGACCATTCCCGTGTCGGCGGCGCAGCAACCTGATTCTGCGACGGTGCTTCAAATTCGTTTCTCGGATGAATAAGGTTGCGGCCATGTGCCGATGTAGAGAATAGAGCCCATACCAATGTCTCATTCACCGGACGCCAGAACCCCCGTAGACCTGCTAGGCTGAAAGAGTAGAACAAGAGACAATAAAAAAGCGTTTCACTGCGAGCAACCTACTATCGATGCTCGCGACTTGCGCTCGTGGCAGTCCCGGCTATCCATGGCCCCGATGCTGCAACAAGTGGGTACTCCGGACGGCGCGCTCCGGGACCCCATTTTGCCAATGGCCCAAGAACTCGGCAGTCCCGAGGCCGACCGGAGTCAATGTCGCACAGCGCGGCTTCCAGGATTGAAAAATAGATCTGAAGAAGGAAAGACATGAGCTTGTTTTTCCAAGACACGGGAAACCAATCGGTGGTCAGCATTGGGAATCTAGGCCATGACCAGAGGGTATGATGATTGATGACCGGCTGCAGCAATCTTTGTCCTGCGAACCCAACGCTGTTGAGACACGAAGCCGTCAGCTAGCCTTTCCCGTTGTTGATCTATGACACGCAGAACTGCACATGCGCCAGTCAGCCCAACGTTTGAATGGACTGACATTTTTGCTTTATTGCTCGTAGCGAAGATGCGGATCAGACCAGGGGTATCTGCAAGGCTCGGTGAAAGAAAGGTGCTAGCAGTAGAAGAAACCGAGACGATCCAGTCACGGAGCCTGAATTGACCTCTGGGTTGGCGTGCGATGCATCTCATCCTGGAAGGTGCATACACCGCACTGAAGTGTGCATGAGCATTCCCCGTTGCATCTGCGCTGGGGTATGGCTGCAAGGGTTCTACTGTTGGCTCCAGCGAGGAAAATTCAGGTAACTTGTCGGGGGTGCCATGTTGGAATATGTCGAGCTCGGCATAGACGAAAGGTGGTGACCATGGGTAATGAGCTGACTACATCACTTGTGTATAGTCCGGCCCATGTCGCCGTGTCGGTGATGAACCATCGATTTGCACTTGCTTTTACGACGCATCAACGTGGCACAAGATACAAATTTAGTTAGCTCCCTCAAAATTTAGTTGAAGATGTCAGGGCCGTAGGGTATCTAAATCCTCGTGTATCACCCAAGTGACATCGACTCGTCGTGTCACCACGTTGGCTGGGGCACGGGTTCGAGTCCGAAGCTTTGGGCCAGCCGTGCCGTGGGAGCAAGGATGTTGACCAATGAGATACAAATGTTCATTAGGAGTGCGATCGAAACCGTATGTGTTTTCCTTCGGACTGCTGGCCGGGTCGGGGGCAGTTCTGGTACTTCGCTTGTTAGTTTGCAGGTCGTTTTAATGGGCGCTGTACTCGCCATATTGATCCTGACTCGAATAGAACGAGATGAATGTCAGGTAAGCCAAGGGATTACGGTGAGATGCAAAACGGCCGAAGCGAGAGACAGCGCCGAGCTAGGAGGTGATGCGGGCCGTGAGAGCTGGGAAGGCGGAAAAAGAAGGGCCAAGACGTGGTGGTTCTCGGTTTACCATGACCAATGCATATGCACCGATGGATCTCTGCTAGAGTCATTACCCGGCTAGTCGGGCGTTGTCCTCCTACTTCCAATTCGGACTCGATCGTGGGTTTTCTCTTTGAGTGCTGTATCGTTGCATGGCTTCCCTGGCAGAGACGGGTTTGACGTGTCCATCCGAGGCTGATTGCACCCACCTTCTAACGGTGCGTTGCAGCAAGGGAGCTTCCATTGCCAGGCCCAAACCGACATGATGTTGCTTGCCTGTACCGGTGTGCTGGCGCATTCCGCGACATGGGCCGTGCCGGGGAAGAGGAGAGAACAAACGATGCGGATGCCTGTCCCGCTCTGTGATGAGCATTGGCAGCGCGGCAGCGGCCATCCGATCTCATTCGCGGGTGTGGGCATTTCGGGCGTGTGGACGTTTATTGTCCAGCAGGCGTGCGGCGCAGTCTAGGTTCTGCGGGCGATAAATTGCCATCACGTCAGAAACACTGCTATTCTAGGCACGACGTCCCAACTTGTCGAACCGTGAATGGGCCAGGACCCGAGCCAGGGACACCTAACTGGCGAGTTTCTCGGGGCTTTAGCTAGCGCGCTGCCCAGGTCCGTCGAGACGAGACGATGAATGATCTGGGACAGGGGTACCGTTGGCGGGGGCTGTAGCGGGCGGCGCTAGCCAGGCGGCGTACTGTGGTAGTGCAGCTGTCGATGAGATGGAGGTAAACACCACCCTGGCTCAACAAGGCGATGCATGCCAAGGATAAGGCTAGGATCAGAGTGGTGTGTGGTGTCTTGGTCACCTGAATATCAGGGGATTGTTCTACGGTACTGTCGTCGTGTTCCGCGGAGGGACGACGGTGATGGTCGTGTTCCGTGCAGGTAATAGCAACCTACTGGCGCAGTGCCCAGAGGCGCGAGGGAGGCATGGCGTTTTGCAGGCGGAGAATTTTCTCTGCCGGTCTCAGTCGGCAGCAGTGGAAGAACAAGGGGACGATGGATAAGACTGCCTGCCGTCTCTGTCTGTGTTGAACGGTGTATGGAACCAAGTAACGAGACCGCTTAGCAAGCCAGACGCAAAAAAGAGTTACGATCCGTTAGAAGTTCTGCCATTGACTTTTTTCTGCAGGTGGGGCAACGCCAGAGCGCACAGTTTTGATTTGGCCAGCCAGAAGTAAGTCTTGGTATGGACACAGAACGAAGAATGATCGGAGAGCATCGGTCGGACGCTCGGCTTCTTGTGTCCGAGACTCTCGTTCTCGTTATGGAATGAAGCGGAAGTGACGGAGAGGCAGCACAAGAGGGTGATGTCAAGTACANGGGGGACACCAGGGCAAGCGCAGTGAGCTCTCAGTGAAAGCCGAGGTTGACCTGAGTTCCGGAGCAGGTTCAATGGTGCGAGGTGATGGAAACGAATGTACCTTATGGTGAAGAAACAGAAACCCGTTTTACTGCGCTGATGATCTTCAATGTCTGACCCACCCTAAGCCATTCTCCATCATGATCGAGATGTAATCTTTACTACTGAATGCAACACAGTGAATTATCCAGCATTTACTCTCCAGCGATCTTGGGTGAATCCAATTCTCGAGATGGACAGTAGTCCCTCCTGTTGTCGTACGGGCCCAATGATCGATCAGTGCAAGACGAAGGAACATGGACGAGAATGAGCCAGGGACGACAGTGAGCGGACGGTGTGCAATAGTCAAGCGTGTGAGCGGACCAGGGCATAAGCTAGACTGGACCCATGCTCTCTGGTCTGCTTACAACAGTGCATACCTTACCTACCTGCCTGATACCGAGCAGCAGCCTAAACAGCTTGGCCTCGCCTCAAGAGTCGACTTGGGACGATGTGAGGTGAACTCACCTACGGCACAAGGCGACCTAACGGTCCGGACTGCCCGCATATTCCAATCGGTATTGCTCAGGAAGCCGCTGGTACGGTAGCTGAACAGGAGAAGACCAAGGGCGGCAGGGGTATACCATGTCAGAGGGGGGGAAGATGCGATCCCTGCCAACGCTAATGCGGGAGGGCTTCTGATTTCCAGATCCCACTTTCTCCTTGCACTCCGTTCGTCTTCCAGTGAAGTTCCTTTCCGAGGCTTCCCGTCCAACCATAATCCGTGTTGAGCTGCATCTGAGACTCTGACGCGACTCGCTCGACCTGAAGCGATTTAAGCTCAACCCACCGTTTCTGACCTATCACGTACTATTCCTCGCCAACCTCTACATCGCTTGCCGAATCTTGCGCCCTCTGGCACAGGCTGACCAGTGCCAATATGACTACCAGGTCAGGACTACAAGAAATTGCATGCTCTCCGCCCCATGCATACAGCTTACCCGGCTGCACGACGCCCAGCAATGGGGCGGCGGCAGGGGTGGTGTTGGCCATCATCGTCGTCGAGGGAGGAGGATCTCACGCCTGCCTGCCCACCTTGCGCCATACCTTAGCTTACTCCTGATCGTGAGGAATGGCATGTTTTGTCTCGATTCAGCATTGTTGAGTATGTCATGGGCTTTATCTCAGCCGACACTTCCGCGTGCTTGTCCACCGCCTCGGCTGCAGAAAACACGCTGGCTGACCAGCTTCCTGCCATTCCGCCGTCGCGTCTGACTTGCCATCAGGTATGTTGCACAGAAAGGGCCAGGCTCGTCAGCTCGACAGTGTCACAAGTTGTCTTAAAGACGTGCAACTTCAGTGAAGCGGCTCTAGTACCCCAATGCAGCACGGCATGTTGTCATACATGGGAAATCCAGAAGTTTCCGACAGCAGCCGTCTAACTGGACGTTGGATGTCGGATATTGGACGAGCGCCGATACGGATACGGGATTCTATGCAAAACTCAGAGCCGTCAGTCGTCACAATGACCACCGTCGCATTAGCAAGATACTCCTTTTTTGGCCTAGCACTGATGCCATGTGTAAGGCAATGTATTTCCGCCTCGGATTTTGGTCTCTTCTGAGACATACATCGAAGTTGGCTAACCTTATAGAACCTTAAGATGAGCCCCTCCACCCTCCCACAAGGTCTCGACCCCACCAGACACGGGTCGCGGCATCTCCCCTACTCGGCTCTGATTCGACGTCTGGTTCATGATGCCGAGTTGACGGAACCGGTGCTATGCATGCTAACGTTCTTGGGACGAGGAACCCGACCGGCAGCGTTGCGGCCACCGTCCCATCTCACGATGCCATCCTCCAGGCTCAACGTCTTTCGGTTTGATGGGGCCTGGCAGCTAAAACCTGACTGAGCAAAGTCCACCGCCATGACGTTGCCATGCCCCTGAGCACTTCGGCCGAACTAAGCTTGCGAGCTCGAGCATCCTGGGTATCCTTACTATGGAAACGGTTCTTGGCATCTTACACTGACCGTTGCGGTTTTCGCAGCTTTACACCAGAGAGGAAGTAAGGGGGACGACTAGCTGCGAAGACGCTGCATGTGCTGTCACCCCGTTCTTGTGAGGCGCATGCCAACATTGCGGCCTGCAAGGCCAGCATTGACGATCTGTCCGCCTATTCGCTGCTCAACCATCTGGTGCAGGGTTCACTACACTGGCAAGGCCAGGAATTCGAGCCTTCGCATGCACTCTTGCTTCAATATCTTCCGGCCCAATTTCACTTGTCTTACAAAAAGCCCTGCTTGCATGGTGGCGTTCAATTTATCATGTGTGAAGGCACACATCTCTCTTTTGTATCTCTCCCCAGCTGCTCTCGCGTTGGGCCATTTGATACATCGTGGAAAGCTCCAACGGCGCATGTCTTCCTTACTTGCAGGTTTTGGGAAGCTGAGGGACGGAGCAGGCCGTGTCTCCCTCGGCACTCGCAACTTGTGAACTGTCTGCGCAGTCAGAGAATGCCACAACACGGCTGCCACTGTCTCAAAACGGCTTGGAACGCCGATAACGAGCCAAATCTGGCTGGTATCTTCACTCCCCCTAACTCTAATTCGTCTATGAGGAAGTGAATGGGATCACTCGGCCCATCCCCACCTGCCTGTCTGCCAACAACAACACGAACCATCCCGGACGGCTCCGACAGGGTCTAGCCTACTCTTCTTGGTCTATTGCAGCCAGCGGACATCCGAGGACGCGCCCAGCTAAGACTAATCAGAGAATTATACGCCTGGTCATGCTCGGCTGTAGTACCTACCTGCCAGGTGCATGGTTATCAGCCCGAAGCCGTATGTCATCTCACTCGCCTGTTCTTCTCCGGGACCTGTCTTGGCCCGAGCATCGATCGACTTTGCCAAACACAAGCCCGGCATCGTGCCACAGCTTCAACTTTCCCGAGCAGCGGGGTCCATCGGCTCAGGTCCAGACGAAGTTACGACCTCACGCTTTGTCCATAACGCATCTCTTGAGCATTGTCCACTTATAAGTCTCGACATCCCCCTCCCTCATCACACCCTCTTTATGCCGGTTTATTTTTCATCTGCCTTTTGCTTTGATTGCTCTATTTTCAGCATCCGTTCTTTCTTGCTTCACTCGTTTGTCAGAAGAACCTTATAATCCTCTAGTCCCCTCCGCGTTCAACTGAGTCTGCCTGTGTAGTCACGATGGTGCCCGGCATGATGCGATCAATCCTCACATTGGCGCTGGCGAATGTGGCCCTGGCGGCGACGGTGACTTACAACTGGGAGGCTACGTGGGTGAATACCGCCGTCAATGGTGTTAGGAGACCCGTCATTGGCATCAACGGACAATGGCCCTGCCCAAAGATCGAGGCCACCGTTGGCGATACGGTTGTCGTCGTCCTCACCAACAAGCTTGGTAACCAGACGACTGGCATACACTTCCACGGAATCAACCAGATCAGCACCAACTTCATGGACGGGCCGAGCTTGGTCACCCAGTGCCCGCTCCCCCCCGACATGACCATGACCTACTCCTTCACTGTAAGTGAGAATCCGACAGACTGGGGAAAGATGTTCTGATGAGAAGCTGACCAACGGCACGTAGGCTGACGAGGGTGGCACTTTTTGGTGGCACTCTCATAACATGGGCCAGTACCCCGACGGCATGCGTGGCCCAATGATCATCCATGACCCCAACGACCCGTATGCTGGGCAATACGACGAGGAGTACCTCCTGACTATGTCAGATTGGTGAGAGGCTTACTAGATATGTCAGACTTATCCTAAACTAACTCGAGCAAAGGTACGACGAGCAAAGCCTTACTCTGATGAAGACCATGTTTCTACCAAACAACACTCGGTTTGCGCCGCCCCTCCCCAACAGCATGGTCGTCAACGACGGCCAGGGAACCAACTACAACTTCCAAAAGGGCAAGACTTACCGATTCCGCATGATCAACTACGCGTCTCTCGCCGCTTTTATGGTTCACTTCGACTCCCACGACATGAACGTCATCATGTCCGACTCAGCCTATGTGAAGCAGAAACTCACCTACATGCTGCGACTCGCCCCAGCCCAGCGCTACGACGTTCTAATCAAGTGCATCGACCGCGACAACCGTAACTACGGCTTCCTCATCGCCACCGACCTCAACCGCGACTTCACCAACAAGGCCTTCGCCCAGGAATGGTCCATGAACACTACCGGGCAGTTGGTTATGTTCCCCGATCGACCTTTTGGCACCGACGTCGTCAAAGAGTGGCGCCCCTCTGATGATTCCGTCTTCGAAGACCTCAGGGATACTGGTATTCTACCGCCGGCCACCAAAACGCTACAGTTCGACTGGCAGTTCTGCCTCGACAGCAACGGTATTCCCCGCGCCTGCGTCAACGGCTCTCCTTACGTCGACCAGAAGGTGCCCACCCTATACACCGCTGTCACCACCGGCACGAACAACACCAACCCGCTTGTTTACGGCGCCATCCACCCCTTCGTCGTCAACTACGGCGATATTGTCGACATCGTCATCAACAACCACGAAGTCGCCATCCACCCTTTCCATCTCCACGGCCATCAGTTCCAGGTTGTCAGGCGCCCCGCCTCCGGCGCCGGTGACTGGCCGGGAGTTGCCCGCGCCCGCCTTAACCCCAAACCCCCGCGTCGGGACACCGTTTCCGTCATGGGCTACTCGCACGCCGTCATCCGGTTCGAAGCCAAGAACCCCGGCGTCTACCTATTCCACTGCCACATCGAGCCGCACGTGGAGATGGGTCTCACCGCCACGATTATCGAGGCTCCCGAGAGGCTCCGTAACCTCACGATCCCGGAGGACCACAAGGCCGCCTGCCGCGCCCTTGGCATCCCTACGGAAGGCAACGCCGCTGGCAACATGCTGAACCCCGTCGACCAAACTGGAATGAACCTCCAACCATTCACTGAGTACCACGGGTACGTATTCTACCTTCTTCGACGTGATCTTCCCCGTCCTTTCTTTCGAGCGGCACTCCGGTACAGCTCGGTCCGGGGTGGCGTAGTCCAGGCCTCGGCTGTGTCTGCGCATACCTCACCCCGGGTTGCATACAAAGTATCCGTGTTCGAGCCCCTGGGATAGTTTTCACAACGAAATTGAAGGATGGACAACTTGTCTTCACTGCTTTTGACTTCCCAAGTTCTTGAGGCTGACCAGATTATATAGTGCCACGTTCAGACCTCCCACTGCGCCTGCCCAGCCTCCCGCCGCCAGACTGCGCTCCCGCATTGTTCGCAACGCAGTCTAAAACAAAAAGAACTCAAACTCTCGGTTTTTTTTTTTTTTTTTTTTAGGCCTTTCCTTCTCCGTCTTCTCCTTTGTCTTGTCTAATTTTCTCATGCCACCTGGATGAGTCCCCGAGTACCGTTCTAGTATATAGTTTCCATGATGCCCATGTGGATACGCGAGACACATATTTTTTTTCTTTTTCCTCTATAGATGTTATCGGTCTTTGCGGGAGGAAAAGACGAGAGGGTAGTCGGCGGCGGGGGGGTAGTGTGTGTGCGGGTGCAAGTTAATATGTAATCAAGTCGGCTAGTCGCATCCTCGTCATCGGGGTGTGGCACCTTCTTCCGCTCGCACTCGCCTGTCTCTGGACGTTTTGACTCCCTCCGTTGCGTATCGAAAGTTTTTTTCCGGGGGAGTGTGAGAGATCTTGGGAGGTTGACGAAAGATGCTCTGCTGAAGGGTTGTGGGATGACGTGGGGAGAGAAGGGGGTAGGGGATGGCGAGACACACATATACAAGGTAGAATGCATAGCGTATGGATGGTAATGAGACAAAATGACTTCTCGCTAATCTTCTGTTGTCTCTGTCTCGCTCGCGATTGACGCTGTTGATATGGTGTTGTCAAGCCGGGTTGGAGCCTTGGTTTTCATCTCCCTTGACCTAGTTTGCGTTGGCAAGAGCGGGAACAACCTCTTCAGACCGGGGATTCGTTCGAAACCCTTCCGTAGTCTCGATCCTCAATAGTCTGGGCTTTGATATGGTTCTGGTTCTTGTATCAGTCGTTGGGTGCGGATTCGAAGGGTGCGCCGAAGACGCGTCACGTGAGTTGAAGTTGAAGATGCTCGGTTGCGCAGCGTGCGCGGGCTGTGGTGACCATCCTTTTGTCATGTTGTTAGGTCCTAATCATCTCAACTCAACAGCGCAACAATCCCAAAGATATCGAGCTGTATGACTGTTGAGCTGAAGAAGGAGTGAAACGATGAGCGGCTCCGGTCTTCAACAAATCCTTTGAGAAAGAAATCGTGGGGGTATTAAAGAAGAGTAGCGGAGTCCCCGGGATGACTCTAGTAGACATGGTTGAAGTGAAAACGGCTCACGTAAAATGACTATGAAGCAAAGTTTTCACGCGGGCCGCCAGGTCAGACAAGAGGATAGGTCTCGAGGTTCCCCAGGGGAATGATGCCAACGTTTCGGTGTCGAGCTATTGTTGAGACGGTGTAGTCGGGACTCTCTTGTGATGATGGAAGGCCCAGAAGCTGTGAAGGGAGTTTAGCGGATTTCTTCTCATGCGATGATTCTATCCATAGGGTTGTGGCATGGGCGAGTCTGCTATGGCAGCAGCTGGCCATGCCCCACCTCCCGCTCGTCATCAGCCCCCTATGCTGAGCGGTTTCTGGATGAAGACGAGCGTAATCAGCCGGGAGGCCACAGCACGAGTTAACGAGTCGCTCGAACTTGAGCGCCAGGTGACAAGCTTCCCGCGGTTGGTCTCCCACGAGGACGATGCAGCGACGGCGAGCATCTTCGCCTGCCATGCCTCGTTGCCATCAGGAGCCTCGACTTTCTGTCAGTTAGCTTTATACCCAGCGGTAGGGGCCGCTGGATGTCGGCTGACTTTTCCTCGCATATTATGATCTTCTGGCATCTCATTCGACGGAGAACCGGCGTAGGATGTAAACGAATAGCGCTCCACCGATGATGCCGCTAGTTTAAGGCAAGCCTCATCGCTGGGGACCAGCATGAGAAGACTGGTCAACAACAGAAGCATGTAGTCCTTTCTTCCGTTGAAGAACTAGATCTCCGAATGAACGTTACCGCCGCATGGTTTACCTGCCAGGTGAGGCGAGGATGCAAAGTAAACAAACGAGGATAATGAACTGATGTATCCTGTTGGTGCCTCGTCAAAGATACTCGAGAATCATCAGGGAAATGGTGTCATCATGACTCGTCCCCGGGACTTCGTCGACGGTCTGCGGTTCCATTATGTCTTGGTATGGAAGTAGGAGTCGGATTCGATGTGGTCTTGACAGAACGGATGCGGAAGGAAAAAAACGACACAAGAACGAGACGCTCAGAGAACCGCACCGCGCGAGACCGTGTTGCAACGATGAGAACAATGAGCGACGCAGTACGTTAAACTCGGGTTCGCAACCAAAGAGACGGGTGTGAAAGGAAAGGGGGGGGACAGGCCGCGAAGGAGCAGCATTTGCCACCACACCCTCGAGCTTTATACCCCCAAACGTTCTGTAAGACGTCCCGGAAGACTGGGGGTGGGGGGGGGGGGGGGCGACTCGCCTGTGCACCTCCTCTTCTCCGTGATATGCACATCCGCAACACGGCCAGGGTTCACCGTGCTGTGGGATGTTGTCGCGCGCATGCGTGTGCGTGTCCATGTGTAAGTTGGGCATGACCGTCCAAGTGTCTTGTGTGTGGTGGAGAGGGGCGACAACACATCGTTCCACGCCGTACTCTGCATGTTTCCAGCTGTAAGCAGGGGGGCGGTTACCGATGAGAAACAAGCATATGGAACTCACAGTCGAGCTAGGACAGCGAAAGGAGACGAAGACAGATCGCACAATGGCTTGGGAATAAGGGGGTTTGTTGACCCGAATCTCAGCCCGGCTCAGCTCCTGGCGTACAGCGGGCACCGAAGCTGAGATTCGCGAGCTTATGGGCAGAATTTCCGAAGCAATACCGGACGTGGTCTCCTGGGATAGGGTGATTTCGTGCGAGACCTGTGGATGGTGATTGAGGAGGAGACGACGAAAAAGAAGCGGTCCGGAGTGAAGTGGTTGGGTTCAGAGGTGGGGTGTATCTTCTCTTTCTAGAAGCCCTAGACGGCGAGGAGGAAAAGAGATCTCGGATCCTGCCTCGCTCTGCCTCTGCCAGATGGGCGGCAAGAAAAGAGAGGGATGTGATGGAAATAGGGACGGGAAGCTGGAAGGGAAGAGGGATGAGGCATTAACACGCCGGCATCGATGTACATACCATGAAACGAACACCCTCTTCGTCCCCCCATTCTTCCTTCTAGTCAGGATTCCCCTCCGGATCCTACGCATCTCCATCGGGCAGGATGAAAGAATCATGATTTCCGCCCCTTGTCCTTCCTTCAACCCCCACGGCACATGGAATACGTACCAAGAACCTTTTTTGTCTTCGTAGTCCTAGAGGGGTTGGCCGTGACGGGAAGACGGGAACCTAACGGGGCCCGTCAAAGATCCCGTCTGACGCCTCCCAAGATCGTCCGTTCAACCACGGAATGAACTCGGGGATATCGAAAGGCATTGCATCACAGACAAGCTTGTTTTGTCTAAGACCGTGGTACTGGCCAAGATTCATTCCACGAATAAAAAGTGAAGAGTGGACAAAAGGGGTGTAGAAGATGGGGACGTGTACGTATGTCTTGCGTGTAAGAAGAAAAAGAGAAGATAAGACTCGGCTACTTCTTGTAACTGGGAAAGATGTTTTGGTAATCATGACAGAAACATCACAATCTCAGATGTTTGATCCAGATGCGGTTCATCGGGTTTGTCGTCCAAGAAGGGGAGGTCAAACCGGGGAGGCAGCCAACTCCGAGCCAAAGAGCTGTAAAGCAGATCCCAGAGACGAACAGGAGGTGTTGACAAACCACGAAGAAGTAACGAGAAACATGGGTTTGACCCATAGTCCAGAAACGCCTGCCGCTTTCAAGATCGGACCAACCGCACTGGCTGACGAGTTGAGGACAATATAGCGCACGCGCGCGCGCGGGAAGCTCTTGGGTTGTGTCAGAATCTGTACGCGCCGGGAATGGCTGAACGCGGCGTGGGGTGCACCACACCACTTCCTTGTCGTATGTATACTGAAGAATCGGACTCCATGGGGGAGTGGCGTTGTCCACGGTGTCCAAACGGTTGGTTTCTCTCCTGGTGTGAATCTAGGGCGCAGAGGGGTGGTTGCGTCCGTGTAGGTAACGGTCCTATCTGGATCTTCAAGTCCTTTGGACATCATGGTCTGAGCATCTCGGACCTACAAAGTTTGATAACAACCGTTTCTTGTGTGGAAACAGCGGTCCGAGAAGAGTTTGCTTGCGTAATACTATCGAGGGATGTTCGATGTTCCCACGCGCGTGGTAGCTCGGTTGGGTTTGAATGGTAAGGTCCAGACGTGATGAGAATGACGAGAGCTTTCTCGATCTCTTGGCATTGAAATTTTCCTCGCGGTCAAGAGTCAGCAGATGTAGGGTTTCTAAATCATTACTTCCAGCCGGAAGTGATATCAGCCAAGTCCGTTGTAAGGTCTTCGATGTCTTAGAATCAATGTTCTAGAGCGAATCCTTGGGCCAAGATCTCCTGATTCTGGCATAGATGTCCTGATACTTTGGATCATCGTGAGGAAAGGATGGAAACATCCAGCATCCGAGATGATAACTCCGAGCCGAGCGGAACTCCTAGAAATAACAAAGGCATCAAGCCTGCGGATGCCGGCTCTCTTGTCGTCCCAACAAGTACGGGGGGAATAGAACGGGGCGAACAGAGGCTGTTCGATGATCCAATCCGGTGGCCGCGCCGCGGTGTGCCGGCGCAGCGGGATCCTGATTAAGTTGGATCTGGCAGCAGCCGAGATGCGTGCCCAGAGGGGCGTGTGATAGAGACGAAGCAGGTGTTCACCATGCTCCAGGTCCAGAAACGCATTCAAGGTCATAGTGATCGCCGCAACAGAGTCCATTTCTGATCCTGGAGGTCAAAAATGAGCCCAAGCCAAGACCGAAGTTCGGGCGGTCTGGATGAGCACAGATGCCCGATGATGGGATATTTCTTTTTCGAGATTGCCTGGGCAGGATGCCCGTTGATGAGTTTGAAGGCTACGCCTAAATCCAGACATCGGCTGGAACCAAAACGGCCCTTATTGAGGAGTAGCGAGACCGAGCCAGCGTCTACTGCAGACGTTGAGACACCGGAGATGCATTGTAAAGACGGTAGAATGGACGGACACTAGCTTGTCAGACCATAAGAGTCTCAGCCATTGGCGCGCCAGGTAAGGCTGATGAAGAAACTGCTCGCAATGCAGTAATCGCCAAAGTCAACACCAGATGGCTGCTGCGTCTGGGCCACGGTAAGATAGTATGCAGCCACGGCGAGTTCCGCTCTAGGGGTGTGTCCACTCGGATCGAACGCTTGAAAAGGCGAAGTAGAAGCCCCGAAGTCTACATATGCGGCACATCATCTCAGGTAAATCGCCCGGATGAGTGAGGCATCCTCTGGCCCCACTGGGACTTTTGCGTTGTCAGATCTAGCTCTCACATCGTTTGGAGACCACCGAAGGAAGCCAGTGATGTCGTAATAATGAGCTGTCGACCGTGTCGTGCTAGCGAGAAGGCGCACAACTGTGACATCTCTGTCGAGCCTTCAAGGGATGTCTTGCGAACCAAAGAGCCACGGTTTGAGAAGCCATTGGCAACTTTGCCGGCAAAGAGCATTGCGTCCCGCAGATAGAATGTAAATGTACATCAGGTAAACTAGAATCGGCAACAAGACGTACGGAACTTTAGCCGCGGTCCATTTTGCCGGGGATTGGAGCTTTGCGGATCGTTCGTAGCGTATTGAACGCTCTATGTATGCTTTGGCAAGGCATTACTGCGGGCTCCGGCAAGCTTGTGCAATGTTGCTTACAGAGAAGTCCTGGTACGAGTAGAAAGAGGTCAAGGGCGTTTTCTGGGCCCAAGCTAAATTGCTTCAAGAATGTTCAGGGGCTTGCCACTTAGGGAGACATGCTAGTCGCGGAGGAACCTACTCGGCGTATATTGAGTCTTCCCAAAAGCGGCGCGACAGAACAAGTCTGAACTGACACTGGAGTCGGTCAGGGCTGTAGACCTGCAGGGAAGTGAGCGTCTGGAGGAAATCGATCCGGCTGTAGTGTATGTTTAGGCAACTAGTCGCTTGTGCTGGTGGGATCGCACATGCGGGACCTACGGATGTCCGCCGTATCGATGGGACGGGCGATGCCACGACCTTGACGACGACAGGCGAATGAATGGCATCAGAAAACCGGAAACATCAGCCTCGATTCCCTGCAAACCCCGTTATCTGGGAAGGTCGCAAGGTGGA
Source organism: Colletotrichum chlorophyti (assembly GCA_001937105.1). Lineage (NCBI taxonomy): Eukaryota > Fungi > Ascomycota > Sordariomycetes > Glomerellales > Glomerellaceae > Colletotrichum > Colletotrichum chlorophyti. The sequence goes on along the minus strand of MPGH01000138.1, from coordinate 45,161 downwards.
GTTGTAGATAACCTCCTGGGGGCATATTGTGACCCTTCAGGGTAGAATACCCATGGAACTGAATCCCCGACAGGAGTGTACATGGTCGCACAGTGAACGTCATCGATATTCAGTAGTTTTCTGAATACGGCCGAAGCCTGGTGATGAGAAAGATAAGATCCATCGTATGCGAAGCGATGGGTAAGCTTGGCCGATGCTTTTCGTGATTATGCAGGCTTCGGTATTGAGTTCCAAGGGAGCGAGACGCCTGCCGACGTCGCCAGTGCACAATTTCAAACTGGATATGGAATGTTAGTAATGTTGTAACCGACCAGCCCGGGTGAGATTGGTGAGATTACGCGCCAAAGTTAGACGCGCTAGGAAAGGGAGCAAGGCAGGCCATGCAGGCGTGGTCGGACGTCCGACGACACAGCCCCAGGGCCTGTGTAGAGTTGAGTCGCTTTACGACTGGACCCTTTTGAACCACCGAATCCTTCTCTCCGCCCTGCACACCGTTTTGGGGCATGAAATTACGGGCTTGAAGATAGACCAGCTGAGCTTGGACAGGACACGCTGGTGTTTGCGAAGCGGTGGGATCACTGCATGAACTTAACTCAAGCATCGCAGGCTGTGACCTTCGTGGGAACCGGGTCGAGGGCTGAGATCAGGAACCGGGTCGGCAGCGGACGGTTACGATCCAATTCGGGACTGGGCTATAGGACACGCCGAAGGCTCGGTCTCTTGAGGCGACAGAGATCATTTAGAATACCGTGTCTGAACTCTGGGACACGAGAAGAGTCACGCCGTATTCCAGCTGAACCCTTTGGGAGCAGCCATCCGCTGATGGGAATGGATGGGGAGAGATGGGTGGTAATTGGCCGTGGACCAAGGCTGAGACTCATGGTGACACCTTGTCGCAAAGGCTTTTTAGCGGAGGATATGATGACGTTTGTATGTGTATCACGCCGAAATACAAACGCTTCATCGTCAGCCTGATCCGAGAACCCGTGTGGGTGAAGGAGTCTGATGCGGAGAAGTGACCGATTGATATCGTGGATGTTCGGTCAAGCGAGGTTTGCTGGCTTATCTGAAGGGCTAAAGGTGGCATGAGATGACAGGGGCCGCTGAATCCGACGGTTACTTGAGAAGCAGACACCTGTCGAAACTCCCGCGGCGCCTTGGCTTAAGGTCTAGCAGGCCATGGAAACGGAGCCGTACACAGATTCGTTCATAATCAAGATATGCGGTGGACGGCACGCCGGCACACAAAGCAGTAGCAGGCATTGCCATGAGATTGCGAGACCGGTAGCGAAGCCAAGCCATTCAGATCTATTTCTGTGATAGGATGGGCCTGTTTTTGCCTTCAGCTAGTGGCTAGTTTCGTTTCGTTCCATTCGGGGAACAGTTGGGGCATCGTGTAGGATCAGGCTAAGGAGAACGAATAGATACTGAGCTCATGAATCTAGGAAACTCAAGTTAGGAAAACGTATCTAGGCCGTTGCTTTTGCTTCGGGGGTAAGTGAAACTATAGAATCCAGCGTTTTTTGAGGGGCAGGGGGGGTGTATGATTCCGTCAATACCGGTTGAATGGATTGAGTCCCCACATTCCCGCTCCGAAGGAGAAGTAAATGTGCCTGAGTTGAGGCACGATGATCTAGAAGTGAGACCGGGGAGGAGAGGTGATGTGAGTCCGAATCGGTACGGAAAGGAATTTCACCCTGGCTCCGGCAAGGGGTAAGACCTGTGGGCGGGCGGAAGTAGAGAACGGGACGCCATCGGACAAAGCTAACGGCCAGAGGTCCATAGTTGGCTTCGGAGGGGGGATGCATCTGTGTACCGCCGCGGCGATAGGTCTGTGGCGTGGTACCTGCTGTAGCGTAGGATTTCAGGCGCTCAAGTGCCCGTAACTAACGTGCCTTAGTCAGCTTTTTCGTATGCCTCCCGTCCTCCCTTCAACCCCACCAACTGAACGGACTAACCGGTCGAATATTGCCATCCATGTGGCTCACCTGCTACCACAACTCCCTACCGCGCCATGGACACTAAACTTCTTTCCTGCCTTGTCTGGTGTTTGCCGCACGTAAGGTCGACCTCAAAGACCTTGATGTAGGATCAGACACGAGACAACGGCATAAACTCATCTCGATCAAAGCAGCCAGCATGTTCTAGTCTCCAGAATCCCGGCCTAGCCGTTTCCTCTATGATGCGACATTCCCCTTCGTCTTCGTCGGCTAGCCGTGATTCCAAACAGGAAGATGAGACGCCTGACAGAGGTTGAGCCCGGAAGCTTGCTTATACTCTGAGATAGACGCACCACGGGTTTGTCATCAACACGAGAACTTGGTGAGTCCAGGGAGCCGGGCGGCCGCCTTAGTTTCCTGCCCGTTCTGCTGCAAGATGTCGATTGGCGTTGGGACTTGGGCATGGAGCGCCTGTACTTCATCAATATGATGATCGCCGCAAATAGTGTCTGCGACCACGGCAGGTTTGTGTCCGTCATTATTCGTCCCAAATACGGGCCTTCACAGGGCGTCACCAACGCCTCAGACATCAGTCGAACTTGATAGTGGGCTATCATCGTGCGCCGGCTGCCGTTGGGCCTAGAGGCTTGCAGAGGCTTGAGGTAGTAGTCCGAGTGGGTTTAGCTTGGCTCTGCAAACCAAGCCCGTCCGTCCACGACGACCGACTTTCAGGTGAGTACCGTGGCAAGAGGACCCGTCTCTTCCATATCGTCTGTGAAGTTCTGACCGTACGCCAGGGCAGAGGCGGCAGATGGAGTACGAAATCGCCCCCAAGCAGCAGTCTTGACTGTTCCCCAGTCGTCCACAGCTGTGATAGGACCCGAATTTGAAGTTTACATCCAACAGAACGCCCCGGTTATCCATCACCACGGGACAGACACCATAGATTGGGATGAATGACCAGACCAGGCTCGGTATGCAAACCGCAGATGTTCCGCGGCAAGGTACGCTAACCAAAGGATAAGGCATGTGGATGGACTAGACCTACACCCCCGCTTCTTCTCTTGCTGCACCTATTGCAAGACACACCCACATCACCCATTGCTCTTTTCTCCACATCCACGTTGCGAGCGGGAAGTGAAATTAAAGAGTGGTGTGGGAGACGTCCAAACCCAGGGGGCGACCAGGCGGGGATTAGTAGAGAAATCAAGAGAGGCAGGCGAACGATTTCTACCTTGCCAGACGATGATTCGTAGTAAGCCGTGGTAGATCCGGAAACATCCCATCGGCAACAAACCTTTACGTTTGAACAAGAGCGATATTGGGACCGTTCGTCGAATCAGAGGTTTGGCTGGTGGCGTGCAGCACCGCAGACCGTAGCCCGCAGGTTGCAACAAATTACCCCTGGTCCTGGCCTGGTCCTGACCCTGATAAACGGATCTTGGGCTTGGCCACTGGCTGATCAGAACTTGCGTGAGCCATGTTGCATTGAACACGAACATTGCCCGGCATGTAAAAAAGACAGCTTGGGCAGAATAAGTGTTGCGCGGCAAGGGGAGGGCTTTGATGTCGCGGACCGTGGCCGTTATTGTCAGACCACGGGACTGGATCTCGCTTGAGTGATTCCAAGTAATTCTGGAAGAGTAGAAGGCGGACATGTGGCTCGGTGGAGAACACAGCGCTCAGTTTCTGTGATCGGGCCAGAGGACACGATGGAGGGGATAGGATCCGACTCTGAGCAAAGGGCCCAAGAGAGGAGGCGAAAGGGATACCTGCAAATGGGTATTTGTGAGAGTGGAAGGATGGGGAAATCTGCCGAGCAGAGTACCACGACTGCGTGTCCCGTCAGCGTCCATGTTTTGTCATCCAAGGTTGATTGGTGCGTTAATCCTGACGGGGAGGACATACCGCGCGGTGAGACGGGGACATGGGATGAATTGGCCTCGTAAGACAGACAGTGCAGCGCTACGCTGATGCTGGGTGTTTTACTAAATGTAGTCAGTGTTGGTGAGTGGCCGTCGAATACTTTAGAAGGTACCTTAGGAAGACCAGACCAGCGCCAGGGAGTTTTGACATGGACGCCTCGGCATGAATATTGTCAGGTATGTTCCGGCCCTGTATATTGTGGAAACCTAGAGCAGGTGAAATGCGCTGGTTCTGCGTATTGACGTGAAACTGCGTATATGCCAACGCGGCTGTTGGGGCTTATTACGCCTATTGGACAAGAAGCAGTGTCGGACGAAGTGAGATGATGGAAAGCGGGCAAGCAAGCAAGAAATTGAAGGAACTTGATTTGTGTAGCAACGAGGTGGCCCCGTCGGAGCCAAGTTGAGATAGCATGGCGTAGCGTGTCAAGGCCAGACAGGGAAGGCTAGTCATGGCAGTGGGAAGGCATGTTGGAAGGAGAACGACATGATCTGCGAGCTCTTCCACCGGAAGATCTGTGGATAACTACCTCAAGGCAAGGTGCCCAAGGTGAGGCACTGTGCCTAGGTGATGCAGGGTGGGCTCGTCGCACGTAGCTTCTCTAGGCCAGATAAGGTGAAGTCACTCCAGAAAATAGAAATAAGCGCGAGGAAGAAAGGCAGCGAGGCGGGGGCCTCTCTGGTGCCGCTTTTCCTGAATTGGAGATGGCCTCCTGGCGTCCTTCCGGGTACGTTCCGTTTTTCGAAAGTGCGTGAGTGCGTGAGTGCGTACTGTTTGTGTGTGTGCTCTGTTGTTGTGGAAAGGGCAGGCTTCTGCCGCTAGTACGAGGTACCCTAGTGTAGTGCACGTAGACGCCCTCTGTCTCTAGCTTCTCAGAATACCCAAATGCGCAGCAACGCACGGGATGTGTTCGCTGAGGCCATAACCACGACGCGTTGCTAGTGCTCTGGACCCAAAAGGCAATGGGAGAAGAAAGGGGTTGATCCGGGATATCCATGCCCAAGACCGTAAAACTCGACCCCCTCTTTGATGCCAAAGCACAATCAACCCTCTGGCCAAATGGCCCGTGATGGGTACCTGCGTTGATTGCATTTCGCCAGCCAACCAACCAACGCCATTTGTCTTTCGACACAGGGCGGACATGTCACAGTGTCCAAGCCTCGCAGCTGCACCTGAAGGAAGGAATCTGCCTCTCTTACTCGGTCAAGGCTGAAGCGCGCGGTCTTCAGACGGGGCAAGATGACAAACTCGCCTATTCCGATTAATGTTGTGAACTAGACAGATAGGTACGTACTCTTCTTCGTTGGAGACGTATCGTAATTGTGATCCCTACAGAGACTGTTCCCCCATCTCCACTGCCGTCCGCTTCGGTTGCCGGCACCCGAACGACCCACAGCTGGATCGGGGCACGAAGCCAATGTGATGCTTTTCTGATTTGGATGTGACCACGTCGAAGGGGATGAGTGATTTGGATAGAAAGACAACGGAAATAACGTAAGTGAAACTCGAACCGGGAAGGAAAGAAAAGAGTGGAATGATCGAATGAGCGCATGAAAAAATCGGGCTACAATTGGAGACATAAGATGAGGTGAGGTTGGAGATGGGCGACAGGGTACCTACCTCGCGAGAGAGCCGCAGCCGCAGGGAAAGAAAGGATGTGGAGGAGCCGCAGTGCAGCCGCCGCACCGAAGCCCANTCCGGCACGTACTGTTGTTGGTACAGTTTTAGAAAAAAAAAAAACACACACGATACTTCGAGTGGGGGGGGACTAGGGAAGGGAAAGCACAACCAAAGTACCTCATGTCCGTCGACGTCAATCCTTCCCTCCCCACCCATGTTCTCTCCGAACAACCGACATACCACTAGCGAGGGGAGGAGGGGGGGAAGGAGCGAATGTCTCGTTGCTTACCTACCTCGCATTAAGGTACCTGAAGGAACTGCTGTATGGGTACGGTGCCTGCTGTCATCTCGACAATCCACCCATCTACACTCCGTCAATCCAACATCAGCAACCACAATCCGAGTTCATCACAAATACCGGGGTTTTAGGCCCTGTCTTCTCTCTGCCATCCAACTTACCCATCCTTTACGCTTAAATCACGATCGACCATTGGTTCCAAGCCTCTAAAATGGAGGGGGTGTGGCGTGTTGGCTAGATATCAATCTCTGGCCGTCGTCCTGCTCTGCCCTGGGCAAATGTCCTTTGGGGATGTCCGTCGGACAAAGCGTCAACCCATCCATCGTCCACGCCCCCGCAACCACTATCACAACCACCACCAACACCACAACCGCTACCACGAACCGCAACCCACCGTCGCATTTCCACAACGCTCCTCTTTGCTGCTTGGTCTGGCCCTGTTCATTCTGCACCCACCAGAGTCTAGCTCCGAGAATCAGACAGGGCCTCCTGTTGTGTTCCCTCTCACCTAGGCCTTCCCACTCCAGTTCCCTAGGTGGGAAATCCGTGTCCCGCGCTGTGCGAGGGACGTCCTTCGTCCAAGTCGCCCTCGTATTGCGGAGTTTCACCCGACCGTTTCTACTGCTGTTGTGTCTTCCTGCCCTGCCTCGCCATGTTTCGCATCATCCTCTTGCTTACCTTCTTTTGGCACTCTGGTCACGGCCCATGAGCATCCTCACAATGGCCTAGTCTTTCCCCACCACTGACGGCCCGCTCTGCTCCAAAGTCGACGCCTCCCGAGAACCAGGGGTACACACTGAACGAGAGAGTGAGAGTGAGTGCGACTTGAGGCGGCAGGGAGGGAAAGGCACACAAAATTGGTCCCCAGATACCTGTCAGCTTACCTTGATCCATCTATAGTTCACTCAAACTCCGTTTCACTCCGTTTGACCCATTTCCGTCTCTCAACATCTCGGATGTCGAACTCCCAGGCTCTTCGACCGCCATGCTAGGTCCGTCGAGACTCATCGTGTAGCTTCTTCTAAAGCGGATCAGCCCTGCTGCTGCCCAACTACACTATCAAGCACACAGCTGCGCCATCCGTGGATCAATCAATCCGCAGGGTAGAGGGAGAGGCACGGGGTAGTCCAGGGCAACCCGCCCGGGGCATCACGTCATGTCTGGCCTAGGTGGCCTTGACGTGCCACACGGACACCGCAACTCGTTGCTTGCCCTGCCAGACATGGTTACGGATGGGCGCTGTCAGGATGGAAAACCCCGAGACCTTGGTACAGATACACAGTTCGCAGTAAACACACCCGCCGGTACAGTTTCTCATCCCACGCCGACTCTTCTGCGAGTGGGTGGGAACTCGAGTATGAGAACCGAGGGCAGACTGGGCGACCGAGAGCCTTTGCTCCGCTCGAGTAGCTGCTTTGCGCGGTATCATGGCCCCTTCTCTGTCTGTCCGCCTGCCCGTTGCCCCCAGCATGGATGTATTGGCGTAAGGACGCCCGTGTGGCGGCCCCGATCGCTTGCCATGAACCAATGGGCCTCGACCGATCCGGCAAGACAGTGAAATCATCCATCGCCTTCGGTCACCGAGGATGTTCAGGGCCGGACTCACGCTAGCCACCCGGACGAGAAAAGGATGGGCCAAGTGCGGAAGGAAGGGAAAGGGGAATAAGGGAGGGGTGCAAAGGGGCGTGCGTCGAACGGTACATGGGACGTTGCTCCACGCACACCAGGCACCTCACTCCCTCTACCCAGCATATGCTCCATGTTGCGATTCTACTATCCATCGGCCATGACATTGACAGCTGGGTAGAGTATTTCGGGAATAGGCCCGTTGCCGGGTTTGGTGCGCACACCCGTCGCCCATCTTGAGCGAGCCCATCCCAATCTTATAAGTTCAAGACTCTCTCCCGGCATCCAGAAATCTAGTTCCTACTGGGACACCCGGAACCTCAACAACCTAGGAGATCTATGTCGACAACCCTTCAAGATGGCCGACATGATGTCTTATCTCCTCTTTGGAGATCAGTCACTTGATACCCATGGATTTCTCGCCGAGTTCTGCCGTCAAGGAAATCCGAGCATCCTTGCGAAGACGTTCCTCGAGCAGGCTGGCCAGGCTTTGAGGGAGGAGATCGATGGTTTGGGCAAGTTGGAAAGGTCGAAGCTTCCCACCTTCCAGACACTCCGACAACTCAACGAGCGATACCACGCCCAGAGCATCAAGCACCCGGGTATCGACAGTGCTCTGCTTTGCATCACCCAACTGGCACACTACATTGAGTAAGTGGCCCACTCGTCTTTCATGGCCGCACAGCCTCTCATCATCTTGATCTGATTTCTGACTAACACGGTTGCAGCCGTACCGAGAAGGAGCCTCAAGATGTCGCTCCTCACGACCATACATTCTTCATGGGTCTTTGCACCGGCCTGTTTGCGGCCGCTGCCATCGCTTCGACCCCTTCAGTCTCTACCTTGATACCCCTTGCCGTTCAGGTAGTCCTCATGGCCTTCCGAACCGGCTCCCACGTCGGTTCGCTGGCCGAGAGGCTCAGCCCGCCGGTCGGTCAATCTGAACCCTGGACTCATATCCTTCCTGGCCTGAAGGAGTCCGAAGCTAAAGAGGCCCTTACTAATTTCCATAAATCTAATGTACGCTGCAAACCTCCCGTGTGATTCGCTTTACTCATCCCATATTCTAACGCTCTCTGCCAGTACATCCCCGTCGCTAGCCACGCATACGTTAGTGCTGTGTCGGCATCGAGCTTGGCCATCTCCGGCCCCCCGGCCACGCTCAAGGCTCTCGAGGACCAGAACGTCTTCGGTATCAAATCGACGGCGATTCCCGTCTACGGTCCCTACCATGCGGCTCACTTGCATGGCTCCGCCGACATCGAAAAGATTCTCCGCCTCAATGACCCCGAGGTTGTCGAGATCCTTGCCAAGGGCAGGCCCCGTTCTGCCATCATGTCAGGCACCAAGGGCATCTGGTTCGCCGAGACTGACACCAAGTCGCTCATCAAGGCTGTGGCTCACGAGTGCCTCGTCGACGTTCTTCAATTCCAGAAGAGCATCGAGGGCTGCATCGAGACCGCTCGCGACTTTGAGGGATCGACATGCCTCGTCATTCCTTTCGGGCCCACACACAACGCTGAGACGCTTTCAAAGATGATCAAGGACCGCACGCAGCTCGACGTTGTTGTCCGTCCCGGTCCCAGGATCACCAGGGAGAGCATTAACTCTCCCATCGGCAACCACGGGTCGTCCGGCAAGTGCAAGTTGGCCATCGTCGGTATGGCTGGTCGGTTCCCCGACGCTGCCAGCCACGAGAAGCTATGGGAGCTTCTGGCAAAGGGCCTCGACGTCCACCGAGTCGTCCCTGCCGACCGTTTCCCGGTCGCTACGCACTACGACATCACTGGCAAGGCCATCAACACGAGTCACACCCAGTACGGATGCTGGATCGAGAACCCGGGCTACTTCGATCCCAGGTTCTTCAACATGTCTCCTCGCGAGGCTTTCCAGACCGATCCCATGCAGCGTATGGCTTTGTCCACTGCCTACGAGGCCATGGAGATGATGGGCTACGTCCCCAACCGGACGCCTTCCACGAAATTGGACCGCATCGGTACGTTCTACGGCCAGACTTCTGACGATTGGCGTGAGATCAACGCCGCCCAAGAGGTCGACACCTACTACATTACCGGCGGTGTCCGTGCGTTCGGCCCTGGCCGCATCAACTACCACTTTGGCTTCAGTGGCCCGAGTTTGAACATTGACACGGCTTGCTCGTCCAGTGCTGCTGCTCTCAACGTAGCCTGCAACTCCCTGTGGCAGAAGGACTGCGACACAGCTATTGTGGGTGGTCTGTCTTGCATGACGAACCCCGACATTTTCGCCGGTCTTTCCCGCGGTCAGTTCCTGTCCAAGACAGGACCTTGCCAAACCTTTGACAACGGTGCCGATGGTTACTGCCGTGCTGATGGCTGCGCCTCCGTCATCGTCAAGCGTCTCGACGATGCCATTGCCGACAAGGACAATGTTCTTGCCGTCATTCTGGGCACCGCGACCAACCACTCCGCTGATGCCATCTCCATCACTCACCCTCACGGACCCACCCAGTCTATCTTGTCGAGGGCTATCCTCGACGACGCCGGCGTTGACCCTCTCGACGTTGACTACGTTGAGATGCACGGCACTGGTACTCAGGCCGGTGATGGCACTGAGATGGTCTCCGTGACGAACGTTTTTGCCCCTGCCGATCGCAAGAGACCTGCCGACCGCCCTCTCTACCTGGGCGCGGTCAAGTCCAATGTCGGTCACGGAGAGGCCGCTTCGGGTGTCACTGCCCTTTGCAAGGTCCTCATGATGATGAAGAAGAATGCCATCCCGCCCCATGTTGGCATCAAGAAGGAGATCAACAAGACGTTCCCCAAGGATTTGTCGGAGCGCAACGTCAATATTGCCTTCCACCTCACTCCCTTCAAGAGGCGAGACGGCAAGCCCAGGCGTATTTTTGTCAACAACTTCAGCGCCGCCGGTGGCAACACCGGTCTGTTGCTCGAGGATGCACCTCTGTACCCTCCCGCTCAGACGGACCCTCGCAGCCATCAGGTCGTTACCGTCACCGGCAAGTCAAAGGCTGCCATGATCCGCAACGCCGAGAGGTTGGTTGCCTGGATGGAGCAGAACCCCCAGACGCCCCTCTCCCACGTGGCGTACACCACGACTGCTCGTCGCATCCAGTACTACTGGCGCATGAACGTAGCTGCCACGGACCTGCCAGATGCACAGCGTCTCATCAAGGACAGGCTCAAGGAGAACTTCTCTCCTATTTCCACCCAGCAGCCCAAGGTCGCTTTCATGTTCACGGGACAGGGATCCCACTACGCCGGACTCGGCAAGGACCTCTACGCGCACTACCACGTGTTCCGCGAGAGCATTGACGAGTTTAACCAGCTCGCCCAGATCCACGGCTTCCCCAGCTTCCTGCCTCTGATTGACGGCAGCGAGTCTGACGTGACCAAGCTGTCGCCGGTTATCGTTCAGCTCGGCCTCTGCTGCTTCGAGATGGCGCTCGCCCGCCTCTGGGCCTCTTGGGGGATCCTCCCCGCCGCCGTCATGGGTCACTCTCTCGGGGAGTACGCCGCTCTCAACGCCGCCGGTGTCCTGTCTGCCAGCGACACCATCTACCTCGTTGGAGCTCGTGCTCAGCTTCTTGTTCAAAAGTGCACCGCTGGCACCCATGCTATGCTCGCCGTCACCGGCCCCGTCGACGCAGTCATGGAAGCTCTCGGTGCCGAGGCCGAGTCGGTCAATGTTGCTTGCATCAACGGTCCCCGCGAGACCGTCCTCAGTGGCGCAGCTTCCAAGATCAGCGAGATCTCTTCGCAACTTGGCACTGCTGGCTTCAAGTGCACTCAGCTCAAGGTTCCCTTTGCCTTCCACTCTGCCCAGGTTGATCCCATCCTGGATGACTTCGAGACTCTTGCCCGCTCCGTGTCTTTTGACCGGCCGCGTGTGCCCATCATTTCGCCTCTCCTGGGCAAGATGGTCGAGAGTGAGCCTATCAACGCTGCCTACCTCCGTAACCACGCTCGTGATGCCGTCAACTTCCTCGGAGGTCTTGTCCACGCCCAGCAGTCTGGTGCCATCGATGAGAAGACGGTCTGGCTCGAGGTCGGCCCCCACCCCGTCCTCGCCAACTTCGTCAAGTCTTCCTTCGGCGTCAGCTCTGTTGCTGTTCCTACTCTTCGCCGCAACGAGCCAACCTACAAGATTCTCAGCAACACTCTGTGCACTCTTCACACTGCTGGCATCAACTTGGACTGGGATGAGTTCCACCGTGACTTCAGCGACTGCACTCGTCTGCTCGACATCCCAACCTACTCTTTCGATGAGAAGAACTACTGGCTTCAATACACCGGTGACTGGTGCCTCACCAAGAACCGTGGTCCCGCAGCCGTCAAGGCCCCTCTCCAAATCGAGGCTGCGCAGCCTAAGCTCTCCACCACCTCCGTCCACGCTGTCACCAACGAGGACGTCAAGGACGACATCGCCATCATCGAGACCGAGACTAACCTGTCGCGCCCCGACACCCGTCCTATTGTCGAGGGTCACTTGTGCAATGGCGCCCCTCTTTGCCCCTCCACTCTCTACGCCGACATGGCCATGACTGTTTGCGACTACGCTTACAAGCTCCTGCGCCCCGGCACCGAGAATATTGGCATGAACGTTGCCAATGTGGAGGTTACCAAGACTCTCATTTTCGATGACAAGGTTGACGCCCACATCCTTCGCTGCACGGCCACTGCAAACGCTGCTCTGAACTACGCCGATATTAGCTTCCACACCGGCGAGGGCTCTAAGAAGACGGAGCACGCCGTGTGCAGGGTCATCTACGGTAGCACCGAGCAGTGGGCCGACGAGTTCGAGCGTGTCACTTATCTCATCAAGGGCCGCATTGACGCCCTTGAGGAGGCCGAGAGACAGGGCAATGCTTCCAAGATTGGTCGTGGTTTGGCTTATAAGCTGTTCAACGCCTTGGTCGACTATGACAAGAAGTACCAGGGCATGGAAGAGGTCATTCTGGACAGCGAGACTTGCGAGGCTACCGCCAAGATTTCTTTCCAGACCACGGAGAAGGATGGAAACTTCTTCTTCAACCCGTACTGGATTGACAGCTGTTGCCACATCTCCGGCTTCATCATCAATGGTACTGACGCTGTGGACTCTCGCGAGCAGGTTTTCATCTCACACGGCTGGGGCTCTCTCAGGTTCACTGAAAAGCTTGATGCCTCCAAGACCTACCGCTCCTACATCCGCATGCAGCCTGTCAAGGGCACCAAGGTGATGGCCGGTGATGCCTACGTCTTCGACGGTGACCGCATCATTGGTGTTGCCGGCGACGTCAAGTTCGCCGCCATCCCCCGAAAGGTCCTCAACATGGTTCTGCCGCCCCGCGGGCGCGCTCTTGCCGGCGCTGCCCCCGCTGCTGCCCCCAAGGCTGCTGCTGCTCCCGCCAAATCCGCTGCTCCCACCAAGGCCGCCTCCAAGGAGAAGACCAAGGAGAAGGGCAGCAAGCAAGTTACAGCCAGCAACCTCAAGGCTGTCAATGCCAAGCTCTCTAAGCGCTCCGTCGTCCAGGACATTTTCGACATTCTGGCCAAGGAAGTTGGTGTTACCCACGACGAACTTGCGGACCAAATCGCCTTCACCGATCTGGGATGCGACTCCTTGATGGCTCTGACTGTCTCGGGCAGAGTCCGCGAGGAGCTTGACATTGACATTGACTCCCACGCTTTTGTCGAGCACCCCACTGTCGGCGCCTTCAAGGCTTTCCTCGCCCAGTTCGAGACTCCTGACCGCAAGGACAGTTATGTCCAGGACTCTGGAGATTCCAGCGGCTCTGTTTCCGAGACACCCGAGCTCGAGTCCGATTCCAACATCACCACACCCTATGAGGAGAGTGATGGCGGCTCGGACAAATGCGCAGATAACGAGGAGGGAGCTAGCGATCTCCAGACCATCCTCCGCGAGACTATTGCTACTGAGATGGGTGTCGAGGTCGATGAGATTGTGGCTGCCCCCGACCTGGCTGCCTTGGGCATGGACTCGCTAATGAGTTTGTCTATTCTTGGCACTCTCCGCGAGAAGTCGGGTATGGATATTCCCAACGACCTTTTCGTCACCAACCCTTCCCTGTTGGAGGTTGAGAAGGCGTTGGGAGTAGGCCCGAAGCCCAAACCTGCGGCGGCACCGAAGCCTGCGAAGTCTGCTCCTGCCCCTCGCCGTGAAAAGGTCGAGCCAACAAAGGAGATCAACACTCACCCTGGTAACACGACTGCCTCCATTACCAAGCCTCCCCCGCCTACTGAGATCATTGACAACTACCCTCACCGCAAGGCCACCTCAATTCTCCTGCAGGGCAGTACCCGCACCGCCACCAAGAACTTGTGGATGGTCCCTGACGGCAGCGGTTGCGCCACATCGTACACCGAAATCAGCCAGGTGTCCTCCAACTGGGCCGTCTGGGGTCTTTTCTCCCCCTTCATGAAGACCCCGGAGGAGTACAAGTGCGGCGTCTACGGTATGGCTTCCAAGTTTATCGAAGCCATGAAGGCTAGACAGCCCAAAGGTCCCTACTCCCTGGCAGGTTGGTCTGCGGGTGGTGTTATTGCCTACGAGATTGTCAACCAGCTCACCAAGGCCGGGGAGTCTGTCGAGAACCTCATCATCATCGATGCGCCCTGCCCCATCACCATCGAGCCTCTCCCCAAGAGCTTGCACGCCTGGTTCGCCTCCATCGGCCTCCTCGGCGAGGGAGATGATGACAACAAGAAGATTCCCTCTTGGCTCCTTCCTCACTTCGCTGCCAGCGTCACGGCCCTCAGCAACTACACTGCCGAGCCCATTCCCAAGGAGAAGTGCCCTAACGTGATGGCCATCTGGTGTGAGGATGGTGTCTGCCACCTTCCCACCGACCCTCGCCCCGACCCCTACCCCACGGGCCACGCTCTCTTCCTCCTGGACAACAGGACCGACTTTGGTCCAAACAGATGGGATGAGTACCTGGACGTTAACAAGTTCAGGACCAGGCACATGCCTGGCAACCACTTCTCCATGATGCATGGTGACTACGTAAGTCTACTACACCCGCGACCCAAAGTTTCCTCGAACCATTCCTAACCACCACACAGGCCAAGCAGCTTGGACAATTCATTCGCGAAGCGGTTTGCGAGTAAGGGGATCACTTGGCGAATGCATACGATCACACGCATTGCAGGGTATAGAAAGGTGAAATACAGGACATTACATGACATGGCGAGCATGGAGACATGATTTCCTCCTTTTTTTCCTTTACACTTGTCCATCTTCTCATTTCTTGTCATCATTTTCTTCTTACACATCTTGTCTTATCATTGATATCAGATCTTGTACAAGTTTGCGTCCGGCACACACAACCAACAAGCACACACACGCAGACGCTCAACGAAACATTCCTTATTTGTCACGGCTATGGATGGATATGAAGGAGGAAAGGAGGACTACTACTCACCAAGATAATGGGCTGCTCTATTTTCCTTTCCTTATCTTTGATGAAATTTGCTATCTACATGGTTTTCGGTGTTGAAAGATGTATTTTCTCTTTGTGTCAAACGGTTCATAGAATGTAAGGTATGACTTTTGCTAGCCGTACCCCCAACTTCAGATAGTAGCACTTTCGAGTTTCAATACACGAAGTCAAAACAACCTCGTAGTTTTTTGTGTTTCTCCGCTGAATGTACATCCCTGCTACCGCGCTCCGACTGGCACCCTTCTGTCAAGGTTCGGACTCCATACCTCTAATGCCCGGGACGTGACAGCCAGATTGCACCGCGACGCGCACAATTCCCACATATTCAACCGCACATGAAATTGATAACACGCGTTGTAAAGTTTTTTTATTTCTTCGAGTCTCGAATGTTTGCATGGTACAAAACAGGAGTATGCGGAAGTGTCGAGGAAAATCGCGATAGTAGAGAATCCTTTACATGCCGCCACACACACACACACACACCCTCTCGCATCCCTCCCCTGCCACCTCCCTCCAATCCTCCCGAGCCGTCTTTTGATTCATCCTTGAGGACTCATCTATTGCTCATGTCTCTTATTCGGCCGGCTTCCCCCTCCTTTCCCTTCACTCCCCCTTTCCCGCCCTGTGTATACACATATTTCCCCCGTTACCCCAAGGGTTTTTCCTTCGTTCGCTCTGTCGCCTCGCGCTATCTGACACCGAGCAACAACGCCTCGGTATGCAAAGACGTTTTTAGAAGCCGCGATCTCGGGAGGGGGCGG
>MPGH01000138.1:0-29399 GCA_001937105.1 Colletotrichum chlorophyti | reverse complement strand
GGGGGGGGGGGACACGGGAGGGACACGGGAGGGAGGAAGGGGATGGCGCATCGGGGCTTTTGTATCTGTTCGGGAGGCATCCAGCGAGCGCAGATACGCGAGGTGCGAGGCTTTCATAATTATCATCATGACTTGTTTCTACAACTATTATTTATCCGGTAGAAAGGTGAACCCTTCCGTCTACGCGCCTCGCGAATCACGACCGGAAAGGCCTCTTGACTTCCAGCACGCTTGCGGGGAGGGGATTTCCTGATGGAAGTTGTCCCGACCGATCGAAACGGGATTCTGCGTTGGTGATCTGGGATGAGAACCAGAAAGGGAGGGCCCGGGGATGGGAGGAGACGGGGATCACGTTTCTTTCTCCTACCGAGCACGCATGCTCCTGCGACATCAGCGACGCTAGTGTGGACCAGGGCCTGGGAAGGGAAACACCTCCAGTAAGGAGTCGAAGAGATTGTCAAGGAAAATTCGAAGCATGGTCAGTGATGAACGTTGCAGAGGCGCCCAGATCACCTGATTGTGGTTCTAGCTGGACAGATAGCCAGCCCTGCCCCCCCCCTCGATCCATGACCCGACATGTGCGGACGTCGACGACACAATACACGCCCTGCTTCGAGAATGGCAACACGCCAGGAAGAAAGGGAGATCTACTCCTCGCGCGTGCAGCCCTCACCCACGTAGGATTACGATCGAGACTCATCGGATCGAATTTTGTTCGGAGATGGGGGTGGGAGGCGATGGTGTTGTTCCCAAGACTCCCATCTCTAGTTTTCCCCCCTCCCCCACCCACACACACACACACACACACACGCAAATATGCATACATACACCCATCTCCGGACGGGACTAGCCAGGCCAGATATCATCCGCAAACCCACCACATACACGTCAAGGCATTCGTATTCGATCNCCCCACCCACACTACTAAGTCGAGGCCAAGACCTGGTCGTGAAGTCCAGATCCCCTCAACACCTTTTCCCTCACTCCCTCATGCTCCCCTCCCTGTCCGTCACTGAAGGGGTCTTGTAAGCATTACCATATGAATCGAATCAGGTCAAGGGATGGAGAAAGAAAAAAATAATAATTAAAAACCCTCTGGCAGAATCTTCCTCACTCCCCCCGCGCTGTCCGTTTCGAGGATCTGCAAACGCCCCCATGCCATCTTTTGCGTCCTCCTTTGCCGGCCCTGCAATTGTAATCAAAACAACATTGTATGCTCCCGACAACGCGCGCGCGTATATCATCTCGTACACATCGCGCCACGTGGGGCCAGTGTGATGTCTCCTCCGTCCCCTCGCCCCCTCGCGAGAGCATACTACAAGTGGTCGTGGTGAAGCCCAGAGTCATCCATAGGGGGGAAACATGTCAGCTCGTCGTTTCGTCATGTCCCGTCATTGACTCTGATGGGCCTTGGGCCTGGGAGAAGCGGGTAGGCTGTAGCCGACGTCTGCAATTGCAGGGGAAAGGGCCAAAGTGGACTGGGCCACGAAGATTTTTGATGGGAAGGTTAATTTAGATTTTTTTTCTTGAGAAAAAAGGCAACAAAGGGGGAGAGGGTCTTGTATTGACATGGCTGTGATGTTTTTTTTTTTTTCCTTCCCGGTTTGGTTCTGTTGTTAGCGTTGAGCAGGGCTGGCGGGCGTAAATATATCAACAAAAACCCACCCAGCTGCATCGAAACTTGCGGATCGATAAGCCGGCGTTGGCGGCGTGCGTCATTATCCTCCCCAACGTCCGTCACTACTCGGCTGCATATCGATTCTGCACTGGTAAGGTTCATTCTTGGAGAAAGAGAGGGTCCTCAGACAGAATGAATCTGGGGACGGGCAATCTAACCCCGACGTGAACCATCGATCCGACGTGCTCACTTCGGCCAACGGCAACATCGACGTCCCATTTGCCGGGTTCATGTTATCCACCTGGACGGGGGGGCCCTCGCATGCGGCTCCCCGTCGGTGAGGGCCGTTGAGCCGGTGCGGCCCAGCACCCATTTGTTGCCAACACCGCGTACCCTGGACCCTTGTTGCCGTCCTTTTTTTCAGCTGGCACAGATCCACCCTGGCTTCGACCGGTGGATCTTCGCGGAGCTCTGCCGCCAGAACTTCTAGTCAGTATGGACAGTCGATAGTTTGGTTGCATTGAAGCCTGTATGGCATAAAGAGGGTCTCTCAGATCATTTTCTCGCGTTGGATGACGGCGACAATCTGCAGATTATCTTGCTGATTGCCACAAGGATGCCAGTCCAGTCGCCTATCGCCCCAGTTCTATGATCTGTACTATCGAATGCTGTATCACGTCTCCGGGATACGAGAACCGTGAACCACGAGCTTGGTGTTTTTCAGAAGACTAGTTTGAGCATCCACCACTTGAATTTCCCACCTGGCTCGGGTTTCCGTATCCTGGTTGCCTCAAGCGAAGCCTAGCCGACACGACGAACTAGGCTGAGCGCCGACGGAGCATACTGTTGCACAGCAATGCATCGCAACACCCCTGCCGCTCATAAGTGTGCTTTCAATTCTTTCCAGGCACCAATTTTCGCGCTCTTCCGTTGCATTATGGCATGTGGAGTCAGCCTCGCTTGCGGACGTAAATGCAAATCGACGGGGGTTTAACCCTTCGCTTCGTTGAATGTCATCGTCATCATATCTGCACCTCACGCTGTCGTGCTAGCGTAACTTAGCCGGCATCCGGGCAGTTCCATTGTCATGAGCAACGATCCAAAAGAAATCAACGAGGGCTTTGAACTAATGCCAATCAAGGTCACTTTTGTGGCATTCGTTGTCGTCTTCAAGATTAGGGCCCAGATCAACGAAATTGCTCGGAGCAAATGCGGTCGGTCGCACTGCCGAGGGGCTGCAAGAGTCTTTCGAGTAAAAGCCTGTAGGATCACAAAGTTCTCATTGATATCACCAGTTCGACTGGCTAGTGGTCGTGTACAAGCCGAGCGGGTATTCGTTGTCCTCGCGTGGGGACCACGGTTCTGAGGAGTCATTTGACCGAGACCACACTTGCAAGGCCTCACGATAGTCTAGCGAGCGTCCACCTCGACAGAGATCGCATACATCATGCTGAGTGGCTGATCATTGGCAGGCAGGGGTTGCGGATAATTGCGTCCAAGCATCCTTAGCTTGCGAACCACATGTCCCTGGAAAGCCGTGATACCAAGGTGCGGCGGGATGATACTAACTCTTCATTCTAGTCACGAGGCCTACCCTTGACCACTCACTTGCTCAGATCAAGAACAGGTGAGCTCGATATCGTTTTTGAAGGCATACGCGTGAGGGTTGCGTGCAGTGAAGGATTGGAAATAGCGACCATGCTGCTGGTAGGTAACCTCTACTCCATCACCCTGCGTGACACATCTGTCCCGCTCTGCTCTCTGCCGGAAAGCTGTTCCTCTATTCCGTAAAGGTTCGCGAAGAAGGTCGTCTCGTGGATTGTGGGACCGCGGGGCCGTGGGACCGATACCTCATTGGAGAGTCATGAAAAGTCATTATTACATGAACACGAGCAGGAACGGACAACGTGATTGCTGGTTGACTCTGCCGTGTTCCGAACAATGGAGACACGATAGCGTTTCATTATCTCTTCTCGCTGACCCGTTTGAATGAGTGAAGAGCTTAGTGGGAGGTCAATATATTGCAGCACAGTTCGTATCAGCCGTGTGGGTAAGCTTGATGCGGGCGGCCGAGCTGGCTAGTCTTGGCTATAAGGAGCGTCGAGTGCAGATGCTGAATGCAGAATTTGCCGCATCTCAGTTCCGCTCGTCTTGATGAGTAATATCTCTATATCTTATGAGCAGGTTTGATGCGCAATGTTGCACTTGATCCGTGGTTGGGTGGCCAACAAGGCCTCGTCCAGAGGCTTTCCCGCGAGAACCAACTCGATGCTGGTCGCTCACAGGCACCACCCCGGGAAGTTTGGACAAAGCGCCAGCCTCGGACCCTGCTTTTCATCGTCTTCGATGCTTCGATGGGGGGCCATACCAGTTTGCGGACTGAAG
Source organism: Colletotrichum chlorophyti (assembly GCA_001937105.1). Taxonomy (NCBI): domain Eukaryota; kingdom Fungi; phylum Ascomycota; class Sordariomycetes; order Glomerellales; family Glomerellaceae; genus Colletotrichum; species Colletotrichum chlorophyti. The sequence continues at coordinate 25,396 of MPGH01000138.1, read as the reverse complement.
TCAACGCATTCGCCACGGCCGCGATCTGCTGAAACGAGGAGGCGGTACAGCTCGAATCCGGTGGCTCTTCGACCTTGTCGATCTTATCTGCCAAGATTACGAGGTTGGCAACTGATGTATGCAAGAACGGCTAGCAGCCTACTGTCAACCTTGCTGGCGCATACGGCATATTGCACGATCGCGACTTGATCCAGCCCCGTCCAATCATATTTTATCATGGCACCTTCATCAGTGCCTTCGTACTGACTGAATCATAGCCAAGAAAAGATAGAGATAGTCTGAAAATGAAAGATTAATGAAGTCCGGGCAAGGGTCAGAAAACTTTTTACCCCATTGAGCATCCTCGATTTCGGGGGGGTACTAGTGCTCGAGGGGAACGCCTTGAGCCCTGAGAAGTGTAACCGCTATTAAAATCCCACATGTTGATCTGCGGCGGCTTGCGCTTGGCTGCTGCGTGGGAACCGTTNNNGGGGGGGGGGGATAAGAAGGAAGCAGACAGCTTAGAAACTGTTCCCCCGAATGACCAAATTGGATTGGTGGATCAGAGCTGATTGGTTCCCCCCGAGGTTCTGAACATCGTTGGACCATTTTCGTGTCAGAGTCACTGCCCGAAACCCCCAAGCGAGGAAGATGCCAACACATCGATCAAACTCCACCACATTAGGATTGGATACAGAAAAACCCGAGTCTTGTGGGGCCAGGTTCCCGCTCGTCGTACCAGTGGTACCGATTTAAAAGAGATGGGTTCGTGGGATTTCTGATGGGCAAAATAAGGTCCTTGCGCTCCAATGCTTCCCTGCGACGTCCCCAAGTTCGTCCCAAATACGACAAGATCGACATTGATGCGCCTTGCTGACGACCAGTTCGTACCGTCTGACCAATGTCAGTGCCCAAATACGGCTTCCTTGTTAGTAATGACGACCTGTTTGTGTTCGGTCGACGAGGGCAACGGAAGGTCATTGCGATTTAGCGTTGAGCTTGTTTCCTCCAGGAAGCAAATCTAGAGCAAATTTCCGTGACCCCGATCCTAGTCAAGGGGCCTGGTCGCAACGTTGTCTTGGGCGGCCGATAAGAAGTTGGAAGTAGCGAGACGTGTCTCTGCCGCACACCCACGGAAAGCGGCAAATCTGCTTGGGTTCAGTCTCAAAGCAGAGACAAAAATCGTTGTTTTTCGGGGAATTGTCCCGCGATGTGAAACATTCTTGTGTCCTGTGGTCGACTGCTTCTGCTGCAGTGACTTTTACTGGTGCACGACCAGCGCCACGCTTCAACGTTGAGGGCTGGTGCAGCAGATGTGATCTAGCGTCTCTCGGAACAGATTGAGGTTGCATTGAGTGAACAACGTCCTCTCCCACGACCATGAAATGATGTCACGGTTCAAAACTTTATTCTTTCTCAGGATGCTTGTCGAGAACAGTATGAGAGGAATGAAGACAGCAACTTGTTGGGTGGCCACGACGGCTCAAATGTCGGTGTTGTCCTCAGATACAAGCACCCCCAAACCTTCCACTCTGCCGGCTTTATGGTCTACTCAATTTTCAGCTCTGTTCGAGTCGCGGATCATTGCTCGTTGGAGCTTTGTGATGACCCCTGATGCATGGGAACAGCGTGGCAGTTGACAGCCGTCACAGCACCCCCTGCGGTCGGTAGATTGAAAGCTACCAATCCATCACCGCCAGCGCGGTCGTTAAGCATTCCCCCAACTGGGAGTTTCGTTGGTGGTGAAGCCGTATTCAAGGATTTTCTCAGGGCTCGGATCAAGCATTTGTCGAGTTGACGCACATATTGGTTGGCCAAGTACCAATCATGACTTGCGCAATTGCTGACGGCGCGACGAAAGGTGCGTGACTGGTTTGATGAAAGGATCGAGTATCCAAGCGGGTAAGGTGTTCAACAAGTTTCGACATATTGCCCTTCTGGTTGGCCGAAAGTCCACCGGTGTCTTCCCGTACGGCAGCCACAAGGCAATGTCATGAGAAGCTATTGAAAAGGATCGTCATCGATTTCCGAAATGGGCTCCAGTCAACTTCAGCCTCACTTGGCGCTAGTCTCTGACTGCTCTGAAGCAAAAGAAGTCATGCGGTTATCTGGGACAAGGGACATGGTTCCGTGTCAAGAGCTCTATCTCGGGTTGCTGAAGCCTTCGTTATGCGGGGGAAACTAAGGCGGCGGCCTGAGCTGATGGACATTTCAGGTCGAGGGTTGGGCGAAAGAGGGTGGAGGGGTACCCAAATGGAGATTTGAGATGAGCAGGGATGGGATTTGTGCAATGTGATATTTTCACTTTTGACAAGTTAGGTAGTGGTTCTTACTAGGACAAGGTATGGCGACAGGGTGCTGGGTAGATGATCTACGCGATCGGCCGGCCGTTGGCAAACTATTGTGGTTCTGGGTTTCATGAACTGTAGTGCAAAGGTGTAGTCGCACGGTAGCTGCAACTGCGCCTTGAAGAACAATGCTACGTTCGCGAGAGTTGAGCAGACTCATCGAACCGAGGTCTTGATCTCGGCAAGAATTACCCACTCTTCCGCATGCTGTTGTCTGCGACGTATTAGAGAAAGATGCCTCTCCAGCTTGCAGGATAACAAAATTGTAAACCAGCAAAGAGGCCCGAGCTCTCTGGACCAAAAGTACCTAGTCGCAAGGCTTCCGCAATCTCAGGGACAATGTGTCCGAGAATGAGAGCATCAAGGCCGAGTACAAATAAAGACGCAGCGGCGCGCGGAATTTGGAGGAGGCTCGCTTTGGTTGTGGATCTTGTCGAGTTGAATGCTCCCTAATTTGGCACCAGCATCGAAGTGAGCAAGCAGCACGTTAGTGGGGTGATTCAGTTAGCAAGATGGTTGACCAGGTAGGGAAGCTAGCATACAGGATGGCAGGTGGCCAATGCCGGTGGCCAATGCCAATGGCTGGATTGATCGGGTTGGTTGACAAGACGTGGGTGGCAGGCGGTCAGGAGTCCCAACGGAGGTCCGAGGGAAGAAGACAGGGGCGTCGACGTCGAACGGGCGGACAAAGAGGTTGCTGAACTGGCCGTGTAGCTGGTTTGACGCAATGTGGCTGTAGGGATTTGGGGAAACCGTTCCAGCGATGCTGCTGGACGGTTTGTATGTCTTGTTGCACAGAAACATCGATTGTCGAGACTGGACTTGGCAGACCAAGAGGCCGCGTGTAGTATGCGTGTATCCAGTGCCGGTCGATTCCAGCCAAGACGGCGAGAGGCTGGCTTGGTCAGGAAATTTCAGGAAATTTCAGGTCAGGTAAGAAACAGAAAGCCAGTGCGATGTGATGCGCGTAGTGCAGCGCAGCGCAGCGCAGTACAGCGCAGGAGGAGTGCATTGCAGAGGTCAAGCTGATGGTGATGCTAACTCGGATGGTGATGGTGATGCGAATGACGGAGCTGTCGCCGTTGACTAGCCCGCCGCTGGGGTTTGCGTTGGAGTGATTGTTGGTCCCGCCGCTTGTTCCTGGTGCTGGGACGCGACAGGAACGTGTGTTTGCAGGCTGCACAGACACAGGAGGTGCGAGGTGCAGTTCCTGGGACGACGGCAGATGTTTGCGTTTCGAAACATGAGATTCTAGAAATCGGGGAGAATGTCACGGACGATGTTGAACTGGAGATGAAGGGAGCTAGGGTGTGCCGAGTCGAGTCGAGTCGAATCGCAGCGAATGGCGTGAGTTGAGGTTGATCTTACCATGTCGGGCTACAGTGTCGTTGCGTTGTGGGTTGGTCTGGGTGCGACAGGATTAGGGACGGGGACGTGGCCGTGGAAGTGGACGTGGTACGTTGGAGGGGAGGTGCGGGGCACGGTGCGATACCTCCGTTTCTTATGTATATGCCTAAGCGTCAGAGGTATCCCTTTCCCAATGCTCTCTACGTTGGGTGCGGGTGAAGATACATACACGTACTTTATACGGATGAGGGGATGGGAAGGAATGTAGCGCCCCGCTAGGAGTCGAGGGGTGCCTGCCCTGCGGATCCGCCGTTGACCCTCTCGTCGCTGTAATTACTGTGATGCCCTTCGCCTCTACTGGGAAAGTGGGGCAATGAAAGACGACCACCCGTGCCATCCCGTTCCTCCGTCCTTCCCTCGGAAGGCCATCATCAGTAGTGGCAAAACTGTAGAAAGGGTCTCAGGAGTATCCAGGGGTCGCTTTCCGCTCATTGGCCCTTTCTCATCTCGCCTCGAGCACTTTTGCAAATGTTCGATGGGATGGGGTTTTTGGTGGTATGATTACACGTCTTGGACATCTTTGAACTATCAAGTTCAACTGGGTTCTAATACGCCTCGGCGTTTGAAAGGCAAGTATTACAGTACGTAGTTAACTAACCTTCGGTGGGTCGACCATTTGTTGGGGCAGGAGATTCTTCATGTCGTGATCGCCTCATTCAACACGTGCAAATCTGACTTGACATGACTGAAGCCCGTCGTCACTCTGACCAAGGGACGAGAAGGGGCATGGGCCCCGAATCGACACCTGGGATATCCAAACTTTTTGTTTGTTGCACACTGCCTGTGACTAAGGTATCAGTAGCTCAATGGACACACAAGGATTCTGCGCGTGGACCATGACCACTGGCCACCCGTTTGATTCATGCGTTGCCCTGCGCGAGTTTCGGCAGAGGGTAACTTGTTGCTTGCCTCCTCCTGTTCGTCGCAGATACTATGAAAGACTGCGTGTCTCCCCTTATCATAGTGGTTACGGCTACGTACCTAACCATGATAACGGGCTGCATGTGCCTCGTATCCTCGTCTTGCCGATCGGGGACTCCCCATGCTTCAGGATAAACTCCGAGCCACCCGAACCGAACGTCGACATGGAATGGGCTGTTTCCGCGGGCCAGAATATCTGAATCCTTGCTTCATCTGATCCCATCTGGTCCGTGGCAGCAGAAGTAGCACCATCTAGACTCCAGAGCAGAAGCGAAACCTAGGTGTGAGGCCTCGAAAGGGGAATTGGAGAGGTGTGAATACGGAACAGTGGAAACAAAGAACGCCATGGCTCCGTTCTTTGTCTCCTTGGAGACTTGAAGACGGCCAATATGCAAGGAGTAAAGCCAAAAATGAATGACGGCGACATTCCAGGTCCAAGGTTTCCAAATCCCATCCGAGGAAAGCCATCCTCCACGGTCTCGGACACGAGCAAGGACTTGAATCAAGGACAAATTGGAGAGTCAGCCATACGAGAATATCGCTCCGGACGAGTAAAACTTCCCAGTCTCTTGTCGAGGTTGTTGCTTGAATTTGGGCATGTTTCTCCTTCAACCTGCTCCAGACATTTCACCGTGGCCCGGAACCGATGGTCAGCGAGATACACGAGGTAGTCATGTCAATTAGCCCTTTGCCAATGGCTTTGTGTGATCGACTGACTGGGTGCGTATCGGTCAAAGGGCAAGGAAGGTACACCCTGCAGATATCTGGGTGGATATTCAAGGTGTCATATCCAAGACATTGTCCGTGGCCATTCGGCGGGGTTCTGAATCTGGGGCAAGACAAGAAGAAACTGAGAACAAGGTCTTTGTTCTCGGCCTCGGCGTTATTGTATTTCCACCTTTGCCTGGTTGGGGAGATGAGCAGAGGGAGAAGTGGTGATGATTTGATGCAGAAGGTGAGATTGCATGGCGTCTGGTTACGGCACCCGGAAACAGGGTGGCCACTCAGCATGGATTACGGGCATCCGAGGTTTCCTGTCCTGACGAAGTAACTGAAGCTGCCCAGGTTTCCGTCCCGCAGCCGTCTCTGGCTCATGCGTGAACATTCGCAGGCACGTTACCCGCCTGCCCTTGGACAGGCTGTACTTTCTTTCTGCCTGAGCAGCGAGGCTCGACGATGACAGGCGAAGGTAGACGAACAAGAAGAAGACGTGGAGCTGAGGTGAGGTGAGGTGGGGGGCAAAGGGGTGGAACGGTGGCATATCGATACGTACTTCGAGTGTCTGATGGCCCAAGCTTCTTCCCGGACTTGGTGGTCTTGGTCCAAGGGGGCCAGGGGCAAGGGCCCCAGGAGGGCGCTCCGCGGCACCTATCTTTCGTGATCTCACCCACCCGTTACACATCCCTGCCCCCCCCACCCCGCCATTTCTCTCCAAAGCAGGGGTGAAGCAACACCCATGCTGTGCGGTGCAGCCTTAGGCTAGTGGTCCCGTTAGCGCCAGTCCTCGCTCCATCTGAGAAAAGAACTTGGCGGGGAGCGGGAGGGAAGGGGAGACTCGCCTCGACTTTTCTCTCGGCCCTAGAAGATCAAAGGAAGAGAAGCTCGCGAAGGAAAGAGGCTCCAACGTCTCGACCGACCTCTTTCTTTCTTTCTTTCTTTCTTTTTGTTTTTTTGTTTTTAAAAAAATTATCATTAAGGTATGGGATATCCTACACACCTGGCTTGCTTATACGATAACATGAATATGGCCGAATTGGGTATGTAAACTTACAGAATAACGGTACTCCGCCAGGTGCGATGCGCAACACCACGGCTCAAGAATCTGACGCTTAGACGTTATCTTATCAATGGTCACATGATATTCCTATCGATGGATTTAGTAGGTATGNAAAAAAAAAAAAAAAAAAAAAAAAAGGTAGTGAAAGAGCCTTGTACCCGGTACCTGTTTCTTGCGTAGTCCTACACCTTCGCACACTGTCGTCTCACCTCGATTCCGAGAAAATCGACTTCAACCTCAGGTACTGGAGTATTTCACTTCTTTTTTCCTGTTAGGAAAGCCCCCAGCGGCATGGCTCGTTCTCTTTCATTTTGTTGTGGAATAATTGCCACTTCACCAATCCGACTCTAATTGATAACATCGTAGACCTCTTCTCTCCGCTGGGGGGGCCGCATCTTCACGCCAGAAAGACACATCAATTGGCCTAGTTAGGCTCCTCACCTACCTTACCCGACCTCCCTTTGCATCTTTTTTGCCCGAACAAAACACTGTTTCTCCCCATACCTATTCGCAGTCCAGCCAGACCGTAATCGAACCCGCAGCCCGTTCCCTTCCCCGTCTCCCTTGCTCGTCCTCCCGCTCGCCCTCACATGTCCACTTGTTCCTCGTACAAGCCCAAGCATCTGGCCTCGGACCAACATCTAGTTGTGAGAATCAGCCGACTTTGGTCCAACGAGCGGCCTGTCCTTGACGTCGACCTTGGACCTCGTTGCCGGGCATGTCTCCGGTCAAGGGAGCCCTCTGCTCAAGGCAAAGCAAAATTCCCTGCGTTCCCTACCTTAGCCCATCCCATTTTGCCCACTTTTGTTGTTGTTCTTGAGCACACGGCACGCTCTGCCTTTCTTCGTCACCCATTTGACCAGGTCGAGTCGAGTCGGAACGGACCCGGGTCTGACCGAGCTGGTTGCCCACAGATATGCCTGAGCCATACTGTATAGGCCTTCCCAGTGCCTTACCTTGCCTCACCTCACTCTACTCCATCATCTTACCGTACTGCATTCCGTGCTTTACGAGCTTGACCACCACCGCTTACTATGCATCCCATCTGAAGGTAACGCACTCCATACCGTGTGCTAGCTGGCCAAATACTATACACGGCATGTTGAACACCACGAACCCACTTTACTCACCGTCATTGCCCTCCCTCTATCTCACTTCCCTGTTCCAGTTCATGTCTCCAACCATTTTACTTTTTCGCACGCTGACTTGGAACGAACCGTTTCGACCGTCCCACGTCTTACAATATCCAAAGGACAGGGTACCCCGTCCTTGTCCTCGTCTTGATCCCAGCTTTAGCTCACAGATTCGATCGAATTCAAGGTACTCCTAGCACGCACCACTAAGCGTCCGCCGCCGTCGCCGCCATCATGACAGTCATTATCAGCAGCAACACACGCAACACCACATCACGGCACAGCGCACCTCCTGACATGCGCTACCGGCACAAACCGCCCATGCCAAAGCCCTCTAGTCGCCAAGTTCGACTTCGGATATGATATTTCTGATTGTCACCCTCTGGCCGACCGATCGAACAGGGAGGCTCTCATCCTCTTGCCAACCATCCCACTCCAGGGCTAAGTGGTGAGTAAACTCTGGTTGATAACGACTGCCGGCATCGTAGTCTTCATCCTCCAGATTCACGGGGCTAGCTGGGGATACTGGAAAGGGCAAGATAAAGGTCCATCATCTCTCCCAACATGCATCTGAATGCCCTCTGCACCTGCTTCCCTACCTTCTCACGTCAACCCAATTGGTTGCCACATACGTTGCTTGCATGCTCGGGCAAGGCTTCATCCTGCCCAAACCGTAGTACCCATGCCTCAACCTGACCTGATGTGGTGTATTTCGTTTTGTTTTTGCTCTGCGCTGAATTGCCGGGCGGTTGCCAAGCCGTTCTCCATCTCCCGGTCAGGTCGCGTCGTCCAAGCGGTTGACAGAGCCATGGCCTGCACAAAGCAGACACTTATCCAATTCTTCTTGAACTTGAGAGCCAAGGGTCTCTGCGAACAAGTGAGCCAGCTCATGTCCGCCACGCCAATGAACGAGGTGCGGTGTACAGACTAAGCCAATGCCAGGCCCGTTTCTTTTTTCCTCAGACTGGTTCCGTCTGGCCTATCTAACCCACCTTACACACACCTATGAACACACATACACACACGCGCGCACGCGCGCACACACCAGCTCACTCACTCACTCACTCAAACTGGCATATACGCATACATACACACCTTATGTCAAGCCAGTCCTCTTGAATCCTGCTCACTCTCTGTCCCCATTCGAGGTGGGCCACCCAGATCTACCTTGACCCATCTGCCCACGCCCTCTTTAATGGGTCAGTCACAGCCCCCCATCGTGGATGTACAAAGACATGTACTCTGTATAAGCCAACAACATTGCACATCTAAATACAACGTACAAGCCTTTGCATTTTAAACCGTTCAACATCCGCTTCTTCTCCTCCGCATCACATATTCCCTCGTTCTTACAACTTCTCTTCCCTCGTCTCATTCCTACAGAAACACCCGGACTCTCATTCCATGCTCGTCCCTCTTAGACACTGGGTAATGGCCGTGACCGTTTCCGCTCCTGTTTCGTAACCCCGTTTTTTTTTTTCCCTCTTCCTCTCTTACCCTCGCCGCTGTCTAGCTTGCAGTCGGTTAGATTCCGCTCGCTCTCACCCTAGTCATCGATTCCTGGCCCTCGGAGCTCTTCCCGCACTTCATCGCACTCGTACGCAATCCCTGGGACGCTGCTTGCTAATCGTCCTGCGCCCTACCCTCCCATCGCCCTCGATCGTCACACAGACATCTTACTTGCGCCCACTTGGGAACTCTAATACATTTTGCTCTTCTCTATTTCTTTAATAGCGGGTTGCCCCTCCACCATCGCTCCATCCTCCAGACCCGTACTTCTCTGTTAGATCAAGATACCCCCTTCTGCCTTTCAAGAGTTACTCCTCCTCCCACATTGAGAGACTCGCCATCACCAGCAATGTCTTCCAGCTCAAAGCCCCGGCAACCTCGCCTACGCGCCTCTTGCGACGGCTGCTTTCTGGCCAAGGTCAAGTGCTCTAAAGCAAGACCAATCTGCTCCAGATGCCTCGCTTGCGGTCTCGAATGTCGATACTCTCCCTCAAGCAGAGCCGGCAAGCCAAAGTCAGATAACAGCGCACCGAGCCACGCCAATACCGTCCACATGGATATGTCCGACTTGTCTCCCATCATGGACGAGAAGAACCTCATGTTCGGCCAGCATCCGGCCGGCATGTACAAGATGGAGCCCGGCTGGCATACTCCCACAAGCATGGAGGGCGCCATGACCAGGAACCCCTCCATTTCTTCCGGGCTCGCCATGCTCGGAGTCGACGATACGACTCCTAGAGACCAAGACCCAGCGGCAGACATGTACGGAGGTGCCATGCCATGGACACCTCCTACCGACTTCTCTGCCGCGCCGTATCCCGACATGAACATGGCCACTGCGCACATGGGATCCCATCATGGCCGCTCTCAGTCCATGGACATGGCCATGGCTGCCCAAATGGCACCATGGGGTGACCCCACGCAGCACGAGATGATGCCCTACACGGCTATGCCGACTCCCAACAGCATGGCTGCAGCCGCATACTTTCCCAGTCCCTCAACTACGCCCAATATGCGACCAGCCGTTAGACATAAATCCTCATCATCAGGAGGCGGCAGCTCTTGCACCTGCTTCACCGTCTGCTTACAGTCCCTCCAAGCTTTGCACAATGCCTCGTCACCCTCAGCCCCGCCCTTCGATCTCGTGCTCTCCCTAAACCGGAAGGCCGTCGAGGGATGCGCCGCGATGCTGTCCTGCACGCGGTGCATGAGCCGCTCAGGTACCCACACAGCTGCGATGCTTCTTGCAACCGTCATCGGCAAGATCACGAGTTTTTACAAGAACGCCAGCCACACCTACTTCGAAAACGGCACGATGCCTGCCGTTAACCAACTCAGCCCGGGGGGTGGGTTGGGTGTCAGTCTCGGTGCATACACCCTGGGCGGCGAGGACGGCAGATGGCTCGAGCTCGAGATCCTCAACCGCGAGCTCCGCAAGCTGGAGGAGGTCTACGCACAGTTCCGCGAGGTATGCGCCGATCTCTCGGAGGATCCTGAAGTCAGCAAGGCTATGATTGGTTACCTAGGCCACAACCTCGGTACCACTCTCGAGGTTGTCAGCCATCGTAAGGGCGACATGAGCTACGCTTGAGCCTAGCACGACGTTCACACCTGGAAGAACAAATAAAAAAAATAAAAATAAACAAGGAAAAAAAATCACAAGACGGAAATCAACTGGAAACAAAAGTAAAGGGGTCCAACGCGAAAGATGGACGATTTCACGCGACATTAGAACGAAGGAGGACATGATGGGGCGCTTTCGACATGACCGATACGAGCATACACTACTACCACTACCACTACTACAAACCAACCATTCGAATATGGAGTACTTTTATGGGTGTGCTTTGGGGTAAATCTTTTCTCGAATATTGTACAGTGTTATTTGGCGTTTATTTGAACGGGAAAGCTTTATATCTACTCCCTCTCCTTTTCGCAAAAATTTCACTTGAGAACCGGCGAATCAAGGTATGGATGGTTTCTTGGAAATCCTCTTGTTGCCTGTAGGTCACTCATTTTTTTTTTTCAGCGGGGGAGAGGGATCGGGGAGAGGCAGAAGACGGACGGCTGTTGGATAGAACTTGGGAGTAGGAGAGAAAGACCATATGACAACAAGTCAACACCTGCACCTTTCTTTACGGACCCACACTAATGAACTTCTCTTCCTTCACTATCGACTCTCAAATTTCCTCCACTCACAGCGAACATTGCAGGAAGCCGGGGAGTTTGGGGGCTCGTGTTTTCATGGGGGAAAGGGGCTAAAGGGACAGGGTTCATCGCAAAGTACCTGTTAGGGGAAAGCATCATGTTTGCGTTTATTTTTATTCTCTTATTTTCCCTCTTAATCATTTTCCTGTCTAATGCCGTCAGCGTTTCGGACGAGGGGCCAATTGTGTCGAGAAGCAGACAGACACGTAATGAACAAAGTGTACGTATGTATCCGTGGCGGGGAGCAGCAAGTCGAGTATGCGCGACGGCTCCCATAGGCAACGCACAAGTCGAATGCCTGGCATCGATGGGATTAAGGATACGGGACGGGCTGAGACGTGGGAAAGATACACAAACGTCGAAAGAATTTCATCATCGTACCTATCCAGAAACAACATCTGACATTTCCGCAACCCACGAAAAATCATGCAAAGTCACCCAAGCAAGAGACAGGATCTGACGCAGCTTGGATTGGTGTTGGCGGCATACGTTCAGACCCTGGTTTGTGGAACCCGTCTAGTTCCTATCTCTCTCTCTTTCTCCTTTCCGTTCTCTTCCACCGACTGGCCCGGGTACTGCGGGGAGGAATGGAGGGACGTAGACGAGACAAAACAAACAGCTGGACGGGGACAGATCGAAAGGGGGACGGGCAGGAGGGGTGGAATAGCTGGGTGGCACCTTTTCCCACGTGCTTTTTGGTCAAGGTGGCTGCATCTTACATGGAAGTGGTTGCATTAGCCTTGCCAGCTATCCCAAGAAAACATTCGGCACTGGCCGACCTAATTTTTCCTTTTTTTTTTTCCCCCCTTCCTTTCGATTTGGCGTGAAAGGCGCCACCACTTTGTTGCCTTTCCTTGCCTTGCGTTGCCTTCCCTCGTACCCATCACGTCCAGCAAGTCACCCCTCCATTTCACTAGAAGCCGTTGGCGTGTTCTCTATCCCATCCATGCTTGTCCCTTCCCCCCGTCGCCTTGCGCCTGGTGCCTCTTTCTTCTAGCTTGTGATCCGTGGCTGACGCGACGCTCCTATGGCACGGACGGGTTGGAGATGTCCGGGAAGGACGTGAGGAATTGGGGCTTATCTCATGCGCGCGCGTGTGCGGCGGTTTGCCAGAAAGTTCGTTCTTCCAATTGCAGAAAGTCTTTCGTCCCCCTTCCGGTAGTTGGCCGTCGTTTCTAAACTTGGAGATTGTGATGTAACCGAGGCACAGCACCAGAGGCCTGGGCCGGGCTAGTCCACGGTAGGCAATAAGGATTCAAAGATGGGATATTCCACGACGCGGGTTACACAATCGCCTTCGTGGGCCCTTTAACGAGCCAGAAGCCTGTGTGACGGGAGACGAGCGCGGAGCTGAGGGCTGTTTGGGGCGGCTGTTTTGAGCTCCGACAAACGGCATGATGGCATCTCGGTGGCGACTCGCGCTTCCGAAGGGGCGAGGGAGGAGAGTGGTCGACTTCCGAAGACACTGTCGAGGTTTTTTTGAGTTGCTTGCTGGGAAAAAGGCTTACGGATTCTCTGATGCCGGAGTCTAGCGCTGGATCCTACCGTACGCGGACCTCTGAGGCGAAGGTCTTGGATGATTTGTGATGGACCTGAGGCAGGTTGCCGAGGCTGAGTGACAAACGTCAGCGTGGAACAGATATTCCTCCTGGGGGCACGGCCCAGCTCTGATGTTCGTCTTGTGATGGGACCTGCTGAGACGGGTCCTGGTGTCAAACCTGGACATCGGGTAGAGGCAGAAAGACACGGACGACGTCGACGGCGAGATGGAGTTCAGGCTTGCATGTCATGAGGCAACGTCGCCGCACAACGTCAGCTAATTGGCCACCAACCGGGGCCCGAGTCCCGAACTGTTCTGGAGGACGTTTGTCCTGCGGCTTCGAGGCCTGCCAGGGTTGACTCCCTGAGGCCGCGTCCTCTGTTCCCAACGGAACGCTCGTTCCCCTGCCAGGAGCTTGGGAAACGAAGGAACAGAGCGCCTACGAGCGAGGTCCATCTAGAGCTGGGGGCGAAGCGCATAAGAAACACGTGGATCGGAACAGCTCGCCGAATGAGCCCATTTCAAAAGAGTTCCCAGTCCCGTTCGGGCCTCTTGGGAGCCTGGTTGACCACGATGTCGGATGTGTTCATGTCACAGGAACTCTGATAGGAGGCGGTTTCAACCAGTCAGTTGACAGCTAAGACGGGCTCCGCAGGAGCCGCCTCGGATTGGCGAAACAATGAAGTAGATTCACATTTGTTTCTTTTCTCTTCCAGACTGATGCAGTAACATGCAGCTTTTCCAGATGATTTCAGGAGGGGCTGTGTCGTGGAAGCTGATACCAACTCCCCGGAAGAATCGGATATGAGGTTGTGTGACCGATGGGATATTTATGATGGCAAAACAATTGCTAATCGGCTTGAAAAGTCGCGAAGCAGACGGCCAATAAGGTGACCAATGTGCGTGTTTCTGATGGGGAGGCAGCTTGTTGAGATTCGTATGTTGTCGCCGTCACATGAAAAAGCCCAACCATTCGGATGAGATGTGGTCGGTCACGATGATCGGATAGCCTGCCGAACCTTCCAATTGCCCAGGTTCCAAATGGACTGTGATGACACGATCCGCCAGGGACCCGACCAAGAGAGTCTGCAGGACCCAAGGTTTGTTCCCTCTGGCCATAGGTAGCGAGAGACCGGGGAGTGGAGTTTAAAAATATATCGGCTGTGGATTTCCTAAATAGGCAATACAAGGAGAACCTGGCGAACAGTTGGTAGCTGCGCGTCGTGTCGTTGGCGCAAGCTCCAGCCGATGCGACAAACCTTCAAGTGCCGCACCCCCCTCTCTCTTCATCGCCCCCCTTGTCCATCTACAAAGGCGATCGACGTATCCACCTGTCAAAGGGCAGGTAGGCTGGCGATAGGTTAGCTTTCGACGCGGAGAGACCTCCCTGGGAAGATGGAGCAGCTTCCCGCACCACTAGGCCATGCTGCCCACATTTGAACATTGGGACGCGGCGTTTCTTTTTTTCTTCCTTTTGCTTTTTGTTACCTTTCCGATTGATTACCTGTGGGGTAATATGGAACCTGGCGAATGCTGTGAACGGGACCTCACAAGTCTCATCCCGGTGATCCAGGTCTGGCTCTCATGGTGTTTATGTTGAAGGTGCTAGTCTCGGGCTGATTTCGACAATGGCCGCGTCCCTCCCCCAACAGAATCGTTGTTTTCAAGGGCGATAAACATAGCTGGTTGTACCAGTGAATCGTCATTTGCACAAACTTTTGCAGGCTGAGCGACACAGAACTCATCCTTTGGCTCACATTTTTGTGTCGGGCAGCGGGCCCCGAAACCGGTTGCAGCCGCCGTAGGGTATCGCTGGCAAACAGTAAGGAGATGTAGCCAGCGAAACTTGGCAGCTGGTGGTCAACTGACTTTCTGGAGAACCTTGGTCTCGGTGCTCAAACCTCGTTCTTTGCAAAATGGTGCAGAGCCTGGTGTTCGCAATACTGTATATTGACCTATCTGGCGGGCAAGCCCGCGTAACGGTCCTCATGAGCCCCGTCTACGGCGAAGGAAGCCATGCAGTATTAGCGGCACAAAACGATTGTCAGCATGTTCACATGCGTGATGTATCTAATAGGGACAGGGACAGCTGCGCAGTACCCAGGGCTAAGGAGTATCTCAAAGATGACGGTGGATTCGAGGTAGCGCGGGAAGACCCCGAAGTAAAAATTGAGCTTAGAATTGGGTCATGATGATTTCCCGCCACAGGCATGCAGCAGGGCCACCCCCATCTGGACGCGATATTCAGGGCGAGGGAAGCGCGAGGATGGCTGTGGCCCGCAGTTGGGCTTGCGGCTTGCCTGGACCCTCGGGCGTCATCCATCGTAAGTTGCATCGTAAGATGTGTTTGGGCGAATCGGGGTTCGGGAAAGCCATTGCCCGAATTACTTGTTTGAGGGCGAGGTCTCCGTTTACACATCAAGGTCAGACCATTCGCGGGACAGCTTCCGGAGACGATTGGACCAAAAACATCCAGAAGGTTTTTGATGATGCGAAGACTTGCGTCAATACATGGGAGGNGAGCCAGCTGTAAAGGAGAAGTTGGAGACAGAGAAGNAGTGAAGTTGACGGGTGTTGGACATCCCTATCGCCTTGAGACTCTGTCGCAGATATCACCCGAAAATGAGCTTACAGTAGTCATACCTACCGCATTGATGACTGAGCGGAAAGAACATACATCAAATTCTCATTCTCCCCTTGTCTTCTCTCCTTACTTGCCAAGGCATGCCTCACTTCAAGAGATACCTTGCATCACACACATACAGTATCACCTTATTTCGACCTGAAGCCGACCCCCATACCAGGGTTTTGATGGGGTAAAAACAGGGGGGGGTTAAGGTGGCTAGGCGTGAATATTCCTCTTTTCTCACTATCCGAAAAGGTCGACAAAAAGGAGATCGCGGTCAGCACCGTACTCAGATTCAAGGTCAAGGAAGGAAAGGAGATGTCGCATGGCTTTGATTGAATAATGATGAAGCTATCCATACCCTGTAACAAGGCAATGTTTATTTGAGGGATCCCTACTTATTGCGGCATTGCCTTCGTGATACCATCGCTGTTGTGTCCTCGTCTATGTTGCGCTCGTCAGCTATAACCTACTTTTGTGAAGGTACAGTCACAAACTCTATAGGTCCGCTCGATGTCATCTGTTGCTTCTCATCGTCTCACTGAGCCTTGGCTGGCCACCCGACGCAGACAGCTTATTCCTTAGGTGCTTTTGGTCTGGGCGAATTGGGAAACGTCCGCGAACCCGCGGCTGGACACCACGAAGTAGTGCATATGCGGTCCGACGTAAGGCCTGAACGAGTGACTAGTTACAGGAACTTGATTTGGTTAAAAAAAAAAAAAAAAAAACCGAACATACCCAAGATTCTTTGCTCATGCCGCGCTCTCAATGGTGTGATGAGCCTCGGGAAAGCGCCCCTATCAGTGGCTGAGGATCTTCCACATTCCTTTGTATTCCTTTGTCTCTCTGCCAGAACGCTAGTAGGCTTGGCCATCGACTCTTGGCCTGGTTATTGCAGCCCGAGACAGCCGTACGATAGCGACGAGACCCTGGACACGATGTCCTTTCTCACCACCAAGAGGCTCGATGGCCAGGGGGTGAGAGGTGCCAAGTGTCCTGCATCATCACCAAGTCTCCAGCGCGTGCGCGGTCGGTCCCGAACCCAGCCCAAGTCTCCCGGCAAGATTCAATGAGATCGACGGCCAGGGAGGTGCGCGACTGACGGCGAAACCCCGGCGTGCGAATGCTTTTTAGGGTCTTGCGTCCAGAAATTGACCAGGGTGCCAAATCCTACCGTCGGATTTGCAATAATCGACGCAGGAATCACTGGCGTTGTTTTGTGCAAACTCCAATCATCAAAAGGTTTTCTTTTCCTCTATTAAACATTCTGTCTCTTTACAAAGTCGAGGAAGACACCCAAAACATGGATCGATCGTACGGTATGTATCACTTGGCTGAAATCTCCAAATTAGACTGGGCTTGGTTTATTTCCCTCTCAACGGTGTCTCGGGCAATTTTGTCCCCGTGGCTGATGGGCCCTTAGGTTTCACTTTTCGTCTCTCCACATGTCTCAATTACATAGAAGTGAATCTGGTTATTCTGGATCTGGACGCTCCGCAAACTAACGTCTTTTGGCCTGTGGCTTGCGGTTGCACATCGTCTCTCCCTCATTTCCTTCACCGGCTTTAGGCTCAAGCTTATTCCCGCCCGCCCTCCTCCGCGATATGGCGCCCGCGACACATCTGCAACAAACATATGTGGCCTCCAGCCGTACCTTTGCAGCCGCCCTCGAAGAGAAAATAATCACCTTACTGGTCTTTGACAGACCGGAATGGCATGTTTGACATCCTATCCACCGTACCGCTCCCAAAAGGCTCCTGCGACATGCGTTATTGGACGTTACGGCCTTCTTCACAGGGGACAACCTGGCTCATAAAAAAAATGTTCCAGTGGACAAGAAGCTATACAAAACAAAGCCACGGCATCACATTCACCGAGGCCTGCTTCTGATGAGCGACAATCTGCTAGATAAGGGTTGCCACGTCTATCTTCCCATCAGATACGCCCGAGCTCGCCGAGACCATGACGATATATCCACATTTGACGACAGCTCTTGGCCTATCAGGCTCCCAAGCAATGAGGCTGACCACGCCCAAATTTTTTTTTTGATGAGGAACAACATCTCTGGTTCGCCTGATTTAGCTATGCGACGCAAGCCTCAGCATCGACACTCTACCACCCCCGCGGCCTATGGCTGATGCTCGGTGACAGTGCCCTCCACATACCACCTCAGACTGCTCCGTGTCTCTGTCTGTATGCGCTGAGAGTGTCCTCCTGCTGTTACCGTATCATCACTTCCGCTTCGCATTGGGACTGACAAGAGCTCAGCAAGACGATGTTCCACGAAAATTTGGCCCGTGGACGTTTCAGCCACTGTTGTGAAGATAACATGGAGTGGCGATTTGGAAGCACATCTCGGCAAATATTGAAGTTTTGGTGCATCGTCGATGATGTTCGAGTACCAAGGTCAATGATTTCTCATCCGAATCGTTCGTTCCGCTTTTTCGAGGCAGCCTCATTCCGCTTGACAGGTGCCCTCTATCTTTGTTGTTGGGCCTCTGCCGCTGTCTCACAAAGAAAGCTTGAGGCTGGTTGCGGTACCTTCATGTATGTCAGAGTGTCATGGACTAGCGAGCGGGCGATGCGCCCCCGCCCACGTCATGATAAGGCGCAGGTGCTCCGCTTCAGGTGGGAGGGCTGGGGACACTCGAGGCTACGAAGGGGAGTTTTCCATCGGATTAGTGAACTACTACAGGCACAACAGTAGCCGTAGAGCCCGGAGGTGTGCTGACGGCCATCAGGCCGACGAATCAGCGGCGACTTGCTCACCATGAGCAACGCCAGGAGAATATGGCGCTGCCGATCTGGTACGACGGTCCACTCGCTCAAAAATAGAGAGGAAAATACATATCGGACGAGGGGGCGATTCCCGGCCAGACGGTGCCGAATTCATCACGACTTCCATCATGTGAACAGACGGCGCTGCAGAAAGCCGTAGGATCCACGGCTGAGAAGGAATCGGCCGTGGCGTAGGCAATCGGCCGCTGTCACCGCAGCGGCGGAAGACAAGGGCTTCGACCAGCCCAACAGCATAATTCCGCAATTATGCTTCCCCGTGTCACCAGGACTAATGGTGTTTCCCAAAATGGCAATATGATGTGCGGGCACTGCCGGCTCCGCAATTGTCGGGATGGGGACGCGCCCCGCCGAAATGCCGGGAAACAGTGGGGCCAGAATCGGGGCGCCGAATTGTGAACCTTATTCGGCGGTGACCCACCAACGCAAGTGAGGCTCCTAGTCGTACTTTGCAAGTACTCTACAGCCGCCCCTTTCTCTCTTTCTCTCCTGCAAACAGAATCTTGATTTCGTGCCATTCATGTTCAGCTACAGGCACACTTGAAACATACGAACGGTCTGGAAACGTGTTTTTTTTTTTGGTCGCCGGGCCGTGTCGAATGGATTCGGGATATGAAAAAAAAGGGAGGCCGTCAGAACTTAGTTGCTTTCCCGTCAGCTTGGAATGGTACGACTCTTGCGGCATTTGGGTTTCCGCTACTGCGTCTCTGATGATGCTGTAGAGCTCCAAATGGCCAGAGACACCGAAGAAGGGATATCGAGTTGGCGGGACCCAGGGACGTGGCTCCTGACATGCCACCAGGAAACCACGCCGGTCAGTCAGCATCAACGGTAGATTTCATAACGTCTGGCGTATGTGTTGGTTGTAAGAAACGCTAACCTACCCAGACGCGCCCTTTTCTCAACAGAATCTGACTCCGCAGCATGACCCGTCTTGGCCAGCCTAGGTAGAAGCAACGCTGTAGGATATTCGCGGGGCCAGGACGCAGGCTTGATTCGCCGTTCTGGCGAGCCTCAGAAAAGGCGGCGGTTCCTTCTCGTTTCGGAATGCTGATGTTTTTCGTTGTGCCTAGCCTCGGGGTGAGTCACCGCTGAGCCGCACTCGATAGCCAACTCAACCCCGCCTCTTTCTTGTCGATTGTATGACGAAGGGCACCTCGCGGAGTCTCGGCCGCGAACACCAAAGAAAATCTTTGTACCGCCCTGGTCCCTGAGAAGCTGACCCGGTGCAGGTGGCAGAGGGTGGTTACAGATCTAAAGTAGTGCCTGTGTTACAGGGCTGGCCAAAAATACAGCAGTTTGCGACCCTTCTCCGCCAAACACATCCCCCCCGGCAGACCTCCCCTCAGCCCCAAGTATCCGATATCTGCCCACCCGGGGGACCGGAAGGGAGGCGCGGAGCTTAGCCAACTGGGTATGTATTACCTCATAGCCTCCCCTCCTCTTCGAGCGCTTGCAGAATCCTGTAAGCGGTCTGGACCCGGAATGGGCGGGAGACGCGTGAAGGGGGGGAAGCTTGTGCAAGCCAGTTGGCGGGAGTCCAATGCATGGCCGCCACTGCCGTGATGTCGTGCATCTCTTCCTGAGCAGACTGTGGTAATCGTCCTTAGCGGCTTATCGGGGAAGAGCTGGCACAGTCTCGTTGGGGACGTGCACACAACTAAAAGACCCTCTCCGCTCGTCTCGCTCACGCCCGTGGTCTCGCCGACTTAAGGGATCAGCTAGGATTCGGCACTTGGAAAATTACATACAATTTTGGGAACGAGGGCTCGTGTTACCGCAAAAGAGCAAAGGCAAGTGCTATAAGTCTTGCAAATGAGAATCCAGCACATATCACATCGGGAAAAGTCGAGAAAGAAAGCCTGATCCAAAAAAAGAGGCCTCCGGAACTGGAGCGTTCATGTCAGAGATGAACGCGTATCATGACACTTTCACAGGTTGGGCAACGGGAGAGGGGGCGATGCTAATGTTCTAATCTAGGCGTCCATTGAATTTACTGTTTCTACGTACGTCTGTCTTAGACATGTAATATTTGAATCCCAATCTCTTAAGCTCCCCTAGATTACCCCAGACCCGGACCCCAGGGCCGCAGGCGTCCGGCTCGCCGTGCGGTCCGATTCATTAATGCGTAATGAAAGCAATCCCGCGCGGAAAGAACTGCCTCCGTGCTGGATTATGGCATTTATGTGCCGCCACCGGTGACCTTGATGACTTGACCTAAACCGCGCCATGTCAGCATTCGTTGTTCCGTGTGTACGTCTTCAAGGAGTCGGCGTGGGAAGAAAGAACTAACCGTTGATCCATTCGCAGTCAGGGTGGCAGAGGGAGGCGACGACCTTGCCGACGTCGGCAGGGACACCGACGCGCTTGAGGGGGTTCATGTTGGCGAGACCCTGGTCGATGATCTCGATGGGCATGCCCTTGTAGCCGTTGGGGACGTAGTGCCAGGAGTTCTCGTCGTACATGTCGGTCTTGACACCGCCGGGGGCGATGGCGTTGACGGTGATGCCCTTGGCACCGCAGTCGACGGCGAAGGCGCGGGTGAAGCCCTCGACGGCGGCCTTGGAGCCGGCGTACAGGGCGTGGTTGGGGATGCCTCCCATCTGCGCAGCGATGGAGGAGGTGAGGAGGATGCGGCCGCCGCGGCCGCAGTGCTTGAGGCCCTGCTGGGCGACGAAGAACTGGCCGCGGGTGTTGAGGTCGAAGATGTTCTGGAAGAGCTCCTCGGTGACCTCCTCCTCGGGGCACCAGACCTCCTTGCCGGAGTTGGAGATGACGAAGTCCATGCGGCCGAAGTGGGCGACGGCGCGGTCGAAGAGGTCGACGACCTCGGCGGGCTTGCTGATGTCGGCCTTGAGGGCGACGGCCTTGGAGCCGTACTTCTGGATCTCGGCGACGACCTCCTCGGCGGCCTTGGCGGACGAGGCGTAGTTGACGACGACCTTGGCGCCGCGCTTGCCGAGCTCGATGGCGATGCCGCGGCCGATACCGCGGCCGGAGCCGGTGATGAGGGCGACCTTGCCGACGAAGGGCCGGGCCGCGTCGTAGCCCTCGGTCTGGCCGGCGCTGTCAGTAGCGGAGGGAGCCATTGTTGCAAACAATGGGGGATGGAAGGAGGTAGAAGGGGGAGGTGATGGGTTGAGGATGGAGAGGAAAAGGGGAAGGTGCTGGAGATGCCGCGAACGGCAAGTTATATACCGTAGATTCGTTGAATTCGCGGCTGAGCGTTCCCCCCGCGAAGGGAGCAGCTAGGACAAAGAGGGCGAAGAGCCGAACGCATGTCCGTGAGCTTCACGGCAACGCCGTCGCACCTCCGCCGGGAAGCGAAACGACTCGCATTGGGGTGCGTTCCAAGGGGCTAGGATCGGGGGAACAGGGACTCAGGTGGGAGCCGGGATGGGGAGGTCCACCGCATTCGCGCCTCCGGCGCTTTGCGCGAGAGTGCGACGGCGGAGGGGGAGGGACAGTCCGTCGTCTTCAGGCCAGACCCAGACGCCATGGCGGACCGGATCAGCCAAAGCTCCACAAACAAACCAAAAAGGGTCGTCGCCTGGAACAAGATGAACCCCATCCGGGTTGGAAGGACGCTGGCTAGGATTGGCGACTGTGCCAAATAAATGGTTGGGTTTGATGAAACAGATGCAATTCTGATAGGGCCTGGGAATTGGGGCAAACCCACAAGCCAGGCATGGGGAGAGATTTCTCTCGCTGCGGTGTAAAGGCCAAGGTCATGCCTTCATTCTGGCAACCTGGACCGTGAAGAATTGCGTGGGAGATGGGATGGGGAGAGTCCAGCTGAAGGCGGACAGACGAACCACTGCGCTCCTGGGCCAGCAATGCCGTGCGCATCCTTCGTTGCTTATTTCCCCGTTCCATTTTTGGGTGTCGAGATTATGGGGTCGTTCTTGTCACGGTTGCCGTGACGCTCGCACGGAAGCGTTGCCGCCCAAACTGAAATCCGCCGTGATGATCCGACAAATGGCTCGCGGTAGCTCGCGCCTAGCGGACAGAGGTGCGTGCTAGCACACGTTAGGGCGGGCGCGCGGCGCCAGGAACCGGTGGACCAGCACCCCGCCCGCCGTGCCGCCGCCACCGATGGGAGGGGACCCCACCCCCAACGGAGGTCCGGTGGACGTAAGTGCTGTAGGTAAACAAGACGCCCAGCCAGGGGTCTAAATCCCCCATAAGTGAGATCACTCATTTTCGAGACGGTCGTCCGTCGGGTGAGATTCGCGTGCGGTAGAGACATTTGGCGAACGAGTCGCGTTGATCATGATAAACGCGAAGGCCCGAGTCGTGGGTTGTAAGCCACGCAAGGCCGATCGGACAACGTCGGTCGTTCAGGGAGAAAGGCGAGAATTATAACGTCATCCAAGGGCCTTCAGGTCATTCTCCGGTGCCACCCTGACCAGAGGTCGCCGGAGCGGGAAAACAGAGCACCGGTTTCTTCAGGATTGAGCACCATACGACCGGAAGAAACACCTCCCATTCGGTTTCATCCCCGTCCGTTTAAGCGGAGGTTTGGACGACAGCGGCGCTTGCTCTATATTCCGATTGCCCAATTAGTTCTCTCACATGCTCATTATCAAAATCTCCTTTTGATTGATTATGGTGATATCAAACAGGAAACGAAATCCCTAATACCATGCAAGCTCAAACAAGTACTTCACGATACTTTACCCTGCCGATGGCTATCTGCGTTCTACAGCGGTCCGAGCATCAACTTTAGCCAGTATGCCCAGTTGAAACTTGGAAGATCAAGTCATTCTCATAATCTATTGCATATTGTCTCTACTCTAGCACCTGCTTTTGAGTACCAGGTCTGTCAGTCCTGACTCACCACCTCCAACCCCGTCACCGACTCACGCGACCCCATCCATCATCAACCATGTTTATCCCACTCCCAAGAGGTTGACTTTATGACCTCCATGGCTCATAACTGAGCGCCTCTTAACGCTCTTTTACTCCGCAGCTTCACAAAAACCGCACACTACACACGACGGGGGCACAGGTTTGGCGTTAAGCTAGCCGTGTGCCTATAACGGATGCCCTCCCCCCCCAGAGCCAGTGGGCTGTCAGGACTAGCAGGAAAGCAAACAGAGGTGTCAAAAAGCGAATACGCGAGCCGCGTGCCTTCTTTTCTTTTTGCGGTCGGCGATCGGCGACGATCTGGTTTGAATCTGCCCCCGTGCCCCCCAGCCTCCGAATGCGCATATGCAGGATCAAGTCTTGCCTCGTCATTGTGGGGGGGCATCAGTCCCGGGACGCNCCCCCCCCAGTGCTTTGGAACTCTGTGTCTGGTGATTAGCGAAGGGGTATGGGCCAACCGCCCGTCAACGGTTTTTGCCCCGGACGTCTTCCAGCCTGCCGTTGTGACATTGACGTGAACGAGAGGCCTGGGCTTCTATGACATGTCCAGTGCAGCTTCTTCCGNCCCCCCCCCCCCCCTCTGGTTCAGACGAGTGCCATATCGGTTCGTTCAACTTGGGATCAGACACGGACCCTAGTCCAAGCATGATGATTCGTGGGATCGTCGTCGCGGACCATGGGCTTGTGATTTACAGAGCCTCGGTTCTTCCTACGCTCACAGCATGTGCATCATCTCGACATCATGACATGCGTATGTCCAGGATTCATTATACACACAATGATCAACAAACCCACACCCCCATTCAAGGGCGTCCAGCGGCGCTAAGCACCAAGCGCTGAGTAGTACAGAACGTTAAAAGGACAAGATGCTGAAGGTTTAGGAATAAAGGGGGACCGTTTCGTATTTAAGGTGATTGCCCCGCTGATGCGCGTGCTGCGTGCTGGGCCGAACTTTACCTCGAATAGGTAGGTCGTAATCAGGGCCGTGAGCAAGTCTGCTGGCAAAGGTTGGTCGTGTGCGTCCCCTTTCCCTGTCGTCGATCCGCCATACCCCGGCTGTATCAGCAACGTCTGATGATCCGCTCTGGCAAAGTCAACGTCACCCGCACAAAAAAGGGAAAAAAAAAGAGAGACTCTGATTGTCCATCAGAGGTGCCCTTCGTACATCATCCAGTGAAATNTTCCATCCATGCCGTCCGAAGCTTCCCATGAGGGAGCCCCTTCGAGAGGCTCCCTCCCGATTATGATGTCGGCCCCGCTCCAATCACAAGATAGGAAACCACTGCACGATAGATTACAGGGGAGGAAAACATAAAGCTTTGAATAGAACTATCGTGAAAGACACCTACGTGACGAGTTTGGCTTTAACAGGGAAGAGAGGACCGCGGGGGGGGGAGGGGGGAGGGACGATTGGATAAGCTTAAAATGCGGGTATCCGTCGAAAGGCTCGGTGTTTATTGCGGAGACCGTTGGACCGGAGTCAAACCATGAGCAAAAGGTAATCTACAAGCCGAAGCGAGGTCCGGTGAAAATGCCTCGGCGAACGACTAATCGACGAAGCTCCCGAGAAGCCGCGGTTGGGAACGCTCCTCCTTCTTTCATCGGTTGGATGTTTCCCCTTTCGGATCGGTCCCCTACAGGTCTCCTCGGATCCCGGAACTCCTCCGCAGCACCAGACTAAACGACGCCCAACACCGCCAAAACGAAACTTCGGATAAGCTCTACCGCACGTACCAAATGACGGAGTCCGTCCCCGACGGGTTTGGACTTTCGCAAGTCATCCCGAAGCCGATCCGCCCCCTATCATCGGGTCTGGGCCACCCGGGACGGTCGAGAAAGGGGAGCGGACACAATGTCGGGGTTTTCTGGAATGGTCCGTTGCTGATCAACGGTTACGGCTCAAGAACCCCCACCCCCCGCGGAAGCCGTCTCGTTCCATCTCAGTCCTCACGTCCACGACCATTGGCAACCATCCTTTCTGTCAGGACGAAGTGGGCTGTCAAAGCAACTTGAGGGGTTTGTAGCGGAAAGCCTCGTTATTTTTGCCCAGACTCCCCCCGCGCCCGCTGGCCAGGTGAGTAACATCCCGTTCACAACTGCCGAACGTGTCGCGGTCGCAAGTCAAACATCCATCTCTTTCTCTCTCACTCTGTCTCTCTCTCTCACACACACACACACACATACAGACACACCCGTTTGCTTTCCTTCCATGACCGGATCGACAAAGCAGGAAGCCAATACACCGTTGCTCCTCCCCGGGGGGGGTTCTTTCCGCTCTTCTAC
>MPGH01000136.1:58677-96223 GCA_001937105.1 Colletotrichum chlorophyti | reverse complement strand
CTTAGAGACTAATAGAGAGAAGGATCTAAAGTATATATAGCTTATAGAAGGGGTATTAGCTTAGGTCTACAGAGCTGGGCTCATAACTATAACGAGCTAGAGCATATAGCTATAGGTGGGAGAGATTATATAAAGAGTANACTTAATTCTAGAAGAAGGTTTCCTATGTATGACGCGCGTATAAATAGGTGCTCGGTGAGCGTGTCATGAGAATAGCCCGTGCCCACACCGGTCCGGTGTGCTCGGTGAGCGTTGACCACTTCGTGACAACTCAGATAAGGGATTCTCACCGTCTGCAATTCTCGTCCGATACATAGCGTATGTGCTGCGATGCAAGAAGTGTTACAGCTGATGTTAGTAAAGTCGATGCTCACTTTTGGTGCCCGCCGAGTGTTTCTATGAAGTACTTACGAAGTGATTTCGGGTATCTTGGGCCCAAAACTCCAGAATAATGGCTGCGCAATCGTGTTCCTCCAACTGTTAAAGATCACCTTGTGCTCAATCTTCCTATGGCACGAAGCGGACATTGGAATTTTGTGTTCGTATCTTACTCTCTTTTGCCACTTCCCGTACTGAGTACGAACCCAAACGAAATTCTTCCTGAACAACTTCAACGGGTAATCAACCGAGAAGAGAACATCGACACCAGACGACTCTGAAAACCTGAAAGCGACTTGTAATATGACAAACGGTGTTGCTATCGTCACTTTGACATTTTCGACATGGTATCCTCAGTCCGATAGACGCTTCAGACATAAGACTCTTGGATTGAGAAGTACTCTAACGTTTGTTCAGCCAAATAGATAGCTCATTTGCATGTTTCTGAACAAGTTGTTAGAATATTCGGATATTTCAGGAGACAGATCTACATAAAACAGGAAGCGTTGGAAAGCAGGAACCAGCGAGCTTATCTTGGTAAAACTTACCCCGTTCAGATCACACTCAGAAGGCAGTTTAAAGGTGTGGGGTTCAATCTATCATCCGAGTATCCGGATACAATAGGCTCATTAGCAACAGGCTCATACAGCTGTCATCGAGTAGGCCATTGTTCAGCTTTATGTGCTTAGGCGGCACTGACGGGGAGGCCTACAAGGATGAAAGCTAAAGATGCAAAGCGCCTCATGACGCCGTACATGCCTATTAGCTAAATTGATATCGAATTCACGAGTAAGTTGAATCACAAAACAATGGCATGGATATGAGTTTACGCCATGCTCGCCTACTCGAGGTTTTGTCCTAGTCAACCCCCCATGAGGGACGCTGAATGTGCTTTTGTCTAGTGTAAGCGGGTGTATCTTTGTAGTCCGATGAAACTCACAAGCATGTATTTAGCCCGTTACAAATCATCAATTACGCGCATCAGATGCTTCTTTCGCTGGATTTGTAATGCCGTTGGCGGGTCCTCTTGTTCATGCTGCCTTCAAGGCCATCTCTTCCGCTAGTCTCTCACCGCCTCCAATACGACCCGAATTCGGCACAGGTCCGGTTTATTCAGCCGCCAAACTTGCGTTTATTACATCGCAAATTAAACGAACGGAATCAGGCCAACGTTCAAATTCGGGACCAAGTTTACTCCCTGCATGCAGATGCGTAAGTTTGCTGTGAACACAACAACTAATACGAGTTGAGGAAGTCCAAGAAAATAACGGACTTGTTGTCCGACGCTTCATCGACTGATTTTGTGTTGTCCCTCAAAGAATTTGATGCATAGCCAAGGCCGGAGTAGAGCAACAGCGAATCACCACTCGACGCTCATTTCACTCCAGTACTCTTATTGGTGTTCTCGCCTCGGCCTTCTTCTCTCGTTTCGACCTTCACTTTCTGTCGCGGCTCGACTTTCACTCCCTGCAACGGCTCGACATTCCTTCCTAAAAGATGAGCACACTTCGTGGGAGTAAGCCAGAGTCAAAAGATGTTGATAAAGTCGAGAGCAGGACATCGATGAGGATGAATTGTCTTGCTACTTCTTCCTACGTCTTGCTATTTGAACAAATGGTCTTATTACTCAATTAAACAAATTTTGTCTTCGCAGCCATCTAGACGTGTTCCCCTTACGCACCAACTCATAGCCAAACGCAACATGACCGCCACACACCACTTAGACATCACGCAGGCAACTATTGGCCGATTGCTGCATGCTCTGTCTTCGACGAATCTCACGAGCGTAGATCTCGTATCACGGTTTCTCCACCGCATCGGTAAATACGACCACCGTGGCCCCTTACTGAACTCCATCTGCTCCCTCAATCCTGAGGTGTTCGAGGAAGCTCAAGCTTCGGACGACTACAGAGCATCCGGCCGAACTCCCAGAGCCCTGGAAGGAATCCCCTTTACCATCAAGGACAGTTTCCAAGCAAAAGGGCAAATTGTCGCCGCGGCGTCCCCAGCGTTTGAACATTTAGTCGCATCTTCCGATGCAGCGGTAGTCAGCCTCCTCCGTGATGCGGGTGCAGTCCTCGTCGGGAGGACGAACATGCCTCCGATGGCTGATGGTGGAAGCCAAAGAGGCCTGTTTGGTCGGTCAGACAGTCCGTATAATCCCGAATACCTGTGCACAAGCTTCGCATCTGGCTCTTCGTACGGCTCTGGGGTAGCCACCACGGCGTCTTTTGCCCCCATCGGTCTTGGAGGTGAGGCTGTCTCTTCGGGGCGAGCACCAGCCTCGCTCAATTCTCTCGTGGGCTACTCGCCGTCTCGGGGTGTCATCCCATCTCGTGGCCTGTGGCCGTTGTATCCAACATGCGACGTCGTGGCACCCCACACCAAGTCGGTCACTGACATGTTGGAGCTTCTCAACGTGATCATCTCCGATGACGCCCAGCCTGCGGGAGACTTCTGGCGCGAGCAGACAACCGTCACCATTCCGCCGAGCTCTGCGATCCGGCCCCACGACATGCTAACATTGCGGGACCCCGACTCTCTGAACGGGAAGCACATCGCGGTACCAAAATGCTACATCGGAAAGAAGACGTCATCTGGCTACTCTGTAGTCTGCACTGAAGCCACAATCCGGCTTTGGGAGCAGGCCCGGGCTGATCTAGAAGCGCTTGGAGCTATAGTGACCGAAACGGACTTTCCTCTGGTTGAGAATTACCACAGACAGCTTTATCCCGGCCAAGCTGCCAACATTCCTGGAATTCCCAGCGCATGGGTCGACATTGAGCGCTGTCAGATGATCGCTATGGCATGGGACGATTTTCTCAAGTACAACAACGACGCCAATTGCTCGCGCCTGGACGGTGTTGACTACGAACAGATCAACCCCGGATTTGCGCCAATGGATAACAGAAAGGGTCACAGTGAGCAGCAAAACATCGTTCGCTATTCGGACATGATTGAGTTCATCCGCAACCGATACGACACAATTTACGATCTTCCCGGTTGCGCCGAGGCCCTAGCCGCCCTAGAGAAAGCTCGCAAGCGGGACTTGGAAGACTGGATGGAAGCCGGTGGCTTCGATCTGGTCGTCTTCCCAACCAATGGTGACGTTGGGCCCGCCAACTCCGAGGAAAAGAGCGAGTCTTTGGCGTACACGTTGCAGGACGGCATCAAGTACAGCAACGGCAACCGGGCCTTGAAGCATCTCGGTGTCCCAGCTCTGACGGTTCCCATGGGAATGCTGGCTGACAAGAAGATGCCCGTTGGTCTGACGTTTGCCGGAAAGGCGTGGAGTGACTGTGACCTTCTGCGGTACGCCTACGCGTATGAGACTGCGAGCCAAAGCAGGGAGAGTCCTCCGCTCACACCACGACTCGCTACCGACGTAATTGATCTTGTGCGAGGCTCCCTCAATGGAAGCAGTGCCCCGAAACTCATAGTTGAACAGGTGGATGTTGAGAGAATTCCAGAAGAAGAATCGCAGGTCCGGAACGTTTCGCTTCGTGGGTCAGTCAAGGTCAACGACGAGTCCCTGGGAGTCGACGGTATCTGGGTTTATACCAACGGGGAGCTGGCAAACCCCGCAATTTTAGACGGGCACGGGTGGAAATGGTCGGCGTCTCTGAAGAGACCCGACTTCAAGGACCAGTATCCCACTCCGGGAAGAATTGCCAGGGACCAGTTTATGGTCGTTGTCATCGTTCATGCTTCGAACGGGAGGTCAGCAGGACAGCTTATTATGGTTGACTAAGACTATGCTCCAGGCTGGATTTGGATTGTTGGACTGTTTGCCTCCCACTAGCATCAAATCTTAGTATATGCGTTTTCTTCAGCCATGACTCTCGCTTGCCCTTGTCTGGGCCGAGTGGCTCAGATTTTGCAAAACAAGAAAAGCAAAAAAGAAATAAAGAGGAGGGAGACGAAAAGCCTGGGAATGGGTGGCAGTTCATGTCGAATATATCATCGCCTTTTCCCAAACGCCTCCACTTCTATCGCCAATCAGGTTGATGTGTCGATTTTCGACGACTGCGATTGTGGTTCAAACTATTTTTAAAAGTCACTTGCACTGGATTAATGATCCTGGTAAAGGAGTGCTTTTGTATTCGAAACATATATTCTAACCGACCTATTTGGGATTGCAGCGCCAGAGAGAGTGCCAAAATCATGTTTGACTTTCAGTCCGGGAAAATCAGAACGACCTATCGGTCGATTTCGCTTTTGTAACCTACACGTTGTATATTGCTGATAGGATACATTTTCCGTATTTGTTGCTCACGCAAACCATAGTCTTCAAAGAGGTGCAGTCAACGGCCTTTCTCCCTGTGTATATCGAAGCCTCCAAGCGTTCAATAATCCGAACAGAATGCTGTCTGTTGGCTCAACTCAAGGCTGAAACCATGGGTGTTATACGTGACCCTGTACTTTTAGATAGCCGAGGACTCGTATTCTCTACGTGAGCAAGAGTAACCTTGAGTCGACATCCGCCTCTTAAACCTGATGCTGTTCCCACACTGGCAACCCCGAAGTTGAGTGATGACGGAGCTCAAAAGCAAATGATGATGTTAGGAGCTGCTGCGAAGTCTATCAGTCTAGGCGCCTTCATATCCCTAATATTATGTGTCTTGAGAAGTGGTGATTGATACTCCAAGTATGCCGTTTTACTGCTTTGGTCAAGTCTGCAAACCGCTTGGTTCAGAGTCTTGTCCAATATGCATCTCTTATGAGAATGATCGGCCACTTGCAGGACAATAACAACCCGCTTGTTGTTACTGCTATCAGCTTCCCAGGCCGTTCATTGGGCATGATCCGGCCGCCCCTCCTAAATTTTAGATGCCGGCACCTCTTCGGAGACTACCTCACATCCAAGAGCCCAGTTACGATGCCAGGCCTGTTTCTCCGCACCAGAAATTTCACATTATCTCTAAACGTAAGCAACTACATTATTATAACATCAAACTAAGATATTAACTAATCTATATCATCTAATGCCAAATGAAGCAGTGTATGCTCACACATGAGAATCTCATTCTTAGCGAGTTTCATGGCGTCAGCACCCTCATTCTTACCCGGCCCTTGTTGTCCTTGTTGCCACACTACATCTCTGTTGTAACTACGATAGATACACATGTCTTAAACGGCTTCATAAAGGAGATTAATAGACGTGGGGTGTCTATATGCTGGGATCCAAGTACAGATCATTACTGAATATTCACGATATTCTGTCTTCCACACTTGAAGGGCCAAATCAGACGTAAGGTTACTATACTCAAATGAATCAGGACCCATGAGAAATCAAAATGACGTAATAAGAGGAAGCAGTCGCGCTGCTTCGGAATAGTCCATCTCGAAAGCTTCATCACGTATTTTCCTCCACGGGAATTCGACAAAATCACTAGGATGAACGACAGTCCACCAAGTCGGAAATGACGAGTCTGCCCTTGATTCCATGTTGCCCACCTGCGACCGGTGGAGAATATCAGCTAAGCCCCTTCGTGAACACAGGGTTTAGCGAAAAACCTCATTACTGTGTACAACTCTTCACTTGGAATCCAGTGTGGCGATGATTCCATCGGGTACGAAGAAGGGCAAGAATACGAGCTGCCCGCGCGTGGTCGGGCCGCATGTAAAAGCACTGTTAGTGTCTTCCGTCCATAGCCACGCCCGCGATTTACGCAAGGTGTTAACCATTCACTAAAACCCTTCGTCTTCCGGGTCTTGTAGCTGCTTAGCCACGTGATCTTACTCGTAACGTTGCCTCGGCCTCAAGCGAAGGAAACCCTGTGTTTTGGGCGTAACGCGTGAAATTGGTATTTGTTGAGCTTACTAAGGAGATATCTTAACAGCGATTGACCTGAATCAGCTGGGGGGCCGAGGCGGTGTTCGAGATGTTCCACCTGAGTATGACTCATGCGATTGAAGCCTGACGTTGCAGTCGCTCAGTTTCCGAATTGACTGAAGAGAACATTATTTCCCCTGAGCTCAGCCCTTAACAATTATTATGTATGACTATGGGCCCCCCCTCACCAAGCTATCCATGGGCATGTGAAAGGCCGAGCTGGGGCTTGAATCATGTCGAGAAAGAGGCAGCCGGAGGCTTCTCCGCGCCTTCGCGCGCGATGATGCGATTCGTGCCCTGGAAAAGGCCTCGTCTTCCTCATCTGGCCTCGGCATGTTGCCATGGTCAGGCAAAGCATGGAAGTAAGTAATGACGTAACTCAGGTGCAAAATCGCTGAGAATTTTTTTTTCTCTTTCGGAGCTTCTGCAGCGCAGGAAGAGCGGAAGGAAAACCTGACTGCTGGCAGCACGCTGCTGAGGAGGAAGAAGCAGATGCAAAAGGGCCGTCTTCCTCACCGGTTGCATACCGGTTCGCCGGTCGGTGATGCGCCACGGACGAGGGATTTTACTACATGTACCGACTAGCAATTTGTGCTCTTTCGTCTCACAACATCGGTTCCTTTATTGGCACAGGACGTGACCCGCGCTAGATGGGTACAGCTGCAAGCACTCTGTCTGGACCGCGTCGGCCCCTTCAACAGTTGCCAACATGACGCCAACCCGCCGTCAGGTACCCGTCAATTTGCCCTGGCAGCGGTACCAACGAGGGGGCACCCGGAGGAGACCAACTTGGGCCAAGCGGACAGGCCCGTCAACGATTTCCAACTTTGTGTACCATAAGCAGGCGCATTTGTAAGTCTCAGTGACTCCAGTTTGTAAGTTGCAAATGGGGAAGCTAGAAGTAGATAGACTTGGAGTCACACGCGGACTACATGGTAGGGAGGTCCTCCAAGAAGAAAGGAGGAGAGAAGGAAAAAAGCTGGTTCATATCCCGGATCTGTTGGAGCCTTGTGGGACCCTGAGACCATTTTCATGAAAAGCTAGCACAATCCGCCCTGTCGATCGCTGCAACGCTACGCTGTCATGTACTCGTGGCTTGCCTTGTAGGCTCAAAACACTCCGCTTCCGATTGGTCAAGACCAGAGGACCGAGTCTGGGCCGGCTCTTGCGGGTGACCCGTCCGCGCCTCCGCACGCCGAGTCAAGCGTCCAGACTGGAACCGTGTGGCGTTGGGTCCAGTTGATGTACCGCCCCATGCCAGCGCGGTTTGTCCAATTTTTTCTTTTTTCTCAGTCTTTCCCTTTAGTTCTCACCCCGTCCGGCGGTACCTGTGTGTCACATCCTTGTCTGTGCCGAACGTTTGTACCTGCGTCAGCCGTCAGCCCGGCTGCCCGAGGACATGGAAGGGCCCCGTCACCATCGCGCCAACAACTCCCGTACCGCGCCGCCCATGGGTTCGACTGGTAGCACCCCGCCCTTCCGCCCTCTTGGCCAAGTCGGTCTTCCTCCCTTGGGGCACTTTGACTTGTGTTGACATGAACCAAAGAGCGTTCGGTTCCTGGATCGTTCCTGTCATCAAACCTAATTCGAGGCCCCTTGGCGACCCATGAGCGATTTTCACACCCCCTAGCAAGTTACATCTCGCACCTCTTCCCCTTCCAAGTTGGGCCATTTCTCATTTGCCATGTTTCCTATTGGGTTTTTCTCCGACTGTGGTGTTCGTTGGGCTTGTGAACTTGGCAGGCTTACCTTTCCTAGCGATATGTTTCCCACCCCTCTCTCTCTTCGTTAGGGCTGTGACGAAGTACTGACCTTGTCACCATGTTTCTACCCGTAACACCACAGCGCCAAGGGAGGGAGAGAGATGTTTCCAAAGGTTCCACGGCCTTGCCCGTCAGATTCAAGACAGCCCCTTGATTGGCCAGCGAGCCCGACTCGCCGCCCCGCGGGTCTGGAAGGAGGAGACGTCCACGCCTTCGGCCCTCTTTGACCCCTCAAAGGATTCGAGGCCAACGCAATGTCATCGTGGAGGGAGTGCGGCGTCTGTGGAGACAGAACGCTTGCTACGTGGGCCCTCTCAGATGGACTGACGGCACTGAGTGTGGTAATTGCATGTGTGACTGCCATCCCATCTTTCGGACGGATGTTTAATCAGTTTTTCATCCCATCTGTAGGGATGGTGTTTCGGTATAAAAACCCCCAGGTTCGTCCCCTTCCGGGATGCTTGAACTCTTCACCACCACATCCCTACCTTTCTACTCTCTCTTCGAGTTCATCTCTTCTTTCCCCAGTCACTCCCTCGGCCGGCCCCGAAAGCTCGCAGATCAGGCATCGCTCCTTTGAACGCTCAATCAGCAGCTTCACTCCCTCTTACCAAGCTCACTCTATCTCTAAGAGTCAGACCTTAAGAACTCAGATCAACGAGATCCATCCCGCAAGCCCGGCAAACACAAAAAAACACAGTCCTTATCAAGAGATTCCAATTATCAACCTCAAGTCAAAATGTTCTCCACTACTTTGACCGCCTTCCTTGCTGCCTCGGCCAGCTTGGTCTCGGCCGCTTCCATCCCCATCCGGGACGCCGGCAAGTCCGGCTCCGCCAGCATGACCCCCCACGACGTTTACTCGTCCTCCATCGGTGTCCTCGGTTG
This sequence comes from Colletotrichum chlorophyti, assembly GCA_001937105.1. Lineage (NCBI taxonomy): Eukaryota > Fungi > Ascomycota > Sordariomycetes > Glomerellales > Glomerellaceae > Colletotrichum > Colletotrichum chlorophyti. Next base: position 87,358 of record MPGH01000136.1, on the reverse strand, counting down.
CAAGATCGACATCAACCGCGTCGCGTACTGGCCCAGCTCCGTCGGCTGTGACGATATATGCGTCAAGGTCTCCAACGGTGACCGCAGCGTCAACCTCCTCCGCATCGACCAGTCCGGCGGTGCCTTTGACATCTCCTACGATGCCTGGAACTACCTGAGCACCGGCAGGGGAGCTGCCGAGGCCCCCACCCAGGGCGGTGGCGTCCCCATGAACTGGGAGACCGTCGATGCCAGCGAGTGCTCGCACCTGCTCAAGGACGGCAAGCTCGCCCTGTCCGCCGCCAACAGCATGAACTACCTCGCCTCTTGCCTCGCCCAGCCCGACAGCTTCGTGGCGAAGAACCACGTTCTTTACAACATCCAGAACTCGGCTTGCACCTGGGGTGTCGATGAGGTTTGCAACCTCGACCTGGCCGTCAGCAACCAAGCCTCGTGCCCCAGTGGCCTTGGCTCCACCAAGGCTTTGACCTCCCTCCCTGTCGAGAACATCGCCTACGGCACCGGCAAGATCTCCGTCGCTGTTCAGTGAACGCGCAGTAGCACAGGTTGCTCAACACGAAATGGACAGACCATGAAATGATGCATACGAAGCTTTATGATACATGTATATACATTATAGAAAGGGACTAAAAGAGGAGTCATTCTTTTTCTACAACTCAGATTCGCAGTGTGTTTATCTTAGGTGCATGTGGCTGTGTGAGAAATTCTTTCAGTGAGCCCGGGTTCGTTTGAAAAGCAGCAGGACTCTTGAATCGAGCTACCGTCTTGGGTGCTTCAATGAGGCATGTATCAGTGAAAAGCGATTCTAACACCTTGAGCTGAACAACCAATTTTATGGGTGTGTCAGTATCGAATGCTAAAAAAGTCAAAGGTCAGTTGTAGATTGTGACTGTCACCAAACCAGGTGATATCCATCAACTGCACGTGAATGATCACGTGTAGACGGAGCTCCTTATACCAGGAGCTCCCCTCACAAGTAGCTATAGAGAGAATCAACCATTACACGCCATACATCTTGATACCTGCCTATTGCTTCTTGTAATTATCTATGTTCCCCTTGTCAGCGTTGTCCTTCACTGCGTCACCGCATTCATATCAGTCATACCCCTTCTGTCTTAGCAGCCAGCGGGCAGAACGACTATGACAGTAACCTACAGTCGCCGGTTGTACTAAGTTTAGAGTGGGAAAGAACTAAGACTAAGCTTATGGGGAGTATATCGATTTATATTAAAGCAGAGAAGGAATGAAGTCAAAAGACGTGAAAATGTCGGTAGAGAAATGACCTGGTTGTTCCGGTTTCTGTGGTTATAACTATTACAGCGTATGCCTCCAAATGAGGACCATAATGAGCTTTATTCAGAGGTTTGGTCCCTTATAAGGCATATTACTAGGAAATTTCTATCTCTGGATGGAAGGTTGTCCAAAATCTTATCTTGAAGGAGCTGGCACTACATTATCATATTGATGAGAGGCCTAATGGAATTCAAATTGGGATACTACTCAAAGTGCGGCCTGAAATGCTGGATTGATTGCATCTGATACCAAACTCATCTCTTAGCTTTATTCACCATTCAGGGAAATGCTGTTTCGGGAGGTAGGAATCGAGGCTGGTTGGCTTTTCCGTTACACTATTGTCAATACCGGCGCAGCTGGTCACTGTGCGGCGTAGCTACACACTGCAGAACAGGGGCTAATAACAACGATTAGTCATACTGAAGCTTTTGCTATGTGCCATCGTGGTTGCACTGACTGCTCGGAATAGCTAGATTGAACCCGACTAAGGATTGAAAGGTGATCTCAGGTTAGTCAAGGTTCCAACCTACGTTGTTGGATTTTGGAAGCAAGGCGGCACTACAGCGTTTACTAATCTTTACCCCGCTTACACAACATCCCTAAGGCTCTAGCGTAACTATTTTGCTCTGAATCATTCCTGGAGACTGTTAGAGAGAAGAAATGCCCCACGCAGCCAGAAACCTTTGTAAAAGGAAATCTTGTAACATAGCTGCCATCGGATTTTCTCCATGCACATCGGCGAGATAGCCGCCAGTGTGTTTATATTAAGCGCCCCTCATCTTTACAATACCTGCCTCCTGTTGTCACATCTTTCTTGGGTAGGCCCTTCAGTTTACCTTACGACTTTCTTATTCGTAATTGTTCCGCTGCGAAAGAATCTCAAGGGCCAAGTACTAAACAATCACCGAAATGGCTTCCGTTACCACAAATTTTAGAGCTAGAAACTACTGTACCACAACGGCTTGTATCGAAATTGCCTCAAATATCCTGCTCAGTCTGGCGCTCAACTATACTATGATCGATCCATGTACCGACTTTCGCCGTTGTAAGCCTAATAAGCCCGGATTTGTCTCCTTTCTTGTGATCTAAAGTCAAAATCGAAGGTCATTCCCAATACACTGACAAATTCTCTTGACAGTGGCATGCGCTGGATGGGACGCAAAGCACACGGCGGAGGCCGGTCAGGGAAGGGCAGCTTTCCTTGGTGACATTTACAATTCTGCCTGGGCCACGTCGAAGGACATTTTAGAGGGGCCCTACCCCACCGGGTCCGATGCCGGGTTCCTGACCAAATCCCTGTCCCAAGAGGAAGCTGGTTTCGACAAGGACAACTTCAATCTCATTGTCAAGACATACAACGCTTGCATGAACAGCACCGCCGTCAAAGCGGCAGGTCTGCGTCCTTTGCTCGATTTCATCGACCGCATTGTGGATACTTTTCCGGTGGCTCATCAGACGGGGGACAAGGAACGCATGATCTCCGAGGCCGATGCTCCCAAAATTGGCAAGACTTTGCTGCTCTTCAATCAACATGGTATCACGACGTTTGAAACTATTGATGTCGGCGTTGACGACCAGAATACTGTACGTAATCACTGTTCTGTCAGAATACCCACAAATGCTTCTAAGTGCAGTTTCGACGTAAGCTAACAGAATGATATACCAAACCAATCATAAGGGTTTTGCCTAGCAACAAGCCATTGCTTGTCGGGCCCCAAGCACAGAACAACCAGATTGTCAAAGAGTATCTGCGGATTATGGCGGCTGTGCTTCAACAGTTGCACCCAGGCAGTCTCGGCCTCAGTGATGCTCAGAGACTTGCACTCACCATCACTGAATTTGAGAAAGGTGCAGCCGATCTACAGGCCATGAACGACATTGGGGCTGGCGATGCTGTAAGTCATGCGGACCTTCGAATTATTGTGTCATTGAAGCATCCAGCCTCCAGGCTTTCCCTAGGGCGGCACTCTATCTTCAATCTTTATATCCTCTAAGCTAATTTGTCATCGTAATGTTTGTTCTTAGTCACGAGTGCGCAAGTTCAAGTTGGAAGAAGTAACTGGCGTAGCTCCAGAACTTGACCATGACTACATCCTCAAGAACCTAATCCCCGACAACTATGAGCCAAGTACACTTGTTTTCTCGCCTGCCTACTTTGGCAATCTGTCAAGGCTGCTCCAGAATTCTACCTTGGAGACGATTCAGGGCTTCTTCATATGGAAGGCAGCGTCAACCTTTTCCGGCTTGGTTGAGTCTGAAGTTATGGAACAGCTGAACAGCATGAAGGAAAAGCTTCGAGGTAATGATCTGGCACTGTCGGGCAAGGTGCCTAGATGGCAGGTGTGCGTCAGACATGTCGACGAAGGCGTTTCTCGGAGCATTCTGCCAGTTGGCCTTGGCTGGATTCTAGGCCGGTTCTACGCAGACAAAGCGTACTCGAATGAGACTCGTAAGCTGACTGCAAACATGCTGGGCACAATCCAGCAGGCCTTCAAAACCCGTCTCAAGGACAAAGACTGGCTCACATTGGAGGTCAGGAAGATCGCTCAAGAGAAGGTTGACGCCATCGTTGCAGAGATCGGTTACCCTACCTGGTCAACCGATCCCCAAAAGGTTGCCGAGTACTTTTCCACTTTGAACATTGGCAACACGTACTTTGAGAATGCTCTCGCCCTCGCTACCTTCTCGAGTAAGATGATGTGGGCTCAGCTCAGCAGGCCCATTGAGAGGAATACCTGGCCATTGACCCCTTTGACATTAAATGCCGGCTACGAACCTACTTCCAACGCCATCTTTGTCACAACTAGCATTCAGCAACAACCTTTTTATAACGTTGAATATCCCTCATATATAAACTATGGAGGTCTTGGATCCATCCTTGGCCACGAGGTTACACACGGTTTAGATAATCTTGGACACCGCTACGCTGCTAATGGTTCTTTGGTTGATTGGTGGGATGAACAAAGCCTTCAGGGCTTCGAAAATCGCACCAATTGTTTCATCGACCAGTACAAGAAATCTTTTGTTACGGCGCCAGATGGCACCCAAGTGCACATTAGAGCGAACGCCTCGCTTGGGGAGAACATTGCTGACGCGGGTGGCGTGGCTACGAGTTATGCGGCGTGGAAGAAGCTGCAGGCGGACGACAATGCCCAAGATTTCGACTTGCCTGGTTTGGAGGGCTTTTCGCATGATCAGTTATTCTTTGTGAAATGGGCTCAGACACATTGTGAGAAGTCGGCTTCGAAGGAGCACAGCATCTACCTTGTTTACAGGGATGAACACCCCCCCGCTTTTGCTCGTATACTGGGATCATTGGATAACTCGAGAGAATTCCGCAGTGCCTTTAACTGTCCTCAAAAGCAGCCTACGTGCGAACTCTGGTAGACTTACCTCAATTATTTTAGGCTTCAGTTCGGACGCTGTCTGGTGGCTCGATGCCTCGCGTTGATGAGCGAAGCCTCAAAAACTTGGTGTTTGGCCCTTTCTTTCCAATGTCTTTGAATCTTGAAGAGAAACTGTCAAGGGAGCAAGCAACAGTGGGCCAGCGGATTTCACAAGCCAATAAGGGCAGAGGTATCCCTAGCATCCTCTTGGTCCTTTGCTGTCGGACGAATGCTGAGACAGTGCTGAGAGACTGGGCTCATAACTTCCAGGCAGGATTTGTACCACTGGACCATGTGCACAAAAGGGAGATTTTTATATACTTAGCTACATATGGGTAGTTACTCATACGCCTGAAAGAACCTTCCTAATTAATTCAAGGACTTGTGAAGTCTTAGTTCTGAGAATCAGTTGGTTCCAGGCCGACCTTGACGGTACAAATATCCTTTTTTGAAGCGTCCCTCTCGGTTTATTAAGCAAAGCTGAGACAACCTCTGCTCTTATGTGCGCTTCCGTGCCGCTTTTAAGGCAGCTATTTAATACTCAATTCAGCTTTCACGTCGCCAGATAAGCCGAGTGTGGACCCTTGTTGGGCATCACAGATCATTCAACCGCCGACAGAGTATCGCAATCAGGCAGATCTCTCATATTTCCTATTAGCCAAACAATGCCACAACCTCATTCAACAGCTGGCTTATACCACGCAGGAAAATGACAGTAACGGCTGCACGTAACAATTTATTCTAATCTAGAAAAGTTTATTATAAGTAGGAAGCGACGTCAGGAGATCAGTGACTCTGGTTCAAGTTAGGTCGGTTGAACATCAACAAGCGCGCATTGCTTAGTTATTCTATGGCTCCCTCTGTTGTCAATCTGTCAGCTAATCTTGTCCTATCATCAAATGAAGGACCTTTGCATTTGAGAAGAAGCCGGTTCATGCCTTGCCGAAGCCTGAGGCGACGAGTCATCTGGAGCGGGAGCTGATCTTAACAATTCTGACCTGAACGTCAAGGGCGAATAAAGAGAAGGATCGAAGTGCTCTAGTGTCATCCCCACTTCTACTGAACTCGACTTTGGACAGCATGTCCTGGCATATCAAGCTCCTGGTTTGCATATCATCCGAAGACGTGGCCACACGGTGGGCACATATCAGGAGGAGAAGCTCAACGGCAATTCGAATGCGAACGCGCAAATTTTAATATGGAAAGTGCTCAGACGTACCGATAGCATCCGTCTTGTGCTCAACCGCGGGTGCGAGAGCTCACCTATTTATTAGGTGAGTTATAAAAGAGGTTGAATTTCAAGAAAGCACAGCACGGTTATCTCACTAGTTGTGCGCCCCCTGGTGGAATTATGGCCATGAATCCACGCATATAAACAAAAACGGGCGATGCTTCAACTACCCGGTTACGCAATAAACACAGTCCTTGGCTTACTGTATGGCCCAGTCATTGATCAGGGCTATTTCGCTGCGCCGATCTACATAGTACGGGGAGATTCCCTTCGCATGGCTACATTGACAGAGCGTTGGAATACGGTGAGGTGGGGTCAGCTCTTGAGCCCGTCCACGTTTAGGGTTTAGCCAAACTCTGACCATGACAAGGGGTTCGAACCCTTGAGGTTTCCGGAGATCTGTTTCACAATACATGAATCTAAATATGTTCAAAGGAACGGAGAAGTCAAAGATGGCTCCCCAGGCGACCTTCTTGTCTATTTCTTCCATCCATCGTACATGACGAACAAGACGTCCAGGTCGCACATCCGATTGTAAGGGATGTATATTGATATGAACCCTCTTTCACGCCCATAATGTAAATTACCCTTATTGCTGGACACCGAAGGTTGATCTCATCAGTCCTACGGCTTTTGAAGCTCGACTTCTCAACATTGCCTACCATCAAAGGCGTTGTTACCCCACTTCCACCTCCAGACGGGTATGTCGTAAACTTCGGCAACCCGCAGAGGCAGGCTGTACCCGAAGCCTTCTACGTGTGCGGCATAGGATCTTTCCTGAGTTTGTTACTCATGGCGCAGAGGCTGTACACCAAAGCTTTTCTAGTTGGCCGTCTGCAGCTTGACGATGGTAGGACAAATAGTCAACGATGATGTAAGACAAGGTTGGATCAATCTGACATATAACCTTACAGGTTTTCTTGTCCTGGCATGGGTACGTCAAAACAACGCGATATCACGGGAGTAACAAACGCAGGCGAGGAAACATGTCTTTTCGATAGCTTGCTGCGGCAGTCAAGGTGAAAAGTCGCATCATTCTGACACAATTGTAGTTCACGTCAATTGCGACAGTTGCGTTGTGCACCCTTAAGTCTTGTCGCATGTTTACTAAACATCTGATTCAATGTGCTGACCTTGTCTTTGCAACAGACATGTTCGCAGTTGGAGCTGGAGGTGTCCATGGATGGGAGATCCCACTCGAGAAGTTCCATGTCTTCATGTTAGTAAGTATCCCTCACAAACCCAATACATTGAGTGTGGAGATTGGAATTGAACACCACAACAATACCTAACCTGATATTCGTTGCAGGACGTGTTTCTTGCGGCCCCCGTATACACTCTCTGCGGCAGCTTCGCCAAGATCTCCCTTCTTATCTTTTACATGCGCCTATCACCTCAGGTGTGGCTGAAATGGGCAGTCTGGATCACCCTTGCTGTCATCACTGGCTACAGCACCTGCATCTTCTTCGCCCTCATTTTCGCATGCAGCCCAATTGCGATGAACTGGGATGTGACGGTAACGGAGGGAGTATTCATAAACCAGCCAGCGTTGTATATCGCGACCGCCGTTGCTAACATCATATCTGATGTAATGCTCTTTGCGCTGCCGCTCCCGATCGTGGTGAAGTTGCAGGTACCGGGTCGGCAAAAAGTCGGTCTTTTTTTTTTTTAATTTTCGCTGTGGGTTCTTTTTAAGTTTGATTACCGGGCGAACATCCGAGACGGAGCCTTTGAGGGTAATAGAAGTAATACGCTAACACATTGGCATTTCTCAGGACTGTCATCACGTCCGTTATCCGAGCCTCACTCCCTCCCCTTCTACTTACAAGCAAGGACCAAACTTGGGCAATTTCCTACGCCAGTCTCTGGATGTTAGTATAATCACTGCCTAGTTGTCACTACATTGTGTATTAATCGTCCGTAACATAGCATCGTGGAGGCAAACCTTTTGGTTATCTGCGCCGCCCTCCCAACACTCCGCAAATTCTCGCGGCACGTTGCCCCTAAGATCATTGGTGAGAGCACCTACGAAAAGAAATCAAAGAAGACGGGAGAAAGCAGCAAGCACATGTGTCACGTGGCCATAGGCGGGACGAACGGCATCCGCAACCGCAACGAGTGCGCCGAAATCGACCGCAATACCAGCATCGAATCGTTTGCAATAGGCTGTATAGAACCCGATAGCAGCAAAGCGGCAGTACTAAGTATAATCATAAGCGAAAACGAGACAACATAGAACAAAAACTTATTAGAGAAAGTTATCGTTTATAACAATATAATTCTATAAGCTATAACCAATTATTACCGTAAAGTATATATTACAAAGTGGTCAGCGCTCACCGAGCACACCGAAGCGGTGTAGGCGCGTTCCGTTCTCATAACACGCTCACCGAACACCCATTCTACGCGCGTCATACATAGGAAACCTTCTTCTAGACTTAAGTCATTCTTTACACAATCTCTCCACCTGTGACTATGTGACCGCCGCGTCACCTGCCTTATTTCCGAAGCCGATAAACGTTCAACCATCAATTAGGTGCACAGCCCTCTGCCTTGTCAAGCTCTCGACCAAAATGACACCACGCCCAATGTTCTCATGCTGGTTTCCTAGACTCTCGTTGTGCAATTGGCATTTTCTCTGATCCAGATGTCTGCGCTGACGTGAACAGCCATCAATGGGAGTCATCCACACCCCCATTATCGCGTTGCTGGCCAGTAAGTAAAGCCGCCTGTTCTGATGAACAATTAGGATCTTCAGCACATGTGGCGAAAGATGCCCGGCTGGCTGGTCAGGTGGCAGAAGAAGCCTTCGCTCCATTCTGGTGCATCATCTGTGTTAACAAAGATGGTGTCCAGGATGGTATCTTGGCTTCCTAACTCTGTCTTTGGCTTATTCTTTCTAAATAATTTTCAGACGGTGAGGCAGGAGGAGGAGGACTGGAGTTACTCGCCCCCCCCCCCAAAGGCGATGGGATACTGAGGCTGGGTTGTGAACCTGGCATTTCGCTGCCGTCTGTACTCACTCTCCATTCTTATCGGCTAAGGAAGATACAGAAGTTACCCAGGTGGCCGAGAAGTTCATTTCTCTCGACAAGCTTTATGATAAGGTAATCGTCCAATATAAACAAGAAATCATCCAATATGGTGAAGAATGGTACATTCTCAGGTGTGACAAGCACGACATCCGCTCTCTACTTGCGGCGGGCCAAAGCGGCGGAAGATATTGATTCGCCTGTCTCATCTTCTTGCGTTTCCTTTGGAACATCTAAATTGCTTTATAAGAAGAGCATTGTGACTTATAAAGAGGTAATAAATTACGATGGGCTGTGCGGGATCTCCGACATGGAAGAGGGCGGAATGAGGGGATGTGAGATGTGGTGAACATAACCAACAGCAGGCCAACGCCCATCATTTCTAGAAAAGGGATACTTAAAGCCGCCAAGGAGTCGCTGCCAACACGCAGAGCCATCACCACATTGTGTCCCAACACCCTGGGTCTGCGCCGTGCTTAGTAGGGGCCATGGTTTCCGGCCGCATGATGCTCAGACCATTGCCTTTCTCGTATTAAGGATTTTGGCTTTTATCTCTCAGACGGGGTACAAACATGCAATAACCTACCCAAGAGGGTCACGTTTCTGGCGAGGGGAATGTAGATGGCGAAGCTGTAACCTGGGTTTGTGGACTATGCGTCGACTTCAGGCCCGATTCGCTCGATACAGCTGATTGTAATGCCATGCCTACTCTTTGAGTCTCAATGAGCCTTGAACACCGTAAAGACTGTATGCAGTAACGTCGGTTATTCGCCACCTCGTAAATTCATCTTGTCAGCAGCGACGCAAGCACCCCTCCCCCCATGGCCACGGTCAAGCCATGATCTACTAAACACCGCGTGGCTCCTGCTTTAGATTCAGAATAACCTGGGACTTTTTTCAGGCCCCCATTTGTCTGTGTTTGAGGTGCGGCCGGGCGAATGGGGCTGTGTCAGATTGGCTTCGCACGGAGTGAGGGGGTCATTGTGGCACCAGGTAGGTATCGATTGTTGTATTCATTCGAATCTGTCCCTCCAGTCCCTTCCCACGAAAACCCGTAGTGACTGTTCTATATCCCGGAATAACGTCCGCCCGACGCCGCTCCGGTCCCCCTTGGACGCTCCACTGACTACTCCCGGCCCCGTTCCCCCCGGGCCCTGGGCGTGCCCCTTTGGGAGCCCGACAGGCTGATCCATCAGGAGCGCTGTGATCGTTGGTGCCGGCAACGCAGTCTTTCAAGTTCTCCCTGGCATGCCCGGCAGTCCGTACACGCCTCAGTCCGAGATTGAATCTCGATATCCGACGTCCGGAGCGGTTACGGGTCAATTCTTTGCGGCGTAGACGTTCTCGACCTCGTCAACCGTCTCTAGCACTTCTTCTTCGAGCTCCTTGTCGAGCTCCAGCACCTCATCATCGAGCTCTAGGAGTTTCAGCAGCTCCGAATCAGGTTCCAGCAGCAGCAGCATCAGCTCTTCCTCCAAAGATGCCACCAGCTCGTCCACGATTGGGAGTACCAGCACTCCTTCAACATCTCCTACATCCACCAGCAGCAGTACAAGTGATACGGGGACCAGCACTGGCACTTCCACGGGGTCTTCAACGAGCACGTCCTTGCCGACGACTTCCACGACGGGTTCATCGTCGTCCAGCAGCACTTCTTCTGTCCGATCAACGAGCAGCACCCACTTGACCATTACGAGCGTCTCATCTGGGTCCTCGGGAAGCTCTCTCTCAAGTCAGTCAAACAGCAACACGCCCTCAACCTCGGGGACGGGCTCTGCATCGATATCGAGCATGCCTTCTTCCAGTCCCTTGACCAGCGGCACCACTTCTTCAGGTCTTACTTCGAGCACGCCCTTGTCGACTACAGGTCTGAGTTCAACAGCTTCGGGCTCGGCTTCAGCGTCGTCCAGCTCGACTTCCACTCCGGCCACTGTCCTGACCGCAAGCGGTTCAAGCGGCAGCCAGTCGCCTTCCATCTCTTCGGCAACGAGCGCGTCTACACCTGCGACCCCGACATCTGCTTCTACGACACCATCGGACCTGGTCGGAGTACCAGTACTCCTCAGCATCCAAGTAGCTGAATTTCCACCAAGACCTCAACCAACAGGCGAGGATGCTAGGGACCGTCGGTGATTAAGTTTGGCCCGATTACCTAGAGCAAAGATGAGAGGTAAAAACAAAAAAAAAGTAGCTTCTTTCCCAAGCCCTGGGAGGAAACAAACGTCGAGTTTATGGTGTGAATGCGCGGATTAATGACAGAATGAAGACACGGGATGAAGACGATGTGCAAGGTGAGCAAAGATAACGGGGTGCAAGGTTGCCCGGATGATGTAAATACTTGACCAACAGTGTAAGGAATTATCATTGTAAAAAGGGGAAAGGCCCAAGGGTGCAATAAGGTTAAGCGCCAATATAGCTTTCAAGGAGGCTATCACGGTCTCGGGTGCGGCGTTTTATTAGACAGAACATTGGTGCAGCATTGTTCCCCGATGTCGGGATCTATAGTCTTTGTACTAGCCACCCTACCTCGGCATAGAGCGCATTCCTGTCTTCTAAACGCCCAACATTGCCACGCTAAACCAATGCTTGTAGCACATTCTTCCTAGACATGGCGAGCCACACACATCGACACACTGAAGCCGAGAACTGAGTCTGGATATCGATCGGCATCCACGGAGCTGGCAAGGCGGCTGGCCTGTGCTTGCGCCATCTCCCAGTCTGGCAGCGTGCAGCAGTGCGGCATTGACGTTTTCTCAGCGGCTCCTGCTGCGCCACCCCATCCGAACCGGGTGAAGTATTTATCTATCTTTAGGGTTGGTTATTGGCAAGGCGTTTCACCATCTAGACTGTTCATCCGCGTAAGTTGTATAGAACACGCACTTTCTCTCTTGATCTGGCGGGTTGTGTGTGCAACTGTGCGAAAGAGGTGGTGTGCCGTTGCCATATCGCCTGCATAAGCCTCCCGCGGGCCCAATGACGGATCAATCCCAAGCCAACTAATTACCACCGGAGCTTTACTGTGTAACTTAGTGTCCATGCCGTCAGAGGGTGCCTACCAAGGATTGCAGGCAAAAGGTGGTGGACAAGAGGGTTGTCTGCGCCTTAGGTGTGCCTGGTTGGTAGGGGACACGTACTCCACCGAATACAGCAGTATAAGTGCGGGGAGACGCCTGCTGGTATACGATCATTTCGGAGCCAATACTACAAAGTCATTCTCAATGCGATCTGAAGAAGAGGTTTAGACGGTTCAGTATAGTCGAGAATAGTCTATCGCAAAACCTATCAAATGGTCTTTTATGTAACAATGCCAGCCGAGTCGATGGTGACGATATCGTAATCGTGGCTTATTTTGCGGGTTCTTACCGTTACCTAACATAATGTCCTCTACTATTAGACTTCGTCCTTAACTGGAATTCTTTTAACTTATATTACCTTAATTACAACTAAAGGGGTATTTATGTTTCGAAACGGCTAAAATTTTCGCACGGCCGAATCTATCAAGCGCGTACGCCAAAGTTTGAGCAGATACTGAAGATGTACTGGCTAACGTTCGCTGACATAGTGGCGTTAGTGTATTGCAGATACCATATGAGTAGAGTAGCCTTTCCTTACAGGAACCACTCATTTAACAACTCAAGGGCTATTAGAGAATAACAGCAAACGTCTTTGTTAATCAATATTATGTTTATTAAGGGGTTGGAGGTAACATTAAAGCAGCAACTGATCTATGATTGTTGCTGCATGACGTTGTTTACCAGGCTTCCATGACTTCCATGGTTTTCGTGTGGCTTAAGGTGTTAACTTTGACTCATACCAGGATTCTCAACAGGTTCTTCTCAACAATTTATTTTTCTATGGCCCAGCCGTCGACCAGTTGACCAGTTATTGACCATCAACAAGTTGCATTCATTAGGTGGTCTAGGCTATATAGAGGAGCATCTTAAGTAGCAAATAGTAATGCTCTAAGCGCTGTTTTCCTGTATATTGTCTATCCCGTATCGTAGCGAGAGCAAGGAAGTAGAAGATCTAACACAGGTTTCAACCGTACTACGTTATAGGTACCGCAGCCAGTGTACAGTAGGCGCCCGCAGTAGCTGATGGAGTATCCGCATCGGGCCTGCCTATACCCTCGTGCGGACATATAAAGGTCATGCTAATAGTGCAGGAGAATATCTCTATCTATATCTCTTTATTATCTACCTACTAAGTCATTGTAAACCAATGATTCAGGCCAAAGACGCAAAACTCTCACCGAACAGTCTGCCCACCAACTACTATACCTTAAACCATAACCAGGCTCATACACCTCGCAATGGTCCTATACACGATTCTGGTGCCGCTCGTACTAGGCCAAAAAGACGTCAATACCCAAAACAATGACGATAGCAGATGCGCCTATATTAGACTTAACAAACGCAACACGACAGTTCAGGATGCCCACAAAGTAGCGAACAGCGCGCGCTCCATAATCAAAGCTTGCTGAGGGGATGAAATGGCTCAGAGGATCCTTAAAGCCTTCTTCAACATAGAAAACAGCGANNNAAAAAAAAAAAAAAAAAAAAAAACCAACCACAGCATCAATCAAATATACACCAAATAATTACTAACACCCGTCGAAAAGGTCGCTGTAAGAGATTACAAGATTAACGTCGCAAAGGTGGGCCCGTAATTGCTAGCAAGGTCCAGGAGAAGCCACACCTCTTCTACAACTCCAATTTTCTTATCAGGAAGAGCATAGAAGATTATGCCGTACAGGCGGACGACATTATCGTCAGGAACGGCGACGACAACAACATAAAGATCAACCAGATAGAAGCTTATACAAAGGAACAGCGGAGAACCGCGAGACAGCTCTCTACTCCAGACAAATCCATCAACTTTACCGACGTTATTACCACAGGTACTCCAAGCCTAATCAATCCGCCACTGAGATCATTGGTGTACTAAACCTAAACCACATATCAAAGTACGGGAACAAGCTCTCGAAGTCATACGAGTTTAAAAGGAACCGTCCGGGGAGAGTAAACTCAGGGCCCTGTCACAACGGCTCAACCACCACGGGCTTTATTAATCGAAATGGCCCCTTCGTATATCTTATCCTCTACCTTAGGGCATTTGGTCTGCACCAGTTGACGAAGGGAAAAAAATTAGACGTACAGGTCTATTCAGCTTCCAACGGCGAATGTACCCTCAAATCAGGAAATCTGAACAGTAGCCCGTAAGGGCAATAGAGACGTTGATGGCTTCAGACGGCTCAATTCCATCTCACCCACCGCAGCCACGTTTCTTCACGGAATGTTTCACCTCGTCTACGGCCGCGCCGGATCGTATCCCTAGCGGAGGAGGGTGTACAACACTTCCGCAATTTGAGGGCGTCGTACAGCGTATCTAGTGTCAACCCCAAGACCTACTCTCGGACGGTCGTTGCCTTCCTTAAGACGTTGGAGCAGGACCCAGATAATATGGTCTTGAACTGGCACACGGGCTAAGCTACCAAACACTAGTCAAGGGTGGCAGTGACACCACGCAGATGCGCAGATAGCTGCTCTAGCTAATGTTTTAGACAGAAAGTCAGTCTAAGTAACTATTGTTTATCAAAGCTCGCCCATGGCGCAATCAGACCTCGTCTCTCTCAACATTCTCTAAACCTGTACCTTTGAGCAACTACTGACCTAGCCAGCTACCTTGCGCTCTCCCTATCGCTGCACTCGGAAGGATACGACCGGTCTAGAATGTGCTCTCGAAAACCAGATACCTCCTTCTGTCCGTGATGCCGAGCCTCATCTGCAGCACATCTTCCTGCAGTGTTTCTCGCTTCCGTAAACAGGATCCTCTCCGCATCCCAGGGAAACATCCGCCCCTCATCCCCGGTCACTTCATGGCGGTCATACTCCCCTAGAGTTTCCACCCCGTCATCCGCGTCCCTACCCTCGAAGGCACGTAGCACTGTCCTCACCAGCGGCAGCCCCCCCGTCCGCGCAGCGACATGCAGCCCGTTATCACCCTCAACATTCTGATGCATGAACAAAATATCCCTCTCGCGACGGCCTTGGAATTGAGCCGGCCCGTTTCCGCAGGTCGAATAGAGTCGGCAAGCCCCGAGAGCTCTGATGCGCCCCGAACGAACAATGACATGGACGAGCGAGTCGCCCGTCTCAGGGTCAATGGCCTGGAGCCAGATATCAATGCCATCGCATTTCTACCGCTTGGTGAACTTGAGGTGCAGATCCTCCTCGTTCGACATGTCCAGACTTGGAACTGACTGGAGAATGTCCCGGAAGTGGCGCAGGGAGGGGGTCAGGCGAATGGCGGAACGATTACTCTGCTGACCCCTGATGGTGGGAATCAGACTGATAGGGACGGGTAGGGTCGGATAATAGACGAGAGGGTGGGACTCCGACACCGAGGAGGAGAAGCTGTCCGAGCTGGATCTGCGACTGTGTTGGATTTTGGGGGGGGTTGGCGCCGGATCAGGTGAATCGGATGGGTCTGAGAGGGTGACTGAATTCTCGTCGTCGTCAGACGAATCACCGCTGCGTCGGAGAAATCTGGACATGTTGGACGGTGCACCGGAGAGTTATTGATTACGAGAGGCGGGAAATTGTGATTGTTCTGAAGCGCGAGATGGTGATGTTAGAGAAGGGAAGATGTCCTCTATGTGAAATGCTATGTGAATTATGAACTACGTAGTAAGCGTATAGTGGTGGACGTCTACCTTCTATATCCCTGTCATCCCACCACCGTAGTGTGTCTGCCTCCTGTCTCACGCTTCCGCTATGAATCTACCACCCTGGGTGTGAGCCCGCCGTCCTCCCCATGGGCTCTAGCTTGATAAGGTACTTTACAGAACACTGCCTCGCTTCCGTCCTTTAAGGCTTGCCTTCTGGTTATCATACAAACGATCTTTCCCCAGACCCCACTGGATTTCCTAGTTCTATTTCAATCATTTTCCGTCTGGTCTCTTATAGGCTGGGTTTGTCGTGAGGGATTCAGGCTGGTGCCTCGCCCCTAGTAGTGCAGGTCTTCTTAAAGAAGTCCGTCAGGGGAGGAAGGCCACAAAGCCTTCAGGGTCAGTGATGAGTCGATTAAAGTACCATTTAAGGGATCACATAGGTCCTACGGCTCAGAGAAACCAGAAGAATGGAGGGTAGATCATTGTTGCCTCCTGAGTAGTGTCTTTCGGCAGTAGACCAAATGGTCTAACTTGTTCGCCTCCCCACAAGTGCAGGTCATGAGGGCTTCAGCATGTTTAAAGTGCTGATGGTATCGGTTGAAACCTATGTGGCCTGATCAGGCCACTAAGAGGTGATTTAGGGTTGCCCATAGTAGATATAGCTTAATTAGGCGCGAGAGGAGAGCTTGTATTAGTTGGTACTTCATGTGGTCTTTATCCCGTGAGCTGTCTTTAAGCCTCACAAAGAGGGTAGCTCTGTATCAAGCTTGGTTCGATCATCGAGGTGCCAATTTCGCGATGATTCGTGGTTAGGGGCAACCCCGACGTGGTAGGCAAACGACTTTGCAGCCAAGTCAGCCATCTAAAGGAGTGAAGTCTGGAGCTGTGAGTGTAGAATCAACGCCAAGCTTCCAGCTTTCCTTCCCTAAAGCGAGCGAGAGTATATAGTGAACTCTAGGTAGCCTAGCTTGTTGTCTGACTTGATACGTCTGGCGTGGCCCTTATAGAAGGGAGTCTGTGAGAAGAAAGTTGAGGAACAAAAACAGCTAGAATCATATTGTTTAATTACCCTAGAATCAGGGACACGTCTTCCAAGTCCAGCCCTTCCCACGCTGCTGTGTCGACACGACCGCTCGCTAGGCGGTACGCAATGCCGTCAAGTCACTCCGCCCACAAGACAGCGTACACGTCCTTGGCTGTAAAGTGATGTGGGTATAATTGGGCCTGCTCGTCGAAAGACTTCTTGTAGTAGCGCATCCTGCGGATCGCGACCAGCTCCACGTCTTTCGCCGCGGCCCTTCCAGCCCCCAACAGGGGGATGTTGCAGCTGGTCCTTGTTGTGAAGATGCAGGCCTCCGATGGCCACGTCTTGGTGGTCATAAAGCTTGACCATGTTGTCATCGCCTGTCTGAAAAGCAGAGACATGGGCACGACGCGTGGTACAGCGGAGATAAGGCGTCTGCTCCAGCATGCATGGCTGAGTGGACTGCTGAATATCTGGCACAGGGAAAGGCCAGTGCCATGATTGTTCTTCCTTGTCATCTCTCAGGCTGCTGTGCTTGAATACATATTTATCGCATCCGTCGGGGTGAAGCAGCACTTCACCTTCCTTTCCCTCCCCTGCTCGAGGGTTATCTAGATACCTTTGGGATAGCATGTCGAGTCCATCCAGAAAGGAGAGGCTTGTCAAGATCTTTGTATGCTTGGCGAATACCAAACGAGGAAGGCTTGATTCTTCGCTTTTGCAATTTTGTTGAAGAATCGCAAGCATACCACGTCGTGATGGGCGTCGTCTCGATGATCTATTTTTTCTCGGGTAAGTTGGTCCGGCTTCGTGATGTCCAATAGCCACACGGCATTCCCACCCTATCCATGACCAAGAGGGAAGGAGAGACGTACGAAGTTGACCCGTATTGGGGCGATTGGAATGAGATCCTTCGTCGCAGGTTGGTGTGTTCCAGTACGGCTGCCAGTTAAGTGCTGCTTCGAAAAACATCCCCGGGGTCCCACAAAGAAACCCGCCCAAGAAGCACCTGCTGAAGACGGTCAGCAGGCCGGCTATGCCTGGCATAGCATCTTGGTCGTACGCCAGTGTTCTTTTGTTGTATTCGTTGATGAGATTACCGAGGGAGTTAAGATTCGTATGCCACGCATTATCTCGTCAAGGCGAGGGTTAATGTATCTTTTGGCTTTGACGCCTTGGTGAAGCTGCTCATCCCATACGCTACCCTGGCACATCCAATGCAACGAGCCTTGGCTGAAAATGAGGCGCCTAGAAGACATTTCGAACTCTTGAAACGTCCACCCACGTGCATGGTACGATGTATCGTGAGTCAAAGAAAAATAGCAAGCTCATCAGGGATGAATAGTTCGTTGCCGAACGGGATACAGTCACTGTTCAAATCCCTGGCAGCTGAAACATCTCTTAAGCCCCGGAAGCCGTCTTTAGCATCTCTATCCAATGCGATGACGGTCAACGAGGCAGTCGCGTATATCGCACCCATCTGTTCGAGCTGCCTAGTGCTCTCGCTGATCCGGTTGTGGTCGATGCAAAAAGTATCAACCCAAAGGTAACGCTCGCCGATAGTGGAGATAAGACTAATGGCATGTCGTACTATGGGCGTTAGCTGGGAGAAAACATAAGGATCGTCGAAGGCGTTGGGTCTCTGGAGACTCGACATGGTATCGGCCTCAAACCGCAGTCCTGGGGATTTCTCCCATCTGTAGCTCAGGGCAACAAACGAGCCGCATTCCGCTACCGAAACGACGCATCTGTTCCTCGTATCGACGACCCAGGCTGGGCGCGTTGGCCAGATCTTGACGGGGTTCGCGCACCTTGCGCTGTGGGACGACACGCAGAGTTTCATCCACTCATTCACGACGCTGGTATCGACCCATTCCCTGTCCAAGAGACGGGCAATCCCAGGTTTGGGTCTTAACAGTCTCCTTTCTGACCAGGCGAAGTTCCCAACTGACACTCCATCGTTCAATAGAAGCTCTTAATTTGAGGAAGCCCAGCGATGATGCCCACGTCTTTCGGCATGCGACTGTCTGAAAAGCTTGTATCACAGCATATGTTCTCGAATAACTCGACTATAGGCATGTGTCTGCGGTATTTAGAGGACAGCAAGTCTTGGAAAGAGCCTAGGTTGATCGCGGGGTGTGTACCGCCGGCGAGATCTTCTGCGACGCTAGTCCAGATCCCGTGACAGATCTCGCAGTCCGAACAGTCGTCCGGCAGGATCAGTGGCATCATCCTTCTTTCGCAGCTTGGGGGAAAAAAAACCACCTGAGCTTCAGTGGCGTTAGTCCTGATGTTACTCTTTTTTTTTTTCTAAAGCCCTGGGGCTGGACAGGGAAAGAGATAACACACTAACCACGCCGGCTACGGTTTTGTTCCCTGGGATTGACGAGTGCGAGCTGGTTGAGGTGCAAGTCCGCGGATTTACTGACACAGGCAACTTGGTTTTTTCACGGCTCCATCTCCTTAGATCCTGGACAGCTAGGCCTGCAGAATGCCGTGACTGTCAGCGAGTAAAATATTTCGCGCTTACCCTCTGATCATGAGGCCTCGTGTGAAGAGGGTGTTCAATAGAAAACTCCTACGGTCAGCTGCCTAATTACATGTCTTCTCTTAACTTCCTAGGGACGTAATATATTTATTGACGCCCATTTAAGATAAGAAATTACATTCGAAAAGAAAAGAGTAAACCAAGAGGAGATTAGCATTAAAGTTACCTACAGCGATGAGGCATATTTAGGTGGGTGAGATGCAGGTGACGGATTTCACGCTGTAGGATAGTTACAAGATAGCGAAAAGGCAAGGTAGCTAGCAAACATAGTAGCTGGCTAAGAAAGTGTTAGGAGAGCGGAGAAATCCTCCGATAGGCCTGTAACTGAGGACTGTCGAACGCCCTTGGTAGGTTGGCTAGCTTGACTTCCACGAGAGTCAATGGGGATGAGCCACGTCCGATGCCAGATAATGGCTTTGCGTACCACTGTTCAGCCGTACATCTCCTTTTTCTGGGAACAACGCTCTTTTGGCTGAGGTGAAATGCTTGATACATTCTAGGCAATCGCCAACTCGTATACGAGTTGCGAGCTGGCGCCGTCTAGTGGTTCATAAATTTGTTGAGACGCCAGCCCAGAAACATGACTCTTGCAGGAGCTTTTCATCAATGGACATGATTATGCGGGACCCTGGTGCAAGTTGAAGATTGCGACTCGTGAACGTTTCGAGCGAAACTATAAGATCCATTAACTTTGGCAACCACGGGTGGCCTCCGACGCATTATTCGCGTACGCTTCAATCCCTTCAAAACAGATTTCCCCTCCTTTGAATCGTCGAAGGGGTCGGATGCAGTAGTAAACAGTAACGAGACAGACGTCGGATGCCATATAGCCTCTGCACTTTGGGCCAACCACACTTCGGCCGGCCGTGCGAGTTGCTCTTGGATATAGAACTGAGTCGTCTGGAGTGCCTACAAGGTCTTTTTCGACATGTCGACCACGGCAGCTCCGCATCGGCAGAATATGGCGGACGAGACCACGCCTCTTCAGAAGGCGAAGCCAGACCACTCATACGCTACCTCCGATGGCGGCTCGAGCACAAAGCCCGCCAAATTCATTCAGCAGACTTGTCTTGGGTGGCCGAGCCTCCAATGGTGGCTAGTCGCCATTTCTTCCCTCGCCGTTTCGGTTCATGGTGCTCTGTTTCTCGCCGGCGTGACGGGCGGTGCCGAAGCCAAAGCCAGAATCCTAGCATCTCCGGGCGGTTTCGTCCATATAGGGGGCTCGTTGGTTGCACTGGCCCTCGGCCCTTTCCAGTTCTTGCCGGTGATGCGGCAGCGATATCCCGCGATTCATCGATGGGTGGGGTGGGTATACACTGCCGGCGTCACAGTCGGTGGCATAGCGGCGTTCTACGTGACCTTGTACAGCTCGGCTCTGCCTTTTGGGAAGACCGGTTTCTTTATTGTGGCCTGCCTATGGCTCGAGACTGCCCGGCGGGGTGTATTGGCCGTCCGGCGTGGGGAGGATATAGAGAATCACCGGATATGGATGACTAGGAATTTCGCCCTGACGTTTGCTGCAGTGATGCTGCGTTTGCAGCTTCCACTAATGGTGCTGGGCTTGGGCATGGAGCCAAAGCTTGCGCTTTCTTTCACGGGTTTCACGTCATGGATTCCGAACATGGTGTTTGTTGAGTGCTGGGTGTTAAGAGTGAAGTCTCGATAAGCGCAGAGCCTGTGATTGGGTTGTTGCCGGACTCGGAAGTCGATATTCGCATTGGCATACACTGTGGCTGGTCATTTCGCGGCGTGTGGTTGACCGATCAACGCAGTTCCGTGGTATAATCACAGAACAACCCGAGTCCCATTCTAGCAGCATAGACCTGGAGATAGAACCAACTCTACATATCAGTCTAATCAATAGGTTCTACTTTGCTAATGACCTTGGCCGGCACGCCCACTGCAACCGAGTAGTCAGGAATGTTCTTGTTCACGACCGATCCCGCGCCGATGGTGCACCCCTTTCCGATCGTGACTCCTGGCAGCACAGTAACGTTGGCTCCGAGCCAGCAGTCGTCGCTAATGGTGATGGGCTCCGCGTATTCGATGTTGTCCCTCCTGGACTGCAAGCTGGTTTCATGCGTAGCCGTGATCAAGCTGACTCCAGATGCGAAAAGGACCCGGTCCCCAATGGTGACATGCGCGCAGTCGAGAATAACGGTGCTATTGAAGGTCAGCGCTTTCCCGCTCTTCCACGGCCGGAGGGTTGGCACGAACTTGAAGTTGGCGTAGAAACGGTCCCCGACGGTAATGTTGCACCCGTAGTCCACCTGCAAACTGGGCTCCATGTAGACGTCCTCGCCGACCTTGCCAAACAGCTCCTTGATCATGCCCACCCTGGTGTCGGCGACCGCTTCGGCGGTGAGATGCTCGTCGGGGACCCAGGTGTTGAACTTCTGCGCCAGGCGCCGGGCGCGGTTCCTGGACGCTACCAGCTCGGGTGCCATGCAGCTGTAGAGCATGCCGGAGATCATCTTCTCGTAGTCATCGCACCAGGGCACGCGATCGAGCGTCTTGGCGTAGGCGATGGCCTCGTCATTTTTCGCTGTGCGGACTGGAGGTACCATGATGATATTGATTGTGACGGTTCAGAGTCTTGAAAATGGTGCTTGCCAACTCGACCGGGGTAAGTTGCAGTCGAAGTTGGAAGGGCCGGCGTGAGGGTGTCATCACCTTTATATATCATGGCGCGCGGAAAGGCGCTGTAGTTACGAAGTGGTCGGCAATAGCAGTGTGCATGACGCTAACTATCTTGAGCATTTGCTGGTTGGTTGATTTTCCTCATTGGGTACATTTGCCAACTACCTTAGTCTAAGTTATGTAGCAGTGAACGCATGGCCCCCCCGCTTCGTTGCTCGTTAAAACACCATTAAACTCGGGATCTGGGCCGATGCACCGCCTTTTCTAACGCACAGAAAGACACGATCGAAGAAGAGCAAAATAGCTGGCCGACTGCAATTCACGAGCGTGTCAGAGCATCGTCGATGTCCTAGGGCATGCGGCCGCGGGAGCGCTGCCTAGGTACATTGCCTCTGGCAAACCAGCCAACTGCCGGGCATTAGCCGCATAAACGATAACAGTGGCGGGAGAGCAGCCGATGCTGTGGCTTTCACAGTGGCTGAAGGCCCTCGACAATTGAAACATCGTTTCAAAGGCACGGCATCCGTCACTCTTTATATACCTGAGCCATAGGTGAGTGACAGCTCGACAACCAACGTCATGGAGCATTTCTTAAAAAGGCGGCAAAACAGGCAAAAATCGCAGCCCGCTGCGCCACGTGCCGTGCGCCTTGTCGGGCAACAGGGGTTTGTCGATCTCGCCCTAAGAGAGATCAGCAACTTGCTGCACCCTTCTTGGAGTGTTGGCGTCCTAGAAACGGGAATGGGTAGACGAATAAATATTGCCAGGATCCTCCGGGAATCTAGGCATGCTTGTCTCTTGGCTCAAGCGGCGCAACAGCGGCAATGGCATGACATGGGTGGCTTTTGCGGTCGGGAGGATGCAGTTACTTTTATCATGTGTCTAACCGTCGACATGGTTGAGGATCCTATTCTGCTACTTTGATCCATCGCGGAGACACAACCAACCAACGTTACCCACCTTATATGTTGATAACACCGGCAGCCAACGACGAAGTCGAATTTTTCTTTGCTCGCAACCTAAACGAAACCAGTTCGCTTGTTATTTAGTCACCTCAAGAAAAAGAAGAGTTAAAACACAACTACCACGTCTGTATACAACCACATCATCAAAAATCACTAGGCGCCATCGTTACGATGAACTACAACATGCACGCCGCACCAGCCCCTGGCAGCGCGCCATACAACATCTTCCGCATAAACGAGGTCGTCAAGCAGTCCGGGGGTTCTCGAAAGACGGTCGACCGCGTCGACCACATGACCGGCGCCCCATTGCCTCTCTACGTCCTTAGTAACAACATTGAGCAGAGGCTCGCGACGGTTTATCACGCAGGTCATGACACACAAAAGACGCTTGGTACTGCAAGGTATCACCGCATCTCTTCACGGATCGACGTTCAGGTCCGCAGTGCCGACCTCGAGATGAAGAGGGCATCAACGGAGAAGCGCCACAGATTCGAGTATCAGGGCCGGGGTTACAGCTGGAGTCTCTCGGACTCGACCTTGACTGCCAACGCGCTGGAGCTCAAAGACGACGGCGGTATCCTGGTGGCCAGGTGGCGTAGGGCCTCGGATGGTGTGATGAACGAGGTGATGGGAGAGTCAGGCACGTCCTCGACCTTTGAGGTGTTTGTCCCGCCGCAAAGCGTCGACACAGATGTGCTTCTCGTAACGGGCCTGGCGTCTGCTGAGTATTGGGAGAAGTACAAGACCAGCTTGAGCGAGTGGCTCTGGGATATCTTTAGTTGTTACTAATGGTAAAGAGCACGGTTGGGCATTTTCTCCATCTTTGGCCATCTACCCGGAGCATGGACGTATGTTAGCGATGGAAGCATGACCATAATGTAATTTTATTCTATTTCCAATGAGAGTTACGTGTACACAGTCTCGTACTCATGATTTGGTATCTGTTTGGAGGTTAGCGACCCATGGTTGGGAACGGGGAGGTAATGTACCTTTGTTACCACAAGTCAGGATTTCTTGTTTGAGGATTCACAGCATAGACTCTGAGTTGCAAAGAAGTTCACTGTCTCGGGGTTTTAATTCCCATCTCTTTGAAAGTCCTTCTCACTATGGCCTCCATCTCATGAAAGCCGAGTAACCACTTCCGCCTCGTTTTACTCACCACTCCATGGTAGTCAATAGGCTCTCTTTATTAGCTGGGGCCTCCTCTGTTCTATCAGAGCATAAAAAGGCAGCCAAAATGCCTAAGGTCCAAAGTGAAGTTACAGAATCAACCAATGGACCCATTGGCCATCTTTAATCGTGTCTCGTTTCCTACCTCTAGTGCCGAGCTGAGCATCGTGAGTGCTTGAAAATCCTTGCTACAGCGGAAGTGAGAAAAGGGCAGTAAACAAAACTGCCAAAACGCAAAAGGATTCTTTAACTCCTTCCACGATAGTTTCCTTCGGATCCAGAGCAGTTCTTTCCTTTTCTGCTAAACCGTCCCTGAGAACAAGGAAAGAACCACGCGATTCTTTCGAGGTCTGCCCTACTGTCCCCCCCAGCAATCAACTTTCTCTCACTAAAGACTTTTACCCCAGTCGCCTCACTCTAGGGAAAAAGTCCTCAAGCATTATTTTCTTCACTCTTACCACACTTGTTTTCCTAACCCTCTTTTCTAACTCTCTCTTGGCCTCTCAAGCAATGGATAACACCATGGATTCGTTCTGCATCCGACTCCTCTCCTTCTACGAACGCGGTTCGGAGGGCAAGCCCGGCCGATGGCCGCACTCGGACCTTGCTCCGGAATACATGGCCGGCGCCGGGTTCCGTCTTCAAGGCAGCCAGGCCACGGAGGGCGATAGTGTTGTGTGCGATTGGTGCAAGCTTCAAGCCTGGAAGTGGGAGTCGAAGGACGACCCGTTTGAGCAGCACGTCAACACCGCTCGGGCCTGCGAGTATGTCAACAGCGAGATGTTCCAGCAGCACCGCGAGGTCTTCTTGAAGAAGCAGGCCACCGAGAAGTCGCTTGACGACCAGCCCATGCTTTCTCCCCCGGCCACACCAGTCAAGACGAAGTACAAGCCCCGCCGTCGCATGGTCATCTCGCCCATTTTCACCGTCATCGATATCAACCCCTCCGAGTCTGCGACACTGGCAGCACTCAAGCCACATGATGACGGCGCTAAGCCAGTAGAGATTGCTGTGTCTGCTGGGGATATCAAGTTCGTGATTCAGGTTATGGGCAACATTGAGCGAGGTGAGTCGTCACATGTTACTTCCACGACGTCACACGAGATGCTAACCAGACCAGCAGGCTCCAAGAGGCTCCGTCTGGAATAAATAGTTCAAGAGATGAAAACGTCTTACCTACTCCTGACTTGAGCTTCGGCATGGATACTGCTTGCTACAACCCAGCTCTGGTGAGCCAACATCTCTTATGCTTCAGACTCATAGCATTGCTAACCGCTAGCGCTAACAGAAGCGTCTAGGGTTACTTCACGATCAGCACCAAAGGCTGACAATTGCACCAATGTTGTGGCTGCGGCTCGACAAGATGATACAGAAACCTCACAGAACATTACCTCAGTCGCCGACTCCAACGGACATCTGGGTTCATACAATGCCATTTGAAAGAAATGGCTAAGAGATTACGACTCAATGGATGGAAAGACATCAGGGCGATAGGGAATCCACAGCGCGGGAAGGATATGCCTCGCGTGATCGGATATGATGATATAAATGACATGCCGTATCGATAAATGACGATGGGACCACACCGCGACCAAAGGTGGCGATGGAAGGCATGCCGTCCTCAAACAATCGAAGCCTAGATAGTACAATCGTAATGTCATGTAGACGGTCTAATCTGCGGCCGGAACCTTCACGTGATGCAGAAACTATTCAACATCTCGTGATGTGTAGTGAAATAGCGTTGCCCTAAAACCCTAGTGTGCAAAAGCTATAGTCCTGCAGCCTCCCTCCCCTGCAAAAGCAATACCATCCCAGGCAGACAGACAGACAACAGGTCACACAGATCGTCGGAGTCTTTCTACATATCATGAGGAGTGTTGCACTTTCCGCCTCGTGGTCTGGCGGGGGATGCTGCCTGATGCAAAACATGCGAAACAGACCAGACAAGTGGCCAGTGAATTCATCTCGAGAAGAGGGTGTTTGTAGATCATGGCTGAGGCCGTTTCACCGAAACAAGGCGGTGGACATGGCGTCTGCGTAAGGCTTTATCATTTCACGGCCATTTTCATTCGCGGTGTACGTTTGGACGAGGATGATGGGAGGGTAGACGAGGAGGGAGAGAGAGCGCCACCAGGAACCCGTCCGCTCCTAAACCCCTTCTGGAATCTCGAGGTTGCGCTGTACCGCCTTTAAGCAAACAGGATGGATGCCTCGCACGCGGGGGGAGGCTTTGTCAAAGTGCAAATGACGATACCATCCAAGAGAGGGAATGTGGTCGAAAGGGGAACTTGATCGACGGGGGGATGGCAGTGTGGCACCAATAGAGCGTTGAGCTTTTGGAGGAGCGTGAGCATGGGAACGGTTCGGCGGTTTTTGGTCCTATGCTATGTAAGCGAACGGGAACGAAGGGGGTGACTGCGTGGCGCCTAACACGGCGCGACGTTGTCAGTGGGGCCCGTGACTTGTGCGCCGTGCGAGTGACAAGACGGGACCCGGCTGGTGACATGATGCGCGGATGACAGGAGGGTCAGCTTGGGAGAGGATGGACGATTGTCGGGGATGGCTGCCGCATCGTTGCGACTCTGAGGAGTTTGTTTGGTACTTAAACGAGCGAGTTCGTCGCCTGGGCGTTCGCCGAGCATTTCGGATGAAGTGTAGTTGTCAAGTACGGAGAATTCAGAGAAAACACCCATCAACGGGAAAAGAGACAAAAATAGCCAAGAAAAAGTCAAGAAGAAGGCACATTCAGCGAAGCAGACTCGGATATGACGACCGTCGCGCAGACGGAGCGGGATGGCCGACTGGACCGCCCGTCGGGACGAAACCCGCTGCGCACTGTCTGGCGAGAGACGTACGAGGTGTGGGACGGCTTCTGCTACGGCGTGGGGAAGGCCTATTACAAGGTGACGGGCAAATGGTGATTGGCGATGGGACGGTAAAGGGGGAGGAGGAAGAGGGATAGGAGCGGCGGAGGAGAGAGGAGGTCGCGATATCGCCATATTGACACCTCGGCCCTGTTTTTTTTTTTTTTTTTTTTTTTTTTTTTGGGTCACGATCACCATGCATCAAATTCCCGGAGGATACGATACGCGCAAGCCGACCGAAGCCATTTCTTGTGTGCTTTGGCTCCCGGCTGAAAAGGGCCAACAGGCGGAATCAAGCATTGAGAGATCAACATGAAAGGAGACTCGGGGGAATCCACTGCCAGATCGACAAAAGGAACGAGAACCACACCGAATGGACTGGACCACGACCACCCATGGGGCTGATGAGTGGGAAAGAGCAGGAATGCGACAGCGAACAAGCCAACAGAGAGGCATCGGGGGTGGATGCGGGATTTGGAGTTTTTTTTCTTTTTTTTTCTGTCCCTATCAACTCCCCTAAAACACTGCCGCAGTGGCCTCTGATGACGTCGGGGGTGGGAAATCCCGATCAGCAAAAAGGCGGGTGGTTCCCCATCAACTTGACACGACTTTGAGGGGACATCCTGGGCCTCGGGGAGAGAGCACGGGGACATAGAGGACACATAGGGGATGATGCCGGGAAAGGGTTCGGAAGAAAGTTTTGTGGAAGAATGGGGACGTAGGGAGGCGGAGGGGAGGGGAGACGGAGGTCATGAGAGGCCGCGGGAGGATGGACAGATTTTGGCCCGATGGGATAAGGGACGCCTGTAAATGAGATCCCGAGAGGGGATGAAACGCCGCGATGAGGGATGGGCTGTGAAACAGAACGTGTCTGTTTTTTTTTTTTTTTTTTCCCTTTTCTTTTTCCTTTTCCCTTTCTGTTTTCTTTGTTGTCGAGTCTGTATCAATAGCAAGCATAAATAGATTTCACGGCGATCACAAGACGAGTTTTGAAGAATACCCTAACTAACAATGGACGGCGATCACGGGAAACGTTTGAAGATCCATTGCGATGAGACGCCGCCCCCGTTTGTCACCCCTGGGAGGATGAACCAGTCATGCCTCTCGTGTTTCTCATTCTCTTTCGGCAGGTTTTGCGGCGTTTTGCAGCAAAACACTCTGTTCCAGCGGCAGAACGAGC
This sequence comes from Colletotrichum chlorophyti, assembly GCA_001937105.1. Lineage (NCBI taxonomy): Eukaryota > Fungi > Ascomycota > Sordariomycetes > Glomerellales > Glomerellaceae > Colletotrichum > Colletotrichum chlorophyti. The sequence continues at coordinate 59,352 of MPGH01000136.1, read as the reverse complement.
ATCGGGCAGAGGCCCATCGGTCACCTACCGTACCACACAGTATCCCCAGTCCTCGATGCGACGGATGACCGGGAGGGGCATGAAGATGATTCCGGATTGAGATGATGGGGGACTTCAAAACGGGCCGGTCAGTGCTTGCTGACGGCAGCCCACGGCGTCCCGACCGGGATGCAGCGCGAACCCCCGTACAGCTGGGTATCCTTGAGTCCTTATTCANTCAAACAGAGTTAAACGACTCCCGCCGCCATCCCTATTTTTGTGCATCCTTGGATGGTTGTGCTTGTCCGTTTCCAAGGTTCCTTAGTGCAGCGGGGCGCGAGTAAACCGATGTGATTGAGGCTTGCTGGGGGCTACAGCAGTCGGAGGAAACACTACACCACTGTACATTGTATCATTGTATGTATTCAGAATATGAGGAAACGATCCGGCTCAATAGCACACTCGTTATATCATCGACGCCGAGTGGTGATGATGCACAATGTCATCAACAAATGCAGACCTCGGCGCCTTGGGGAAGAGGGGAGGTGAGCGACTGTCTTGGACGGGCGCCGAAAGCCGACTTGCTACCAGACAGCTTGAGGCTGAAGTCCGATCCAACACGGATAATGGGGGACAAAACAAGTGAAGACGACGACGGGACTGCAGCTTGGAGGAAACGAGCCAACTTGGCAATGG
>MPGH01000136.1:28627-58645 GCA_001937105.1 Colletotrichum chlorophyti | reverse complement strand
GACGGCTGAGGCGAGTTTGGTGATTGGATCGTGTCGTCTTTGGGTGGGTGTAGAATGGGTGGTGGTAAGTAGGTGGCTGTGAAAGAAATGGGGAACATGAGATGCGCCTGGTTCTGGACCGCCAGACCGTTGTGGTTTTGAGTGCCGGAGCGCGTGCGCGAAGTGAGTGTGGCCTGAGTGAGCTTGCATTGCATTACCATTGAATGTGGTTCTCATTGGAGATTTGACCGTCTGGCAGATGAGCAGGATGGGATGGGACGGGAAATCGGATAGACACAGACGGCGGACACAGGACAGCACGAGTGGTTTGAGTGGAGTGCCGTATGTTGATTGTAATAATGACAACAAGCAAGGTTGCAAACGGGGAAAACTTTTTTTTTTATCCCTTTCGGCTTGTCTAATGTGTCCTGTTCATCCAAGATCTTGGTCAAGACTCGGCAGAGCGGTGGGAGGCGGACGTGGCAGGCCTGATGGGGAGAATGGGCATTCTGGGCGACGGCTGGGCGAGACGGATTGGAGATATTGGACATCATGGTTAATGAATCTTTTGATGACGGAGAGAGGGGAGGTGAGGGTTTTGTGAGGCGCAGACGACGGTCGACAAGAAATGCCAACCATTTGAGGGAATTGACTTCTTGGCAGGCCAGTTCGTTTTCGATCTGGCATGAGGCCGATGGATATCAAAAAAAAAAAAAAAATGCTTGGCTGCCTTTACGAAATGTGAGGGCGGCCGCGGTTACTGTTGCTGCTGCTGCTCCCGCCGCACGCCGCCCGTCGTACTAATTGACCTTACAGGTGAGTGCAAGGTGAACGAACGACCGCTGAGCCAGCCGGCGTCCGCAAGTCCCGGTCTGGTCTGGCCTGATCAGATCCGGGAAAATCAGCCGCTGCTCGCCATCCCTCACCTTGGGTGGAGATTGCCCCTATTTCACCAACCGGTCTTGAGTCTCCTTCTGTGGAAGTGGAAGGGGGGGTGGGCTGAGTGAAATTTGAGATGCACGACAAGGATCGTACAGTGTCGGAACGGTGAAGGTGGGGCTCGCTGGCGTGCAGTGGCAATGTCTAGTGGAGAGGATGCGCTGGTAACGCAGATGTGTGGCACTTCCACGCGAAAGAGTTAGGGGGTTACTCTCCAACCGAGAGGCGATACACCAGTCGGTTTCCACACTGTATCAGGTCTCTCACAGCCTTGAAACGAGACGAACTTGGCCAAGGCGGTTCCATGGCACCTGTGACAGTACGTACTTATTTCACTGTTTGAGAAGGAGTCTTGACTTCGTAGCTGAGGTCAATTGGCTTCAGCTGTGCAGCGGCAAGAAAGGATAAAGAACAGACAGCTGCAAATTCAGTTGGTGTTGCGCCGTGGCTTCATGCGCACGTCGCATCTTTTCGTCTCTTCTCTCCTCGTCCTACTGCGCCCGGTTTTTGGCAGAACACGAGAGGCAACTAAGTGAGGGAGAACGAGATTGTGCGGTGTGTCTGTAATGATACCCCATGGGATGGATGGATGGTGCTTGACCAAGACTGCTGCGCCTCGAATTTGCGCCGGCTATCTTCTCGTGTCAATCGGTGGCACGGTCGCGATTGGTCTCCGCTTGATGCAGATGTAGTTGCAAGCTATCCGTACCTTACCACGTAAAAGGTATTCCAGTGCTTGGTAACGCATTCTCCTGGGCTGGCCTGCCCAGAGCATCAACGGGTTACACAACCTGAATCTGGAATGGATAGAGAATCAAGCGAGAGGAGAGGTGACGCCCTCAATCAATCAACGAGGGACAACACGCAGAGGTACAGGGTGAGCATGTCCAAAAGAAGCTTGCCAATAAGGTCAGCGGCGGGGGATAGCCCCTGACGGAGAGAGGGACCCCCTTGTTTACCCCTGCCCCACATCCTGGTTCCTTCCTTGCCATCCACCCACTACTAATTCCACGTCTTGTATCTTTAGCACCAATCTAGCCTGTTTCCCTCTCGATGAAATAACAAAAAAAAAAAAAAAAACGTCAAGGTAGCGTGTGTACAGTAGCGACTGCCTCACCAGCCAGTCGATCCTATTTGGCACTTGCTCTTCATCTTGGGGATCCACACACCCACCCGTCATTCCAGTCTCCGTGTGTGTATGTGTGTGTGTGTGTGTGATGCCACCCCTGTGCTGTTTCTGCTTTTCTACCTCCTGATCCCCTTCCCCGACGTCGCCGTTGCTTCCTCTCGATACTCTTCCCTTTCCTCCCCGTATGTTTCTTCTCTAAATCCCACTTACCCGTCACTCCCTCACAATCGTTTTATTATTTCTTCACGGGAAACAGAGTGAGAGAGAAGCCACATTGGATTCACTCTGATTCAGAACCTTCCCTCCCCTTTTCTCTTTTAATTACCAAACCACCTATCAACTTCGCACGCTCGTTTGCATAACTCGTTATTTCTGCCCTTTCTTCGGTTGGAACCTTTTTCTCGTCAACGTCACCGCCTATCAACGACTAGACCGAACTACTATCTATCTGATAGAGAACACTCAGAAAAAGAAGGAATACCAAATCCGAAAACCCAAAAAGACATCCACAATGACCAAGCTTGCCACCGCTGTTTCGGCGGCTTTGCTGCTCGCCGGCAACGCCGCTGCCCTCGACCCTATCGTCATGAAGGTATGCGATTGAACCGAACTGACACGGAATCTTTCGAGCTGTAAGATCTAACCCCGTTCCCAGGGTTCCAAGTTCTTCTACGAGAACGGCACCCAGTTCTTCATGAAGGGTATCGCCTACCAGCAGGACACCGCCGCCGCCGGTGGTGAGAGCTTGACTGGCGAGTACAGGGACCCTCTCGCCGACGAGACCGCCTGCAAGCGCGACGTCCCCATCCTGGCCAAGGCTGGCACCAACACCATCCGTACCTACGCCATTGACCCCAAGAACAACCACGACGCCTGCATGAAGCTCCTTGCCGACGCCGGCATCTACGTCGTCTCCGACTTGGGCGAGCCCAAGCTCTCCGTCAACCGTGACAACCCGCAGTGGAACACCGCCCTGTACGAGCGCTACACCCAGGTCATCGACGCCCTCGCCAAGTACGACAACACCATCGGCTTCTTCGCCGGTAACGAGGTCTCCAACAACAAGACCAACACCGAGGCCTCCGCCTTTGTCAAGGCCGCCGTTCGCGACTCCAAGAAGCACATCAAGGACAAGGGCTACCGCTGGATGGGTGTTGGCTACGCCGCCAACGACGACGCCGACATCCGCACCAACTCGGCCCACTACTTCAACTGCGGTCCTCAGGACTCCGCCATCGACTTCTGGGGCTACAACATCTACTCGTGGTGCGGTAAGAACACCCTCAAGGGTGCCGGCTACGACGTCCAGATCGACTTCTTCAAGAACTACTCCGTCCCCATCTTCTTCGCCGAGTACGGCTGCAACATCCCCGACGGCGCCGATGGCCGTATCTTCCAGGAGACCACTGCCCTGTACGAGGACGAGATGACCAGCGTCTTCTCTGGTGGTATCGTCTACATGTTCCACCAGGAGGCCAACGACTACGGTATGTTTCACTAGTTTCCAGGCCGGCCGGTTCCCCCTGCTAACATTCTCCTAGGTCTCGTTGAGATCAAGAACGGCCAGGCCAAGACCATGAAGAACTACGACCAGCTCGCCTCCAAGGTTCTTGCTGCCAAGCCCTCCGGTGTCGAGATGGACTCGTACAACCCCACCAACAAGCCCGCCGAGTGCCCTGGTGTCGCTTCCAACTGGGAGGTCCACGGTGACGTTCTCCCCCCCACCCCTGACAAGTCTCTCTGCGAGTGCATGGTCAAGAGCCTGTCTTGCGTTCCCAAGTCCGGTCTGAAGGCCCAGGCCATCGGCGAGATCTTCGGCTACATCTGCGGCACCTCCGCCGACTCCTGCAAGGGCATCAGCACCAACACCACCACCGGTGTCTACGGTGCCTACAGCATGTGCGACGACGAGCAGAAGCTTGCCTTCGTCATGGACACCTACTACAAGGCCCAGCGCGAGGCCAGCACCGCCTGCGACTACGACGGCCAGGCCGAGGTCGTCACCGCCTCCTCCGACAGCTCCTGCAGCTCTGCCCTCGCCTCCGCCAGCGCCGCCAACAGCGCTGCCGCCACCGCCACCGCCCCCGTTTCTTCCTCCAGCGCTAGCGCTTCTGGCAACGCTGCTGCTGGCAACCCCGTTCAGCCCATGCTCAGCCTTGGCGGCTTCGCCGTTGGTGCCTACCTCGTCGCCGCTGGTGCCGTCGGTGCCGCCATGGTTGCCCTGTAAAAGTAAAAGCATCTGGCAATCAACTGAGGAGGAAAAAGATGGTGTCCCTGGGATGCGGGCAAAATATACTTTATACGAGCGTGTAGGATATCCAAGCAGGCACCGCGGTGCCTCGTTTAATATACGGTAGTCACGACTCGAGAGGTTTTTTATACTATTGGCATGAGGCTCGTTTGTGTTTTATCACCATAACATGGCGTTAGGTCCTCATTGGCAGCAGCTATTCTGCTTCATGACTATGGCCAAGAAGGCCACATTGTTTTCTAGGTGTCTTGTTTCTTATTCGATGAATAGACCTTTCTTCTTTTTGTTCACGTTTCCTGTCCATTGCGATTCATGAGTTCCTCTACCTGTTGACGAGCCTTCACCTGCGCTTGGTCTTGGCATCAAGCTTGGCAACTCTGGTTATGGTAACTTCCCTTTTTGCCCAGTTTCTTGGCCATGGGAGAATGGCGGTGTGTTCTGTGCCCCTTTTGCTAGATTATGCTCTGGCTGAGGGTGATCTTTTCTGGATGACCATCAATAGCTCAGTGTGGCAGTTTGTGATGATCCAACCCCTTGACGTTTAATTTCGGGTTTGTGTTATGCTCATTGTACAAGCCCGTCAGAAAATGAGAATGCTGAGACGATTCTCGGACGAACTTACCGTCGCTCGTAACCATATGCGTACTCTCAGACCCAAGCAGAGGACGGTGCGGCAAGATACCATTGGGTGGGTAGTCTTTTCCTATACGGCTCTTTATGTCATTTGTGCACTTGTTAAACAGGTCGTTGGGGATTATCTAAACAGGTCGCACATAATTTATGCTCGAGATATGCTCAGCATGTCTGTCCTTTAGGTAGCCGGCGCCGCACGTAGCGCAGCTCCCAAGCGCATCAACAGCTCACACTGGACGATACAAAACTTTTCAAGACCGGAAGATGTTGTCCTTGGTTCGAACCGTGATTTGGGTATGGCTGCTTCATCCTGGAAATAGATGCGTGTCCTGGTTCTTGAACCGTCGCCCGAGGTTTCATGAGCGAACGCACTGCGGGGCGAAATGCCTTGATGTTTGTATGGAATGCCGAGTCCAGACTGGTTGTGGCCGAGGGCTGGACGGATTCCGGACGCGTTTTCCGGATCGTTCAGGGGTCGAGAGGAGACGCAGACGCCGAGATTGTAGAAGCTGCAATCGGACTGCTTCCAGCTACTGCGTTCTCTGGAAAGACGTGTTCCGCAGAGCTGCGAGGTACAGAGAAGAAGTTATCCCGGGGGGCAATGCGTCCGCCTTTGGCCGTGTTGAAGCGTAGTGTTAAACACCCAGCTTCTCCAGGTCCGTCCACGATGTCGTTTGTCAAGTCAGGAGAGGAACACTAGCCGGGGTCTTGGAAAAGGCTCTCGAAGACGCTCTGCGACGTTCATTCCGACGGCCCCCCTTGCGTCTAATCCTGTTTCCAGACGACGAAGCGGACGAATTGAACACGTCTCAACAGCAACGAGTGATGTAAGTTCTGGGAAACAGCGGGAAAACTAGTCTTCTTCAAACTGTTGGGGTCATGAGTCTTAACATTACACTTCTCCTTACTAATGTCCGAGCAACGGCATGCCCAAAAACATGGGATATCTCAGCTTTAGCCGAGAGGCAACTAGGCTCCCGGACCGGGTCACTTTGGTACTTTGTTGCTCAGCAAACACGTATCTGATGTTGAAGTCATCTCCTCCACGAATGGGTACAGCCTTCTCGGAACGCGCCCCGATCGTCTCGAAGAGGTGGGACACTGCTTTACGTTGATCCCACGTATGGAAGAGGCAAGATCAGTCACGGACTGATGCCTCTTCCTTCCACAAGGAATGCGAGGCCCCAGTAGACGAGGCAATCACAGAAGAGGGCTAGCTCAAAGGTTGATCGAGAGACGCCGTAAGCCGACAGCCTTGATATGGCGGCTCGGACTTCTCCTTGCCACGGGGGGGTTTCGCCGTTCGAATAACAGGACGGCGTCCGTGGCTGATCTGCGAACCGCTGGGCCGCGTCTTGTTCCACAGCATATGAAATCGCGGGACCACAACGCGATGAAGCTTGGGCCGCGCGAACCCTTTCATGAGCAGTCGAGACAGAGGCCTCGAAAATTACAGAGAGGGGAACACCGCTCGTGATAAGGAACCGTTCGCAATGTTCTGCGAAGCTCAGAGTCAAGGCCAAATGTCATGTATTGACCCAGCCCATCCCGTCGGCACCCACACCGCATCACGCGCTGGATCATAAACCAAACAAAAATGTTTTAGGGGGGGTATCAATTTGTATGTATTGGGACCGGACTCGTCTGGGCGATATAGCTCTAAGATCTGATCCAAGTCAGCTATGCACATCATCGGCGTAACGACCGGGTACGACTTACGAGGCAACCTCATTCATGCTCCCTCTGCTTTCTTCCCCCTTCCGGTTCCCATGCCCTCGCATCCGAGCTGGCCCTCCTGCCGGCCCATTCTCCCAATCCGCATCTACTCGATCTGGTCCATCTCAACGTCGGCTCCGCCTCCGCCAGCCTTCTCTTCGCCAGCCTCCTCGACAGCATCTACCGGTTCGTCAGTTTCAAAGCTCTATCCCAAGAAGAACTCCTCGTCGCAGGGCCCCGCGAACTCACCCGCCATGACGATCTCCCCCTCGGCCTCCATCTTCCTCCTTAGCGCGTGCGCCATCTTCTTCTCAAGCTTCTTGGCCTTCTTCTTGCTCAGCGGCGCGTTGGGCCCGCTGTTGGGCATCAGGCCGGGCCTCGCGCCGCGCATCGTGTCGGACCTCGCGATCTTGTGCTTGTTCGCCTCCGACTTCTTCTGGCGCTGCGTCTTGGCCTTGAGGGCCTCGGCCCGCAGGCGGTTCTGGGAGCGGCCGTTGGGGTTCTTGACGGACGGCATGGTGACGGCTGACGGTTTCTCCTGTTCTCGTGGGAATGAGACGGTCGTTTGGCGGGGAGGAAGAGGTTTCGGGGGTGAGAAGGGGTCGAAACGATTGAAAACGGTGATCGGAGGAGATGGATGGGCGACTGGGAAACTCGAAATGCGATTGATCGTTCTGGGCGAGCCCGATTGCCCTCTGTGGAATTTTTTTAGTGGAGCCTGGTGGGATGCGCCTGGCGGTCGGGGGGTCCGGGTGGCGCCCCCGCATGCCCTTCCCCTCCACCGACCCCACTTCCCTCACCGGCCGCCGAGACTTACCAAGGTGAAGTGTTCAAACTCTAGCCTGGCGTCTTGGATGAGTTGATAGTGAGGCAGCAGGGAAATACCAAGATTGAAGCTCAAAGACCGTGGCGCATGTGAAGCTTGTCTGCCAAACGTTCCTCTCGTTTTGATGCATCCCCACTCAAGAGGCAAAGCCCTCTGTGAAGGTTTAGGTGCAAGTAAGCAATGAAGATTAAAGGTGGAAAAAGGCTTTGAATTCTAGCTCAGCAAATCCAGGAATATTCTTGTCTCTTCAGACGCTTTGCAGCCAAATTAGAAAAGAGTTGATACGGCAACCGGACCCAAACGCCAGCCATTTCATGCAAATGTGCCATCCCTGTCTATATATCACACATCAATCGAGTCTGACGTCTTCTATCTCCTCTTCACCGTGCCACTCGGTCACTGTTCTTCCCGATGGTGCTGGGGCTGCCCAGACCTTGGTCGTCATCTGTGTCATCTTTCAGACCCTTCCTGGCCTCTTCGTCGTCGTCATCGCTCATGAGACCCTCGAGCTCAAACTCCTCGGCATCGCGCACCTGGCGAGTCTCGCCGGGGCGACCGTTGGCCACCGGCGCACCGTTCAGGTTGACTTTGCCGTCCGTGTTGGCGTTTCGGTCGAAGAGGTGGATGAGCATGTTGGTGAAGAGGAAGAGCAGGAACGCGAAAGAGTAGAGGATTAGAATGTAGGACACGTGGTCGAGCCCAGAGTTGGCGACAAGAGACATCTGCTCTTCGGTCGCACCCATGAACAGGAATCCAGAGGCGTATAAAAGCTGGAGATCGTCAGGCTAGTTCAAGTATGTAGCATAGCATCCACGTGTGGTAACTTACGAAGATTGGAACAAACTGGAAGCTGTTGGTCTGGCGGCCATCCTCCGAAACGCCGTTGGCGTCCTTGAGAACGAAGGCAACCTCAATGATACGTGTGACACCAACCGCCATCAGAGTCTTGCCGAACATGTTGTGGGTCATGGCGCTGATGGGGAGGTCCTGCGGATGCGCAGACATGGCCCAGCCCGTCATGAAGATGACAAACCCAGGAATGAAGTTGCGCTTGGGGTTTCCATCGCGGTCGCGGCTGAGCCAGACGCCAGCCAGGCCGGCGCACCACCAAATGATACCCATGGTCGTGTGCTGCCAGTCGTTCCTGACCCATTCCGTGCCCCACCGATGCTCGGTGAACGTGTTTACGCAGCCCCACGCGGCGATCACGATGCTGTCGAAGAACTCTTGAGATCTGTTGGTGCGGCGGAGCCACAGTTGTCCGACGAGGAGCAGAAGCGTCAGGAGTATGCCGTAGGCGATGAAGGCACTGCCCATGATGAAATGGGCGAGGCACTGGCCGAGGTGATCACCTTGGCAGAAGCCCAGCGATGTGATGCCGCCGAAGAGGAATTGGGCCCAAGAAACAACGGGGAAAGCCTTGCCCAGGAAACCGTGGGCAGGTTTGATGAACCTCCGGATCCGCCCATTGATGCCCTTCTCAAGGTGTAGCCTCAAATAAATACCCAAGCCGACCTGGGCGGCCAGCATCAACATGAGCCAGTTTGCGAACTTTGCGTGGACGTTGCCGGCGATGAATTGGCGGCCACCGTGCATGTGGCCGAGGAAGTAACCGAGGATCGCGATAACGGTGCCGAGGATCTGTGTGGGAACATGCCAGCGATTCTTCGTGATCTAAGGAGAAAAAAGGTGACAGTCAGCAGCTGCGTGAAGATATCGAAGGGGGCAGTGATGTATGGAGGTTTGGGGAGGGTGGCCTACTCCCAGCACCATGCCAACGGGGAAGATGACCCCAAAGGCCAACATCATGATGAAGATGTGTATCCATAGCGTGGTATCCTGCGACGACAGTCAGCGACTCTTGTGTCCTTTCGATTGCTCATGGGCGGCCGGATTCGCAAACGGGTCATGGGCGGGAGGGTATTTCGTACGATGGGTTCTTGCGAGACGGTCTCGCCCTCCTGAATGTGGCTGACGCCGTGTCCGTGACCGAGTGCCATGGGTAGAGATGTGAAGATGGTTGTAGCAACGAGAAGGAAGGAATTGGAGGGCAACGAGGCCGGAGAAAATGTGTCTCGCGCCATGACCGCGGCGTTTCGAAATAGCAGAAGCGTCCCCTGTGCTTTGGTGTCGGATCCAGCGTTGGGAAGCCAGACGTGTCACAGACTCGAGCCTGCTGGGCGGGGGGGCGACACGGTGTCGCAAGGCAATTGGCGAAGTTCGGACGAGCGAGGGTGAGGTGGGTGATACGTCTCGGCGGCCTGCGGTTTCGACGGTCTGAAGCGCAAACGAATGCCACGCGCGTGGGGACGCGAGGATGCGAGAGGGGGGCAAGGCGGACGCGGATAGTCGTGGGAAAGGGTCCAATGTTTGAGTTTGGGTCGCTAGATGTTCTTGGGACGACGAGGGGGAGGGAAGAGGTAGGGAGGGAGAGGAAGGGACGGGAGAAGGCTCTTGATTAGGTTGGCCTGATGGGGTGGTCGTCGACCTTGGTGGCGGTGGACTAGGTGACGTTCGGCGAAGAGGAGAGGAAGAGAACTGGAAAAGCAGCAAAATTGAAAAGTGACATAGACAGGTGAAGCGGCTCACGGTAGACGGGGCCTGGAAAGGAGGCGACGGAGGGAAAACGATGAGGACAGCACGCTGGCATTTGCAGCCCGTACAACCGGAGGCTTCGGTAGCGCCCCAAATTGCCGATGTAGACACTCAATGTACATTTGCATAGAGCTATGTGCGGAAGGATACCTACCTACCTTGCCGGGCCATTAATTATGTGCACCACGCACAACATTGGACAGCGAGGCACCCGTCTCGGCCGCCATGTGGAACGGCGCAGGCAGGTGCTCATCAGTGTGTGCGCAAGGTATCTTTCCACAGTGATACGTACGTGGGAGTACATGGTGTCTGCTGCCGCCTCACCGAGCCGTTACACCTGCCAAAGCTCTCCTGCCAGGTCACTCTCATTTCGCCGGCTTTCAACTGGTCCTCCCTCCCGAAAAGAGCCCGTACGACAGAGGTACGTACCATCTTCTCCGTCGCTAACCCGCATTGAGTCTGTTTTAATTGGCTGCCTTCATGCGGTTCGCCATCAGCAAATGGGAAGGGGGCGGCTCCCCCTGAGAAATGTGCCAACGTCCGCCTAATTAGTCCATGGCCTGGCCGACAAGAGGAAGGGAAAATGAATATCTCCCTAATTCATTTCTTTCGTATCAGATCATCCCTATCGCGACGAGTCAAACGCGTTACGAACACTGCCTCAATGCCAAATCCCCTCTTCCACCCCTTACCAAGAGCACTCAATTTACTCGGCATCCGCCAAATCCTCGAGAAAAACAAAAACCCCAGTAGGCCTTCGTGCTTCATGTCCTAGGGCTCATTCTCCTGCCTCCCTTTCGTGCATACCGTGATGACGAGCCAAGCTTTCTTTTGCTGAGTATACGCCTTGGCTCGAGCAACCAAACGTCACACCCGGCTTTGGGACTTTGATGATTGCTTGTATACATCCCTACGAACCGGTTCGGAAAATTTTATAGGGTAATCGTCTACGCAAACTCACTGCTTTTCTTCCTTACCGCACTTTCCGATATGCCGAAAACTCACAAGTCACCAAACAGTCACACAGCAGTCTAGGGTAGTTACTTGGAGGTCGAAGCCATGTCTGTCCAGATTTGTTCATGCACAAAAATCTAGTATCATTTTTTTGGTTCTACTTAGGACCTCATGATTTCACTACAGCCATATGTAAAAGAAAAAGAAATTCAAATACTGAACTCAAGAACTTAAACTTTTACATATTTGTTCTTACTAATTTGACTCTTAGGATTATGTGGCTATGATGTTTGTTGATTACGTTCTAAAAATGCTAGGTTAGCATTACCGACTATACAGTAGAAATTACCGGTTATTGTTCGGAGTGTGGCCAGATTGATGACCTATAATTGTAGGCACGCTGCGACCCCCGAAGCTCGAACGTGCCTCCAGGTCATCAAGAGAAGTGTCTTTACGACCTCAGGAGACACGTTTACCTCCCGCCATCTATTGTCCTTGATATAACGAAGGGTAGGCTTGTACCAAGGGTACCACCCCTTTGTATTGGAATGACACGAACACCTCCGAGCGATACACTTCGCCAGCTTATCAGGTCTTGGGAATTGCGTCCACTGGACGTGTCATCAATGCCGTCGGATCTCGGACTCGAAATACAGCCGCAAGGTTAAGCAGGGCACATCCGTGCTTTAACCTGCTCGGTTCCTCTGATAAATCTATCCGAGGGTGCAGCAGGTCACAGGTGCCACGGGCAACATAAACGTCACTGCGTTGTCGAACCGTTAACTTTCAATCATTTAACCATGTTCTCATGAGAGCGATGCCGGGTCAGCCGGCTGCTCAGAGTTCGATGACTGTCGTCCCTGAGAAACGACGCTAAGTGCCTCTGCCACACAAGTTGGACAGGATCTTGGCGGCTGGTTGTCCAAGGTGACGCCCCGCGCCGACGGACGCACTCACTCGCCATGTAATGCTGACACCGGGACACACGGATCCGCCCGGAAAGCGTCTACGGTTCAAAATCGGCGCCGAGACCTATACGGAGTAGTCCATTTCCATGGAAGGCCATCATCCAACCGGAAACGGCCTTGGACGCCTAGCGTCGAGGAGGTCGCGGGCTATACGAAGATTGCAGCTGCCAACGGTATGCACCTCTCGTCTACGGCTGCCGTAGCATGCCTCGGCAATAACGGCGATCACTTGATGGTTTATGTGATTACTCTACATGGCCCGAGGGCACTTGGCGACGGGTCCACATCATATAAACAGTGAGCATATCGCGCGACATTTTCGACTCTCATTCGTGATTACTGATGTGATACCGACCCTTTGCTAATTTTTGGATCTATATCTTCACGGCGTCGCCCTGACGCTTGCTTTGCGCAAATCCAATGACTACGACCTTGAGAGGTTTCCAATATCTCATTCATTATTCATCAACATACACGCACCACACCCACACAAGCACATTAAACCCTCTAGTAAGTGTACCGGAAACCGGGTTGGGCGCCCTCCTGTGAAGATCGAGTCAGCAACGGTTGGCAATCATCAAATTCTCTAGGCGGAGAGAAACTCACATCTGAGGCTTCGAGCTCCTTCTCGCCTCTATCCGCCTTCCCGTTCTGGATGTAGGTGTCGAAACTCAACAGACCCACGAGAATCATGGTCAGCAAGCTGCAGGCGATGCAGGCGTACATGCCTGGCCTGTAGTGCGGCTTGTCCTGCTCCCGGAACAGCAAACTACCCGCGATACCGCCGATACCACCGAACGAGACCAGGGTCGCACTGCAGAACGCCCTCTTCCACTGCCCGCGAATGTTGTTCGCCTGGTACGCCATGACGGCGGGCACGTTCGAGTTGGCACCCGCCGTGGTCAGGAACACACCAAAGTATCGCACGTTGGCGTTGGGGTGGAAGCCCATGATCGGGAGACCGACGATGCAGAAGAGGATGTTGATGAGGATGACGGGCCCGCGGACTTTGTACTTGTCACCCAACCACGCCGTGCCGAACATGACGATACCCGCAAACGCGTACGGCGGCGCGACGAGGCACTGTGCGGCACCGACGTCGAAGCCCATGTTGGCCTGCAGGATGATGGGCAAGAAGTAGGCGAGTGCGTACGAGACGGTGGTGGTGTTGAAGAAGATCATGGCGTAGGCCCAGATGCGCCAGTCAGCGCCGGCGCCCATGAAGCGACGCAGGTTGAAGGCGGGCATGTGGGCGTCGCCGCGGTCGCGGTTGACGCGGTCGACGATCCAGGCGCGCTCGCGCTCGCCGAGGAAGTTCCACGACTTGCGCGTCGAGTCGGGGAAGTCGACGAGGAGCCAGTAGCCCGCGATACCGAGGGCGCAGGTGAGTACTCCCTCGATGATGAAGATCCAGCGCCAGCCCGTCAGGCCCTCGCGGCCGTTAAGCTGCATGAGGCCATAGGCGAGAATACCGGCGAAGGCGGAGGCGACACAGCCGAGGAGATAGAAGACGGAATACCGCTTGCCGACCTCATCTAGAAATGGTCAGACTTCTTCCATCATGGGGTTTTGACTGAGGCTACTCACACCTTGTGTACCAAGTGCTGAGAAGATAAACACAGCTGGGGAAGAACCCGGCCTCAAGAAGACCCAGGAGGATTCTGCACGCATACAAATGCTGGTAATTGCGCGCGAAACCCATGCCGATCATCACCGCACCCCATGCGGTGGTGAGTCCACCGAGGTGGATGCGAGGACCGATCTTGCGGACAATGATGGTTGATGGCGGTTGAAACACGATATACGGGATGAAGAAGAGGAGCGAGGCGATGTTCTGTCGCACCGTGTCAGTCGGCATCCACAACTCATACCCTTAACAGCGGAGATTGTTGCTCACGTAACGGTTGTCGAGGAAGAGAGAGAGCTCTCGAGTCATGCCGGCGATGGCCGCGGCCGACAAGTTCGTGCGGTCCATCAGCGACACGCAGTACATGGCGCCGACGGTGACGACCAGGCGGCGGTCGATTCGGCGGATGATTTTGCGCTGCTCCTCGGGCGTGAAGCCGTGATCAGCGTCGCCATCGTGAGAGCCATTGAGTGAGTCGGACTTGCGGGCATCATCGGCGTGCTCAAAGTTGGCCTTCTCAGGGTCTTGTACAGGTCGTTCCATGTTGTCGTCTTGGTCGTCGTTACCGTTCTTCGTAGGAGTAAGACAGTGAATTCGTCGAGTAACAGCAATGAGTGCGACTTTTCTCCCACGACATACACACAGAATACGAGGAAACGACTTCGATTAAAATGCGGCACACGGGAAGAGGGGTGCACAGAAGCTGCAAGATGTGCGTCACTTCAGACTTTTAGCCAAGGGAGGGGAACGGCGCAGATGACAGGGGTTGAAGAGGAGAAGCAAGAAGAGGAAGAGGAGGAGAGGATGAGACGAGAGGAGTCCAGGCTTCTTGGTCGTTCAGCGCAACCCCAAGACGACGGAATGTCGATGGTTTTAAGGATGGAACAAGAAAGAAAGCAAAGAGGGAAGACCTTGGTTCTAGAAGGCACAAAAAAAGTTTGCTATCTGTTCTGGACCAAGATCTCTGAGAGAAGCATTGGATGGCACGAAGAATTCGGTAACGATGGGAAGCTTTCACACAGCCCTTTTGTAGGTCCCTGATCCCCCCCAGTTCCCGTCACCTCAACCCTAGTCAATCCTCATCCCCTCCCCGCCTCCCTCCCCTTCGAAGTCAAGACCAAGGCCAAGATCATAGCAGCTTGAAGCCATACCAAACGCCGGCATCATCTTTCTTCCCCAGTTTCCCCAGAATAAAACTACAAAATAGTCTAGTACGACCGGGACCTATGGCACACCCCCGCCTTCTTCGTCCGTCCTAGGATGGTTCGGGTGGAGGGGTGACCAACCTCGAGCCCACCTCCGACGCTGCTTCTCCTTCATTCCTGCTGCGGGGGGGCCAATCAGGCCGTGAAGAGGACAAGAAGATACCGAGGGTGGCGGCAAGCAACCACACGAGAGAACCATTTTATCGTACACGACTACAAGCGTATCACACTACGGGTCTGGGCGCGGCTGCATTGGGACGAGGGATTGGGCACACGGCATTGTGTGTCCTTCGACATCGAGACTGAACAGAGGATGCCGGGACATTGGATGGACTGACATACACGCATTCAGACGGCAGAGGCAGAGACACACAGGAGAGACAAGGCGCCAACGTTCCCTGATAGTAATTGGGCAATCTCCCATCCCCACGTCCTTCGTATCCACCACAGCAAATCGTCAGGGAAAGACAACAACAACCGACCCAGTTCAGCATCGTTTTGAATCCGGGGTATGGACTTGAAAGTGGGTTCGCCCCCGNCCGCCCCGGCCTCCGAGGATGTCTCCGTGTGGGTGATGAGGAGAAAGAGACTAGGGCAGAGATGCTTGCCTCTATGGGGCACGAAAGCCGGGGTAAAAAGGGGCCCCAGTCAAGCGACGGTTGGGAAGATGGGAAAGGGCAGTTGCAGCAGTCATTTGAATCGAACTGAATTCGATTCATCACTTGGTCATGATTCACTCTCCGGCCGGCTCGGTACTCTTCTGTCGGTGTGGCTTGGCGGCATCGCGATTGGCCAGTCTGCCGGCGGATTGCCCGTTTCGGCTCTAGACGCGAACCTGTGCACTGAAGCAGTGCGAGAGAGGAAGCCAGGCCACGCGATGAGACCTGACTCCAGTGGGTGCGCTGTACCACTCTCACGCTCTCTCAACCCCTTTCCTAATTTTTTCTTTCCTTTTTTCCTTGGTTTTCCGCCTTTTTTCTGTTGTCTCCAAGTTCTGTGTGTGCCTGCGTCTGAACAAGAGAAGGCGGGGTTAAGGCGGAAGAAACGTGAAGGGATCGACAAAGCTGCGGTGGCAGGGAATCAGAATGAGAGCATCATTCGCCTATTTCTTCGCTGCATCCAAGACATTGCCCAGGAGGGATATCTTGCAGAAATGACATAACTTTATGGAGAGATCCCCCGTCACGATAGATATGGGGCTCATCAGCCGTCGGGCACTGGCATCTATTGCCCTTTGACAGATCCTCCTTCTCCCCCCCTTTCCAAAGTCACCTGGAGAGTTTGTCGACTGGAATGACAAGAATTACAACAATTCCGTTGAACGTTGACTTTATGGCTTCGAGGCATCTGCTCCGGCGCCAATCACTATCTCTAGACTAGCGCCATGGACACGCGCTTGCTTGTCAAGTCTCAATACGGAAAACGTAGCACGCTGCAGTCCTCATGATTCGTGTGCCCTTCCCGTCGTCCGCGTGGCTTCAAGACCTCATTAGAAAGCTGGACCCGGAACCCTCAGCAAATCCCATCGCCTGCCGCCGCGCGCCAAGAAGCCTCCATTGATCTTGGCAGAAACAATGTGTCAGTGCCACCGCCGCGTTCCCCCAGTTTCGATACTTTAGGTAGATCGTCTTCGTCTCAAGACCAAACCTCGAACTGCGTCCAACGGCATGTCAGCTCATGTCGGTCGATTTCCCAGGTCCGGCGTTGTGCCCGATTGGGTTTGATCTGAACCCGTTCCCGACGCCGCGGTCTTCGTTGTGATTGTCTCGGCCGGCCTAGCGCCATGTCATCCGAGAAACGTACAGACACCGCTTACCGTGTTCGCGGTTCAGGTATCCGTGGTGTGATGTGCTCTTCCCTCCCATGCTGCATGGGGCAATCGTGGGCATGCGCTCGAACCTGACCAGATTTGATGCTACCCCATCGCCGTGCCCTCCATTCCTTGCTTCTGTGTAACGACCCGACAAGAAAACCTTGTAGCAATCACACGGACAGATCATACGTCTCCCCTCTGCTTCACGTTTGGGAGACTGCCGAGATGCTCACACATGTACACACCACCCTCCAACATCTCCATTACCACATACACTCCATTACCACATACACTCCACCACCAACACCCGTCATCGCGGATTTTTAGGTGACAAGGGAACGCATACCTGTATGAACCAACCCTCCTGACGCGCTCATGTCGATGAACCTCGGCAACCTAAACACTTCTGTAACGTCCCATTGGGCGATTCCATGTTCTTGCCCCCGAACGAATGAGATACCGAAGCTAATTTCAACTACATAATCTCCAATAACTTGGATGGTTCTTCGTCGTGCCACGCAGTCGGTTCTTGGTGTTATGTGTCACTGGCGTCTTCACTGGTCATCCTCACACCACACCCTCCCTGCGAAATCGCGGCAGATTCGCAAACCAAGCCAAATCAGTATAAGACACAACCGCCCAGCCCCGACAGCGATCCTCCAGTCGCGACTAATTTCCGGGCTTCGCGTACTCGAAACACGGACGTGAGCGGCACGTGGTGGGTGAGAGCAGCGAGAATAAGACTGCGTTCCCTGCAAGGCGATCTTGCGCCGCGAAAGAGAAATTGGAATTCCTTGCGAAGCTGCGGCGATTTCTGGGCGCTGGCGGCGCACTAGCCGAGGAGCGATCACCGCGAGAAGATACGTATCGTCTGTCACGAATTAACGAACCAGAGACCCAGGAGCAGGTCAACATCCTCGGCTCTTTCGATTAGCTTCGTTGTTGGGGGTTTTGAAGACCGCCGCGAGATATTGGAGATTCGATCATTGCATTTCGACGGCATCATTTGTCTTCGTCTTAGGAGCCTTTGCTATTCAGGGTGTCATTTAATACCTTAGAAGCGTGGACTTGACTGGCGAGTTTCTGGCAACCTCAGCAGGCCAAGCTGATGAGGTACGTCCTTGTCCCTGCTGACTAGACAGCTTGTGTTCGACTTCGTCGCTTTTTGACCAAGTGGTTATCTCTCACTTATTCCCAACCACCTGGATAGGTCAAGATGGCTTGCCTTGTCATTGCACCACTTTCCCTCGTGTCTCCGGCAAACCTAGCTCAACCATATTGTATGATCTACTACATAGGAGTATGCTGAGACGCAATCACGTAACCATGGAAAGGGGCTCCTGGTCCCCATTGAAAGGCTACGAAAGTTAGTGGTCGACCTCTTTCATGGTTATACTGCATTAAAACTGTTTTGGATGGTTATTTACACCAGCGCAGGCTCAGCTCATATCTCTACCATTTTGGGGTAGGGCCTGTAAGAAGATACGTAGGGTGGTAGAGCAACTAGGCAGAGTTGACATGTCATACCTATGTGCATGCCTACCTTTGTCCCAAAAGCCTCTTGCTTATCACCACCATCAACATCCTTCTAGATTCAGTTGAGTGGAAAGTCGATAACCGTTTCTTTTAATCACTCGATCACAAAGACGGTGCGTGCTTGTATCTCTAAATCAACGTCACGGCTATGATCTCGACTTCGGGAGTTCCACCCTCTCCAGCCAGCGTCAAGCGGGATTCGGCAGAAAGCCCTATTAGCTCGATTTTACTTGTTATAAAGACCATCATGGGGTTTGAATCGGTCCCGAACCATCTAATTAGACGGTGTTGAAGTCCACAAGGCCACGTGCCTGCTGCTCAAGGCCTTCTTGGTTGAGGAGTTGGTATACCCTCGTTACCTCATGGAGAAGCTGAGTATATGTTGGAGATGACAGGCCCGACATGACGCCATCAGTCCGGTAACACAGGTTTCCGAATGCACAGCGAATTGCTGTCCAATCCTCAGACATTGTTTGATCTGTTGACGTGGACCTTGTACCGAATGACTGAGACGCTTCACGGCAATGTACACCTCGCCCTCTCATCCCTACACGCTCCAGGAAGGCCATCAGTTCCACCAGACTTGTTTTTACTCTCTTGAGCCACGAATACCCACATGTTCGTGGCGTTTATCTGAAAAACTGTACCATGAAGTCAAACCTACAATGGTTAGAAATTACAACTTTACAGGGCATAACTCTTATTGTAAAGTTCTTGTAGCAAAATAAGACTTAATGATGGCCGGAACATCGTTATAATATGTCACACTCAATTTGAACTACTCTTCTGTCTAGTAGTTAAAGAATACATAGCATACGGCTATAATAATTGGGGCGATTACTATCTATACGATAGCAGTACTAACCCAAGTATAACAATGTTCCGGCTAGCCTTCTGACAGTGTGGTGTCTGCTGAAACAAGCAGAGGTCTGACGCAATATCGATTCTTTGGGTCACTTTTTTGGTCTTCCGGGATGAATCTGCTTCTCAGACTGTACAGTGTTCAGTCGTCATAGTCAAGAAGGTAGAGTAGGCCGACACCGGTCAACCAGAGATTGAGGAAAGGTAACTTAGCTGAAAGCCTCGGTGTGTAGAATCGCAGATTTCATTTCTGAAGGGCTATTTTAATCTTCGCAGAGCAATTATTCTGATTAATTTATACGATTGACGGATGATTCTCGCAATTAAGGGGCTCCGATTCCCCTGATCGCCGGAGGGGAGTGTGATGCTTGAGGCTCTCGGTGGCCCATAGCAATCCATCACGGACCTGGCGGCCGTGTTTATCTTTTGGGTTTCCTGACAGCTTCCTCGGCGGCTGGGGTTCGTCAAATGGATGCTTGTGCGGCTTTTTCTCCGAACGTATGTTAAAACCTGCTTCTTGTTGCAAGGGCTTCGCATCTCGTTCATGAATCTCGGCTATCGGCCCTGATAGATTAATTGGCCGGTTGGCGTCGTTAACCTCTTCAGGTTTAATACTGGTGACATCCAATACGACTTATCTTGAGCCTGAAAAAGCAGCTCTAAAGCTCCCAGTTGTCTCCTATCGTCCGCATCAAACGCTCTCACCAGCCCCGCTTTCTTGAATAGCACACTGAGGGACTCGTGCATGAACCAATCACTGACGGAGCTTTACTCTGTCAGAGGACACAATCTCCATGGATGTTGTCTTTTGGTCCGCCCGTAACGCAATGGCGCATTACGCGGCCTTGAAGACTTGAAGATCTTGGGAAATTTCAGGTCTCTCGACAGAGAACTCCCGATCCTCGAAACGGTGCGATTCTTACCAGACAGAAATGTCGCTAGGTCTCAGCAAAAAACTCACGCCGGCGCTTATTCATGGCGATCTGGGCGCCAAACAATACTACGTCGTGGAATTCTAACCTCAAATTGGCGATATTTCGGTCTTGTTTTCCTGTCTACTGTGCCTGTCGGATTAACACATCGGAATCTGGCTGTGACAAGTGGTGTGGCGGCCCGTGGCGGCAGCCCACGTGATGGGCCTCCTTCCGTTCGATACCACTTTTACCACCTCGGCCAGGCCTGAGATTCTTGTCTTGCACACATCATCTACAATCACCGAATCCATACAGTTGTGACGTCAAAGTACGCGACATCGCTGTAGTTTCACCCTGTGAAACCAACAGTACCACAACACTGAGCCAATCTTAGGTCATGACAAATAAGGGGTGCGAATAATGCTTCACCGACACTAGTAGAGATAAGGGCACCTCGTTCGCATCTACCATATGGGGTCAAGCGCTGTACAAAATTATCAATAGTGAGCATAAGTTGCTTCGTCCTTACGGAGACGTAGTACATACTTCAAGCAGAAGTCAGTCAATTAGCCTAGTTCCGTGACGTTATGGATCGCGTCCCTCAAGCACAAATAGCATGTCATGAAAAACAACAACACCGCATTTTCGTTTCCACTGGCAGGCAGAACGATGTGGCAACCAAGCTTGCACAAGCCAAGTTTAAGTGACGAGCGCAAAGATCCTCCGCTCGCGAGAGTGGAATAGTAGTACTTGTCCACTTGTTCAGGCTAAATCATATCGTAACAAACAACATACATCTCATCCTAACTCTATTTGATCATACTGTGACCCACCCAAGAAAAATTCAGCAAATCCAGGCTTTTTCCCATCAGGGTACATGTCGCCGCCAGTTCGAACCTAACGATCATTCACGCGGCTGCATCTTGGTGCTTGGGTAGATCTGAGACATCGCACTCTGACGGAGATGAGGGCGTTTCTGAGCTCATAGCATCAAATAGGCACTGGTCCTCAAGTACTGAATGTTTTCCTTGACGGTGCTTGACTCGCCAGTCCTGCAGGGCTTCCCTGACTTGACTGACGGCGCGTTGTTCCTGAGCCTGACTTATGAAAGAATCGTTCATCTCGTTGGCGAAGTCGTTGATGCCATCACCCACAACGTTGTCTGGGAAGCGGCCAGCAGGATCCAGAAAGAAGGACGGAACGTCCCCAAACACTCGGTCTTGGAGAACAGCCTGACGGAGCACACTTGTCTTGGCTAGTTCGGCGGCGATCTTGCGCTCCGAAAGGCGGGACTGTCGCTCGAAGAGCAAGAAAAGCTCGGTCGTACCGATGTCCTGGATGGCTCGAGCTTTATGAAGGTTGCCGCTCGGAGCGAATCCCGAGGTACGAGCCTGGGGATGACAAGTTGAGCGGTCTGCTTCGATCGCCACAAAGACCGCCTCGCTGGAGCTGTCGGTTGTGGGCGTATTGAGGGTGCTAGAGACTTGAGAGGCGAGAAAGCCAGAGAGTGGGGGTTGGGTTTGAACGGTTGTCGCTCCATTTCTTCCGTCAGGAGTTGCTGACGAGCTCATTTCCTGATGCAGAATCTTGTCAAGGCTGAATACCTGATCTGTGGGGTTATCTTCCTGGGGCAGCACCACTTCACGGGCGAATTGCATCATCCAGCGAATAAGCTCGATGGCATCAATGACACCGGCCCTGTAGTGGCTGTCGGCCGGATAGTCGCGGAGAAGTGCATTCTTGATGACAGAGTTATTGAAGCATAAGATTTCCTCAACGGCAAGGGGGCCTTTCTTAAAGAGGGAAAGCAGGATTTCCGTCGGGATTTGGACGAGAGATCTGTCGGGACAGATCTCAACGCCACTATAGGCCACAAATGGGTGCTTCAACCGCCAGAATTTGGTCATGTGCCAACGAGATTTTCCAGTCTTCGCGAGGAATTTGAGTGGTCTCCAGATGATGACTTCGTGGGAAGTTGCGGGGACACTGACTGAGCCGTTGATTTTTACGGACGATGAGCGAAAGAATATTCCAGTACACATTAGTGGTCATATCAGTTTCTTTCGATCGCTTCCGAAACTCTTCGATACAAAGCTGAGGCCTTTTTCTTTTTCTTTTTTTTTTTTATGTGTGAGAGGGGCTTGGTTGGGTGGATGTCGGATTTCCTAACCCTTGTTGCCACCACAAGGCATGTCAAAGCTCGAAATGTAGAAGAGCGAGTGTCTTCCAAACGCTGACATATCACATTTTTCTTCTTTCTTTGGTGAAGCTTTCTTATCTGGCGATGCTGTTGGGATTGTGATGATCAAAGAAAAAGATCCCTGTCTCAAGCAAAACCTCCCACTTGGACCCCTTGCCCCTCTTCCGCTGAAACCCTTTCACCATTGGCTCCGGCTGCGGGAATACAAAACCGAAACCCAGAAGTGTAAAATAAC
This sequence comes from Colletotrichum chlorophyti, assembly GCA_001937105.1. Lineage (NCBI taxonomy): Eukaryota > Fungi > Ascomycota > Sordariomycetes > Glomerellales > Glomerellaceae > Colletotrichum > Colletotrichum chlorophyti. The sequence continues at coordinate 36,264 of MPGH01000136.1, read as the reverse complement.
ACCCCAGCCTCCTCGTATTCGTCGGTGGATGCAGAAACAGATTGTACATTATCCCGCCGGCTCTAACGCTTAAGGGCCGACCTTCAGCCACTACAAGGTGTTTCATCTCTCTAATGGAAGTGGATATTGTCGATAGCACGGGTCGTTTCTATTATCTCAAGCAGATTTACTTGCAGGACCTCCGATGACATCCGCCGCGTACCAGGTAACCCTTCTCAGAAGGCCGACCGCTCATATTATGCGGTTTCGTGCCTATCGCCGAGAGGCCATCGAACCTAGGTTCATCGTACATTCAAAGTAAAATGCATACGTAATGCTTTCTGAGGAAAAAGTTTGCCTAAAGAAAGGCTTTCCAAGCCTGCTTCCCCCGAAGATCATAAGATGATAAAACCGTAAGGATTTGGATTCTAATATATTAATTATACTTATAATGCTTCGTTAGAAGCCTACTTTTCGTGTGCAAGAATGATGGCAGACTACCCGCGTCGTCCAACATCTGGTGTTAACTCTGATGGGATTCCCAAAATGTCTCAATGTCCGGCGTGGCATCACGCTGTATCTCTTCCGCCTCCCAAGGCCTGGTGTTCTGGTTCAACATCCCCACCCAGTCGTCGATGTGCTTATTTTTCTCGGGGAGTCCGGCAAAATGAAGTAAAAAATCTCCCCGCCTGGCATGGTAATCTGCCAGCCCGTCTTCGTTGGTCCTGCCGAGGAACGTGCTCGCGTTGCCGTTCGGGTAAGTGTTGAACCAGAACATTGGGACGACCCGAACTCCTTTTTCGAACTTTGACTCCTTGATCAAAAACTCCATAGCGCTTTGCTCCGTGAATTGGAGCTTCGTGTTGGGCCTGTAATATCGAAAGGCGAGCACGTCGCTCAAAAGCTCAATGGCCCATTGGCCCACGCGGAGCAGGAACACGCCATTGTTGAGGCCATTCCAGTCATTCGTGGCCAGAAGGTGAACGTCACCATCGGAAAGTTCTTTGCCGTCCGGACCAAACACTTGAGGTGGCAGAAAGCTCGACGCAGGTCGGCACTGATCGAGGATAACTGTGTCACGGTCGACCCAGAGAATCCACTCTGCTCGCTCTGCCGGCTGCTTGAGCATCTCATCTAGCACGAGAGACAGAAGGAAGGCAGGCTTGTTCCAAAGATCGTCAACGACTGGGCTACACATGACTTCGAGTCTTGTTTCGTGAAGTGCATTATGAAGCATATGTGTCTGCAGCGCCTTCTGGTAATGTTCTTCGACTTTGCCGAAGTGAGCTGTTGCAGTCATCACACGGGGAGTTTGCTGATTTGGTGCCAGGTGACATGATTGTTGGAGGATCTCTAAGTTTCTCGAGAAAGTAGGAGGAGTTGGTGGTAAGCATTGAGTTCGGGAAGGAGTTGTAAGGTGGGATGGAATGACGCGGGTAACAATTGTCGGTATGTCATCGTGGTAAAGTGAGACCCCTCCAAGTAGTGCCACCACAATAACAAGGGCTAGTAGAATTTTTATGACAAAGGGAGATGAAGGAATGAAGAGTTTTCGCTGATGCATGATAAAGGAAGTTTGCTGTTGACAGTATGAGAATGAATGATCCGAACATAGCATTAAGATTTCCAGAGTTAATGAAGGTCCAAAATATAAGGATTCGCGTATCTCACGATTATTTTACTTGGTAGTCGACGAACCCACATCTTGACCTATTTACGTCTCTGGTTCGTATTCCCAAGGGGATTAGCTTCGGCGCAAATTTTGAAGTGAGTTTGTCACGAGCGACTCGCATCGCTCAGGGGATGGCTGTGCCCACACCATATCGCCCACTTCAAGTATGGCATACTAATTCCGCGCAGTACAGCACGTTGAAGGTGATCCTAGAGTGTTGAAAAGTTCCATGACTTAATTGTAACAAGGCTACCTCTGCTGTTACCAGCAAATGTGGACATTGAACGTCATTTGCACCACCTTTCCTTCACAAAGACAGGGCCGTATAGGGCTTGGAGGTTTGTCGGTCAGATTTCCCTCTAGCTTTGAATGTGTTAGAATGAGCTGACTCTGCCTTACCAAGTTTCATGCACAATAGTAACTACTCTAGAAACGAAAGTAGGAAATCTTCCCTTAGCAGCATGAAACCATCGAGATGCGTCATCATAACCAGACACGGTTGAAGATGGAAGCTAGCCATCACTGGCGGATGTGATCCCCGTGATACGAGTTGTTCCCGGTAGGAAGGCAGTGCTGGTCAACATCCATGGGGACCCAGGACCCCGAAGCCACGTAACGAGGCTAAAGGTGCCACTTGGGGCGGTCTTGATGGCCAATGAGGTAATAAAGACGATACGAATGTCCGACTCACTCGGACACTCGGGCATCAATGGCAAATCCGAATCGCGAATTGCGTTTCCAAGTCCGGAAATTCAGTGGAAAACGTGCAATGAAGACTAGGATCATCAAATTCAAGTCCAAAGGCGTGACCAAACTCCACCAGAGTTATGGGTTCGTGGTTTCCTTCTAGGTGCGGCACGCTCGCCCGAAATCATCTATAGAATGAACAAGCGTAAAATACGCTCGAGACCCGGCACGTTCAAACTAAATCCGGGTCGGAACTGACTGAACCATGTCTACTGAGTTGTCCGAGGTATTCGCGATGGCTTGGTCGAAGGTTTGACTTCAGCCCGGACTCTGGACACCAGCAGTTTGTGGTGATCCCTGTGGAGCCTGGGATCGAGGTATCGAAGTGTTTGACCGGGGGCTTCAAAGCATTTCAGTGATGTTTGGGTTTAGGCTGGCTTCTGGAAAAGTTGTCGCTTTTTGTCTTTCCCTTCTCTTCTGGTCAAGGTTTCCTAGGATTCGGCCGAATGAGACGTTCGGATATGATGACGGTAAGATCGTGTCATGGGATTGACGCGAGCCCCGGCAATAGTTATAGTACCTTCAGACTAATCATTCAATACCATCAATGGCCCAGAACTACTCAGCTTTCTGGCCTTGGTGTTGGTCAAATACCGGGTAAAATACACTTGTCCATGTGTTCTTGTTTTCTTGCGTGGGGAATGAAATTGGTCGACTCACCATCAAGGGCAGAGTATACATCCTCTGCTATGTGGTGGTTTTATCACCATCAAACGACCCTCATATGCAACTTGTCTGATATCGTGGCAAATGAGTAAATTAAATCTATGTTTGATTTGCATGCCGGCAAGCTCAACGTGGTCTTCGCTGGCTACCATTTCGGATGGCCAATCGCGTGGTTAGTGTATGGTCGTTGGAAAGGTGCTCAGATCGTTGTTCGTCGTTACTGTTCTTCGCAATGTATCGACAGTAAGAATAATATTCGATTAACAAAGGAAGCATGCCACATGCAACAGATATTGCGACACAAGGGCTCACTTGCCTAACTGGTCTCTATTGACAGGAGAGTTGACTATGATGTCACTTTTCCGGTTTCTGCTCACAGATGTCGCGGCAGATTCTGGTTGCTTCAACAGAAACCTGTATACTTGTCCTTTTGTTATCAGTGGGCTGGTTAGAAAGAGTTAAGGTTCCCATCGGCGACTGTCGTCGCTTGGGGGGAAAGACAAAACTGAATGCTGACAACGAGGCCTGCTCGCCCCACAGGAACACTGAGAGGAAAGATATTTCCAGTGTCTTGTGCTCATGTGACGCCGTTAAAGATTGTGATTGACAAGTGATTTTAGAGGCCTCTCGTGGTCCTTCTTCATAATCAGCTACGCATCTGTATAGATAGCGGGAAGGCCATGGGTATGAGGCGTCAGCTGTGTTTATTATCGGCACAAGGGAACTTCAAATAGACGATTCGCCCAGTACTGTCACTCGTTTTAGCGGATGAAGATTTGTGCCAGGGTTAGGGGGTACATGACCTAATAAGAAGGCGGGCGAGGACAGCGGGATACGGGACGACTATCGGCACACTTGACCAAATCCTACTAATCATGAATGTTGCCATTTTTTACCGCGATAAACCTACAATTGGAGTTTGAGTTGTTGACCGTACTCGTGGCACTTCCGTCGCCGTGCTACACATGCCGGTTTTATACTTTATCTCTCCTTGCATGGATACAACGTGTGCGAGTGTTCAAGAAAACTCGCGAACCGAAACCCTGTCGTATTTTCTCGCAAACGAAAAGCTGACGGAAATTGAACGTCGGAGCTGAAGTCATCTTCTCCTGATTACTCCCAGAGCAAATTCTTCGCCAGCTTCCTGTACTCAATATCGATCACTGGGTATTTCTGCTTCGGAGGGATCCGCATTACTGGTCAAAAGCCCTTGCCTTTGTCCAAGACTTGTACCGAGGAACTCTCAGCACTCTGAGATGGCGCTACTGCTGCCATCGATAGCATCATCTGCAGTACCTGTTGAAGGTTCAGACACAACAACCCAGCAGACACTCATAACTCTCAAAATTGGATGAGGTATCATCTCTCAGGCAGGGTCATAGGGTACGGCAACTGTGCAAGATCCCTCGATGTTGAAAACAGAGAACAATTCTCTGGCACGGTGGTCCTCAGTACCCCCCGCCACCGCCTCGGCAATCCTGTCAAACAACGCCGACCTTTCCTCGGGCGTGAGGTACACTTCACCCATATTTTCGCCATCGGTATCAATAGCATTATCAAAATTCATCTTCAGCACGCGGTGCAATTGTCGGTTCATAAGAGAGCCTCTTGCCGCTTTCGCACCGAATTTGCTTCCCATATAATCCCATGTTCCCTTTTCGGAGAAGGTGTTGTTCTGAATGGGTTTCCCAGCCTCTGCCCCTACTGAGAAGGCCCGCCAAAAATGCCCAGGTCCGCTTTCTGGAAGGTACTGACCAACACAGAGATTCCCATGAGTCATTGTGCGATCGATCAGCCAGATCTGATGATATTACCCGTCAAAGGTCTGGTCCAGCTTGATCGTCTGGAAAGGAGTTTCTGTATGGCGGGGTGTTTGAACAACGCCTCGGAAACATTGTCCGGAAGTTCCGGGTGGTCTGCCTCTACCTCATCGAAGCGCATGGACTGCCAGATGCTGTTTGCCAACCCAAGGCCCCCTTCTGTGAGAAATTCTTTTTCCCTCTGCATTGCATGTTGAAGCTACCAAACACGATCTCGTAGATTATCAACTCATCGATCTTAAATAAGTCGGCTTGGGCTTTTACCACCAATGCGTATGCACGATAGGACTACGCCAGCCATCGGAAGTTTAAAATTCACACCATCGGCACTATTGAACTCAGTGTTGAACTGGTCTCGTACTTAAAGACCGCCTGTAAGCATTGGTATGCTTCCGTGGTGCGGCGGTTGGTTAGAGCCGCAACACCAAACACTTAGTTATGAAATGCAAAACATAATGCAAAGTTACAGGTTGTGTCGCCGAACTTGTTATGTGCAGGAAGTTACGCGAGGGGTTCAGTCAGATGACGTTTTTTATGGCCAACCAAGATGTTGCATATCGTTGCAGACATTCCATGGGCTCTGTCCAGCATAGTAACTACCAACAGCAAGCGTCACTGAGCCACAGCCAAAACGTGGGGGCCTATCTACCAGTATGTTGATCAGATTCTCGGTTCGCCAGCATATCGATGTTCAGATGGGTGACCTAGGGATGCGCGTATGGTTTGATTCTCGAGGGCCGCCAGTTGCCTTATTGCGACAGTAGAGACTAGATCGCCATGTTGATCGCCTTTACGCCCGCCATCAGACGGTTTGCTCTTCGAAGAACAGCATGAAAAATGGGTGCAGAGCAGGATTACAAAGATACGTCGACAGTCAGATCCGTTGGGAGGAAACAGATGAACAGAACCGAGTTATTCATGTAACTAAGAACTACACTGTTCGAGACCTAGACGAAAAGGTTCGCTCTAACCATGCGCCAGACGACGTTCTCGACCGGGCCCTCGACTTGGCCAACAACTTTGGTGCGCGTATGATATGGATACAAGAATGTGCCTCCCTTAGCCCCCGCAGGACGCCACATCATCCGAAAAACAGAGTTAAGAGCTAAGAGTTCAGGCTATTGACATTATCTGCAACATAGCGCTCGCGGGTGGCCATCACAATATGGTTATCTCGAGTTAGCCGCAATCCGGGGCTATTCTAAGCTAGGTCTCTTGGAAACAGCGAGAACGGCAAATAAGAAATTAGGAGTTCTCGAGAACTTGACATCATCATCTGTTTTCTCAATGGAGTCAAGAACGACCGTTGGTTTACCCGTGCATGGGTTATTCAATAGACCATTAGCACTGGAGATAATCTCTGTCTGATGTTTCGAGGGGTGCCAGAGTGTTCATTCGATAGAAGCCTCGCATGCCAACTATCCGAAGAGGTCTTTCCGAACACTCCCTAGAATCAACAGAACGAGGCCTACCGTCAGATGTTATATGTAAGATGGTGCATGGATTCCGTCACATGGTCCAGGCGGCAACGGTGTTTCTAGACAAGACAGCCTTTTGCCCTGTGCCAGGGGGACACGGCGTATTTCGTCACGCGAACAAGTGCCCAGCCGAAGAAGCTATCGCTGCAGCCAATCCTCTATATCCTGTTTTCTGGAAGCCAAAACATCACAATTTCAAACTCGGGACTGTTGGAGGATCTTGTTTTGGGACAAGGACGACGGTTGATGTCGCCGGCGCTCTGGCCTGGCTGAAAACATCAGGATGTTTCCACAACGAAAAAGATCGTATAGCCATCATGGTCAATATGTGAGGCTACCATTATCGGCTAAACCCCAAACTCAATGCGCAATTCCGTAACTCTCTCCGAGTGGCTCATCTGGCCTTATCTCTTATGAAAATGGACTAATACCTCCTTTTCCCTGAAGTCTGCTCGATTCCTCAGCAGCAGAAGATCCAGGAGACTTCAGATTTGAACTCCTTCAAGGCTTTCGGCCCGGCTGGGTACACCCTTTCGATGTCAACTGCTCGTCCTTACAACAGGTGGAGATCCACAGATTAGGCTTTCCCCGAACAAAAGATCATGATCCATGTGTTGGAATCGTTGGAGTCTCTGTATACCTGCCGCAGGTTTCCTACGATCCGGTGGACATGACTCCGATCAAGCTCCAACGGGAGGAATACTGGACAGAGTTGAAGTGTCTCAAACGCAAATATTCCGCCTGAAAAATGAAGTCGAAGAAGTGTATCAATCTCGCGCGAACGCGATACACGCGCGGCTGGGGAGGCCAGATCGGTACCCGTGCATCAAGGGGAAACTAGGCACGAACGGCTATACCAGTGATGGCCCTCTATTCTGGGATGGCACCGAATCTTATAGGGGCACCGTTGGTTTCAGCTTGATGGTCACGGCAGATCGCCTTGAAAATTTTCAGGGACGCCAGACAATCTTTCCTCAGGCTTTCTTCAGCATCCTCAGGGAAGCACGCGCGATCTGAGAGCTAGGTCGAACGATGTTGCAACGTCTCGTAGCCACCAGTAACTGCTAGATATGTCACGCTAGCTTGGCCCCAACGATAGTAACTTGCCACAAAGCCCACGTCCATGCGTCGGGAAACGTTGATAATGTTGTGCGCATTCAACTCCACTTCCAATCCACAACTACATTGCATTGCTGAGGACGTAGATCTCACAGGATGATGGGCGGAATTCATGCGCTAAATTAATATCACCAGTAAAAGCCGTNGCCGATGGTT
>MPGH01000136.1:2592-28621 GCA_001937105.1 Colletotrichum chlorophyti | reverse complement strand
GTGGTAAAATTCTCCGTTGCCATCCAGCAGCGTCGGGGAGCCGGGGGTTCGATTCCCCCTCGGCGCATTATTTTGGTCTCCAGGCCTCCTTGATTGCCTTTTTGACCTCCAATACGTTCCCGCCAATAGTCCTTGATAGGAGTAGTAGCTCGAGTGGCCTCCAATTGTTACTGCTGGCACGTTAATGACGGCGTCTGGGAAGCGATCGGCGTTCGTCATGGCTAATCCGGTAGTTGATGTCCGGGTGCCCCACTTTGCCCGGCAGTCTGTCGGACGGGCTCCTGTCGGCACAGCCCGATATAAACGCAAGCTACCGAATCGAGTTGCACTAAAGACTCGGCCAGACTTGGGAGATTCATGATAGGTGGAACGGGGCCGGTAGCTCGAGGGGCTGTGACTCAGCATGCGATAAGTGGGTGAGCATGTTGATTAACCTTCGGCTGGTATACATTTAATTTGACGCTTTACCCCTCTTCCGTCCGATGCCGAGAAATGATCGCTGCCTCTTCATCTACCGTCATTCTGCAGGTTATCACAACGACAACACCATGAGCTCGCTCGGAGGGAAAGTATTTGCACTCACTGGTGCAGCGTCGGGCATCGGCCTCAGCACAGCAAAACACCTTGCATCCCTCGGCGCGCGAGTGTCGATATCCGACCAGAACGAGCCCCTCCTTTTGTCTGTGGCGGAAGAGCTCACCAAAGCCTACGGCGCGGAGAACGTTTACTCCAAGGTTGTGGACGTGAGGGATCGGAAGGCAGTTGAGGCGTGGATTGCCGAGACGGTGGAGAAGCTCGGCGAGCTTGATGGCGCGGCAAACTGCGCAGGCGTGCTAGGAAAACAGGGCAACAGAGCGAATGTGACCGAGCTCGAGGACGACGAGTGGGACTTCGTCATGGGCGTGAATGCGCGGGGGATACTCAATGCCATGCGGGCTGAAATTCCTGCTTTGAAGGATGGAGGCAAAGGGGCCTCTATCGTCAATGTTGCGTCTGTTTCTGGGCTCTATGGTTTGGAGTTTCACGGCGTTTATACGGCAAGCAAGCACGCCGTTGTTGGGTTGAGCAAGACTGCTGCGAGAGAGTTTGGGAGGAAGGGTATTCGAGTCAACGCGGTTTGCCCGTTAGTTTTCCTTTCGTCATCTTCCGTCCGGTCAGGTTGCCGATGGCTGGTGCTGTTGAACACGACGGACATCCCTTTGTTTCGGAGACGGGTATGAGAGAGCTCGCTGACCTGTATCAATCACAGAGGACCAATCGATACCCCGATCCTGGCTAAGTCTTTGGAAACGGCAGCAACTGGAGCTGTTTTACCTCCCCCGATTCTTGGGCGGATTGGAAAGCCGGAGGAGGTTTCGACCATGATTTCGTTTCTATTGAGCGATGCCGCTTCCTATGTCACTGGACAGGCGATGCTCGTTGATGGTGGAATGTTGCCTTGATAGCAGCATTGGCAGGCTTAAGTCGTCGAGATTCTGAGCCAAGGAGGCGTGACTTACGAGTAAAGATTCGGAATTCGAAGGGGCGGCATGAACCGAGATTGTGACGGGGAAATAGGACCGCGAGGTTATTTCGATGGATGCAAGGATGGGCGTCTGAGAGGGAGACTTCGAAGTCAACCAAGTGCGTTTGTTCGTTAGACTTGAATGATGCAAGCGATCTGATCTTTCTGGTATATGCCCTTCCAGCACAACTGCTGATATGCAATCTGGACAGTTCTCCCCATGCATCGACATATGAGACTGGCAAAATGTAGCGTTTGTATGAATTGAGCAATTAAAGAGAGGTGTTCACGTTTTGTCATCTGGCCACACTGAGTCCTGCAAACGTGCGTTGCAATGATCACGAGCGAAGCAATCCAGTACTCCGATTTCAAGTCCCTTCAAGGGCAATTTGATTCAATGGTGTTGTGAATTGGTTCACGTAAATGATAAGTAGTAAATCTAGCAAGCGAGTGCCAAAGTGGTATCAAGTAAAGATATGAACAAAAGTATTATAGACGATACACGCCACGCTTTTCTCTTTTATTTCGGCCGCCGACAGAACAATCGACAACCAGTCGCAATCTTGTGACGATGTTCATTAGTTATAGAAGTCTCGTATTTGGGAGTTTAAACGGTCTTCTCTGGAAGAGAGCTGTGGGCGGAGCTGCCAACAGGGCCGTCATGGCTGCTGCTAGGAACAATGTCGGACACATGACGGGTAACCTCGACGTAGTCGTAGGCAAATTCGCCGAGTTGGCAGTCGTCGAGACCGAGGTCCTCGTCGTCAGCGTTGACGCGAAGGCTGAGGCCGGGGATGAGGTTCATGAGGAACAGGATGAGGCAGGTCAGGCCGAAAGACCAGGCGAAACCCGCCACAGAGCCGGCAAGCTGGTAGCCGAGCTGAACGTAGTTCTGTTCGATCCAACCGCCGTCGATCTCAAGGGAGCCGTCGAGCTTGGCGATGTAGGAGCTAGAAAATACCATTAGTGCAAGTTACGCGAAACGACCGGGGGAAAAGCATACGCCGCAAAGATACCGGTCAAGGCATTGCCGACAATACCGCCGATACCGTGAACAGCGAAGACGTCAAGGCCGTCATCGATACCCAAAAGGAACTTCAGCTTGGTGCCGAAGTTGCAGGCAATGGCACCCACAATGCCGAAAATGACAGAGGCCCAGGGAGTGACGAAACCGGCACCTGGGGTGATGGCGACGAGACCAGAAATAGCACCGGAGCAGAAACCGATGGTAGACCACTTCTTCTCGAGGCGGTAATCGAGGAGCATCCAAGTGACGCCCGCAACGCCGGCAGCGAGGTTAGTGTTAAAGCAGGCCATGACGGCACGAATGTTGGAGGCGAGAGCGGAGCCACCGTTGAAGCCGAACCAGCCAACCCAGAGGAAAACGGTTCCGAGAACGACATGCGTGACGTTGTGGGGTCGGTAAGGGAGACCGTGGAGCTTCGTGTAGCCGGTACGCTTGCCGAGCATGAGAGAGTAGGCGAGGGCGGCAGCACCAGAGGAGATGTGAACGGGAGTACCTCCAGCGAAGTCGAGAGACCCAAGAGTGAACAGCCAGCCGTTGCCGTTCCAGGTCCAGTAGGCAATGGGGTCGTAGACGATGGTAGCCCAGATGAAGACGAAGACCATGGCGGGCAGAATGCGACCGCGGTCGGCAATAGCACCAAGGGCGAGTGCGGGACTAGAACATGTCAGCTGATATTTCTAGATTTTGCCATCGAATTGTGGCGATGCTCCGGCGACACCGCCGCTGTTTGCGCCCTTCTAACCATGACGGCGGCCTCGGAACCTCGGAAAAGAGGAAGGTTGGAGAGTTACTCACGTAATAGCAGCGAACATGCCCTGGTACAAACAAAAGAGAATGTCCGGCAACTTAGTCGAGCCCACGGAGGGCTGGGCAACAACGTCCTTGAGGCCAAAGTTGGACATGTCGCCGAGGAAGACGGAGCCCGTATGAGAGAAAGTCAATGTGTAACCCCAGAAAAACCATTGGAATGCCACCACTCCCACACATATCATTGAGATTAAGATTAGGGACAAGGCCGACTTGCGGCGAGCAAGTCCTGAGTAGAAGAAACCAACACCGGGAATCATGAGCAGCACAAGCGCGGAGCAGACCATGATCCATGCAAGATCACCGGACTGTACGTGATCCAGTCAGAGATGCGTCCAATGACAACGAGGGCTTCCGGAGCACTCACCTCGTAGAAAACGTTGAGGTCATCAACGCCCGAGGAGTAGCCGGCGTCGGCCGACCCCTCGGTCCCATTGTACGGGAGAGTGTACAGACCGGCAGACATGTTGACGTTGATGCGCCGCCGTAAATAAGGTCGATCAAGACGAGTTTCACGGAAGGAGACCTTGGTGAACTTCAACTATCACTGGGACGGTCGTCCTCTTGCGCGGCGAACGGACCTGACGTTGAAGAGGGATGAATGAGACGGGGTGTTGCAGGGAGAAGGAAAATGGAGGAACGGGGAGTGACACGGTTATGAAGTCGGGCCAGGGACTGAATTACAGACTAAAATAATCGCAGAGATGGTATCAGTCAGACCGGGGGGCGTGGCCTTTTGGGGGCCTCTTGGTAAGGTGGCCGAACACTGTGCATGCAGTATCTTTGGATATGGATCCAGGATTCCCGAACAGGGCAGGGATTAACAGCCCAGGTTGTTGGCGTGGGTAAGATTGAAGGAAGGGGATCCGACAAGTGAATGGAGGGAACGGGGAAGAAGATGATTTGCTAGGCCACACTTGAATGGAAGCACTAAGAGTGTATGGCCAAGGGGTGGGATGGGAGGCATAGGAAAAAGAGAGGTAGAGACGGGTGACTTGGAACAGACGAGCGAGGCAAGAGAAGAGACGACATGTTAGGTCCTTCTATGTCTCCTGAAAACGACTATGTGAGACTTGAAAATCATGTCTCTTTGCAGGCATGGCTGCGTAGTGGTGGTACGACGGTGCCTGGTCGCGAGAGCTTCATCAAAGATGCAACCCACGTTGATGAGGTACGTACCTTTGGGTTTAGACACCACATGCTTCCGAGTTTATCAACCCATGCTTGTGCTCCCTGGTAGCGTGTGGGTCGTCGGAACATGTGGGTACTGATAAGGAGTTTGGAGGCTGGCCGGGGTTGGAAGGTTCAGGTCAAATTGGCCGGATATCTAGGGTCGGGGGAGTCGGCTTGAATCAATTTCAAGCCATTCGACGAAGCCATCTCTCTTGGCAGCCTTTCCACCAACCGTTCGTTGGTTCCGAATCTCCAAATACCATACCATAACATTCGTTGTTGGCCGTAAAGAACAGGATGGAGACGGGGTCCCGACAGAGTTAGGAGGCGATCTAACGTGTGGCTTTTGTCTTCATTTGACCCACCAAAGTTCGAGGAAACGGATTGCGGATGGATCCTTCTTTCCCCGAATGTTGGCCTACGACCCCGAATCACCTCAATTGGCCTTACTGGTTTCTCGGACGGGGGGTTTGAATGGTTTGGCGAATGGCCGCAGGGCCAGTCCCTTATGTCGAGCGTCTTTTAATCTTGAACGGGGCAGTTTGGCCCCAAGACGAAGTTTTCGCTCCACACGGCCCCGTAATGAGACGGCTTCCAAATTTGCTGGTGCAAACGTCTCTGGAACTGAGACAGCCAAGGCTGCAAGAAGCAGGCGATCAGGGCAGACTTTGGACTCGAATTGCGGTCAGTAGTGAAGCAGGTATGCTGTGCCGCAGCAACGCGGCGGTTAAAACGCAGGAATAAGGCGCGGTCAATGCCTGCCATTTGATTTCATTTTCGTTCTTTTGCCGTGGATCGGTCTGCGGACCGTGGTCAACAGTCTTGTCTGGCCATGGCCGAGTGGAGTGCGGTTCCGGCATAAACATGGGGCGAGAAGCAACAACTGCTACAATAGGAAACGGGCCCCTTTTCGTTTGACAGGCATACAGCCAACCTCGAGAACAAGTGTGATCCAGCACATTTGTAACCTTGTATTCTGATATATTGGCCTTCTTTTAGAGCGTACACGTACTACCCAAGCATCATGGTGGTTAAATACCTGCAGAGAAGTTTGGACGACATCGACGTTTATGTGTCGTGCGGGCAAACGCTGTCTATGCCTCTCGGAAGATTCCCGGGAAACTCTTGGTTGGTGAAGTTGCGTTTCGATGGGGACCGTTTACAGTGATGTATCATATGCTTGCCGTAGAACCGCCGACAGTCCAGGACGAAGACGTGCATGTAAGCTTGCCGCGTCCTAGTGCCTGTCGGTAAAGTGGAACAAGGCAGGGCGAAACTGGCTTGCAGGCCACACAACGCCACAAAGTCATCGTCAGATTAGTGCCGGTGTCCATTTGTACGACATGCTCGATCCTGGGGTGCAACCGATCATGCAAACTTCAGCATGACCATACGTTTTAGTCCGTAACTTCAGTGAGCCACACCCTATGTTCGTAGCAATTTCTTGTCGAAATTAAGCAGGCCCAACATGAAGCTACGAGGAGGAAGTTCTGGCAGTAACAAGTCGTGTTGAGGGGCATGCACAGATCCGCCGATCCGTCATCGGAGTATTGACAGCACTGAGAAAGCGTTGATACATGGAAAAAGAAAAACGAAGGGGAAAAAAAAACCGAGGAATAAGGAAAGGGTACGAAGAATCGATGGCCCTGAGCCAACAGGCATATCCCGATTCAGGTCGTTTTCTCCACCGCCGGAGACGAAGAAACGGAACGGTGCCAAACGCTTTTGGCACGGACAGCCCGTCTAAAGTTGTATATGCAGGTTGGCTCATTAGCAGATGCGTCTTGGGCATCAAGTTCGTCCAATGTTGGTCAACTGAATCACGGTTGTCGACAAGAAAAAGATTTGTGTGACTCCCGAGACCCCCACAAGGCGGGAATGTTGGATTGCTAGGTGTCAGGGCCGGGAGGACTCCTCAGATTTCCGACGACTGACTGGACTGCAAATGTGCTGAAAGAACTTGTACCGAATTATCTTGTTTTTCCTCGGGTGAGTTGTGCTGCGCCGTAGGGAAATATGTCGGGAATCCTTCAGGTCCACCAATAGATAAGACGACCAAATGATGATTCGAAGGGGGTCGCCCTCCGTGACGGACGGGTAGGTAATAGCAATTGGCAATGTCCAAGAGACATAAGAAGTCTTCCAAAGCAGAGGGAGTAAGGTATCGACCGGCATAACGGTAGATACTGTTGAGCATCTCATGATTCATGTGCCGAAAACGCCATGATGGAGCCAAGCAAAATAGTTGCGAGCTGGGCCATGATTGCGAGCATTGGCAGAACAGAGCTGAGCAACCATGATCATGTGTTGTCACTTCGATCTTATCAGACGACCGAGAGTTTCAAGTGTGCGTTCGCGAAACTCCTCAATAGTGCGCGTCTCTTATCGGAAATGGTGGTGGATAGTCAAAACTGTGGCGTCTGGGGGCGTCTGTCTGGAGAGGGTTATGAAGAACGATGAATGGTTTCGCCTGGCTGGGCTGGCTGGACGATGTTCACGAGCCAATCGCCCGGGATCCTCTTGCGCGGACCGAAGATGTCGTCATCAAAGCCCGGATCGAGTACGGCATGATCCAGCCAAGGTGTTGATGCAAGGTGCTGTCTTCCTCGCGAGCGTTGCTTGGGAGTTGAGGTGGTGATGGTGACGGGTGGTTCCTGTGGGTGAGGTGATGCAGTGGGGGGCAACTTTGGACTCTTCACCTCGGCTCTTACCTAGGGGAGGGTTCTTTCCCACTATCTCCTCTCAGGCCATCCCGTCCCTGTCCTCTGCCCATATCGGAACCCGCGCCGAGACTAGGAAGAAGCTACCTTTACAACGCGTGTACCCAGGTAGTCTACGTTGTACGTACACAGCACCAACACCACGAAGTACGTAGCTACAGTAGACACGTACAAAGATACGTAGATAGGTGCGCATCCCGCATCCAAAGGAAAGGAACGCTAAAGAGGGAAGCTGCTCCATTGCCTTTCGCCTTGTGGGAACGAAACTTCGTTGGCCGTCAACGACGGTGGAGACCACCATTGGCCACAGCTTTCTTATCTCTCGGCACGGTGGGGCTGCTCAGCTTAGCGTCAACTTGGCACTGATAAGGCGCGGTCGGGGACCACTTGGAATCACCCTACCCTTGTATGCCACGCAGGCCCCCATGTTTCCGTACGGGGGTGTTTCTCTGCTTGGCTGGTGAGACGGGACTTCCTGGTAACGACCTTCCTTTCACCGAGCAGCGCCTACCAGACATTTGATGAGCATCTTATGAGAATGATGACATTCCTCGCTGAGAAGTACGAGGATGAGTGTCACAGGCCCTGGCTCTCGTATCCTATGCTGTCATCAGTCCTTTGTGCCCTAGCAACTTCATCGTGAAGCACAGGTCCTGAAAACAATCTCCCATCGTCGATCACCGTAGACCTGCGGGCGTTGGGATGTCTGGCTGACTGAGTTTAGGTTTATGTAAGCCTAGGCTGAACTGACTTGTTGTTACTAACCTCTGCTATCAGCAAACAGTAGAGCTATCATTCACAACGTAGGGACAGGACCCTGACACCATGCAGAATCCACCCCTGCCCCCAAACCTTTCATATCCGCTGTCCCGGTCCGTGTCCTGATTCGAGCTTTTCTCCGCTCAGCACGAACAATATGTACATATCAGGTCGAAATGTGCCCCTGCTCAGGTCGGTTAAGACGGATGCATTATCAGGAGTGAGCGTCTCGTGATCGCTTGAAATCTCTCGCGGTACCAATCTCGACAGATAAGGCGGCTATCTCTGGTTATCTTACAGATCACTTCCCCTCATTCAAAGTATTCTGCGCGCTGATAGCTGGCGACTCTTTGTGTTCTCAGGGTAAACTGCATCCCCACGTCCACGACGTTCTCATTGACGTCCGTCGATGTGCTTCTCGTCAGGTTAATAAGCATACTCAGCTGGCTATGATTGTGGCAAATCTTGCGATTCCAGGCCATCGTCGCTACGGAATCTGGTTCAAGAAGAAAAGAAAAAGTGAAAGGGAAAAAGCCTTACATTCGTTACACAATTACCTTTTGAGGAAACAGTGCAGAACCTTTAGATCACGTCTGTTCCTGTTCCTGATATCCCGCCTACCTGGTCCCGTCCCACTGGTCTGCGTGCTTGCGGGCGTTCTTGCCCACCCTTGTTTCCATGGCGTACCATCTTAAAATCGCAGCTGTATACCGTACAACCTTTTTAAGCATGTCTTACGTCTAATATGACATGCTTATAGGCTTTGCCTGCTCACGTGTTTGCGGGCGCAACCAAGATGAATCTAATATATATATGGCTCGTCGCCCATCTTCGTTCGGCTTTTGAGTGCTCATATTAAGCCATCACAAGAGAGTTAGGTGTATACAAGCAATGCTTTCCCAACCTGTACCACTCAGCAAACATCGATCAAAGACACGATGCCGGGCCGGACATTAACAACGCATCGATAGCGTGTTCTGGGGATGCATCTGGAGAGAGACTCGCGAAAAACGTACGATTACCGAACAACAATATGCCGTCCATCGCCGAACGGCCGTCAATTTTCGTTCATCGTAGTACCTGAAGGATGAAGAAAGTTTGACTGGGAATCTGCCTTTCTTTGGCTAAGGTGTCGTATTATAAAACAAAACTAACTCCGACATGGCTGAGCAACAACTCAGTCAGCATGCGAAAGAAGCCCCACGAAGAAGACACGACGAACGATCTTATCACCGAGTATATTGGCGGCAATAAAGAGTCCTGGTTAGACAAGTTGTTCTGGAGAAGGGTGACATAGAAAGTCACCGCCACAACAGATCGGGTATGGCTTGTTGTCTGACAATCGACAAGCGCCGAAGGCTACTTGGCTGCCAGCATGGCTGTCGCATAACGGCATCCACGTTTCGATGCTGCACAACAAAGACGAGCCGTGGCTAGTGGTTCGAGTCATTTTGATATCGCCGTAGACCAGCCTTCAAGCGAAGAGGTTGAAAGCGGCTGTCGTTTGGACGCTCCGAGAGGAGAAAGGCCACGTTAGACGATTGGCTCACCATGAAACAATTCATACCAGACAGGGAAATTCAGAAGCAGGCTTGGTATAACTGGCCTTGAAAGAACCGGCGAAGCTTTTTGGGCTCAATGAACGTCACTTCGCCGTTGTATCGTGTCCCTCGGTGTCTGCGGCCATGCAAGTTGCAGGGGCATCACAGTCAAATTGAGAGAATGAAATAGGGTTAGGTAATACAGGCCAACAGTAAAGCAGAGGTGATCTTTTATATAAGGGATTCTTTTCTTAGCAGTTCAATGTTGGAATCCAGTTCGAAGCCGGCCTGCTGTCCGAATTTCATGCCTCGCAAAGTTGGGGTCTTATGAGACGTTGGGATTGCTAGTGAGGTCGTGAGGTCCAAGCACATCGCTTCTTAGGAATGGAGTCCCATCCAAATCTACGACATTCCCTACCAGTAATATGAAATGACCGAAAGAACTTGCGTTGGAGCTCCGGTGCTCAATTTTCGTGTCTATAAAACCGGTAGGTGGACTGGAGCCGGAATAATCAAGGCACATTACGTTTTTCAGGAAAAGACCGGATGATCGTGCTTCCGGCCTTTGACACATTTGAGGAATATAATGAGTCCCATGTTCAGGAAAGGATGAATGGACACAAGCATCTCGTGGTATGAAGCGAGTCTGTTTAGCCCTTAAGATCGTGGCCTTCCATGTTTAACTCTCAAAAGTCCCACGTTAAAAGATGGAATCACGGCGGGTAGTTACAATGCCGTAGGTATTCCGTGCTGAAGTTCGCCGACCCTGCGGTAATTCGTTCAAGGGGGCACTCTGCACATGAAATGGAAGCTCATTGTGTTTCGTGGTTGCGTGGTTGTTGACGACACTTGCCTCGGTGGAGGGTCAAAGAGTGTTGTAGCGTTGATGATGAACTGGCCTAGGATGGTGTTTCCCATGCTTCCGAAAGCTCATAGCCCTTCAGTCGGCTGTCCTTTTGCGGAACCTTCAGAGACAAGCGCCGCCAAGGTACCGAGGAGTTATATTCACCATCGACGCTCCCAATCCCTCAGAACACCTTTGAGGGATACCATACCTTCTTCCTGTTTGATATCTACAACAGCTTTCGTATAAGTCCCCGACGTGTATTTCATCTAAGTTAAGCCAAAGCTCATAAGCCGTCCGCGTGGTCACGATAGGCGCGCGGGTAGCCCGTCCAAAAGGCGTTTGTGTGGGCATAAGTGAAGATTAAGTGGCCTCCAACGATAAGCCGAGACGATCGTACTATGAGACAAATATGGGGAGCTCTCAGTTTTAGAAAACCCAAAGAAGGATTACACGCTTGGACACCGCTCGCTTGGCAGTACAATTGAGTGTGGGGTGGTAAACTGGCTCTTCTTTATAGGTACCTTATGGAAAGAAATCAACCAGGTCTATCCCTAAGCCAAACTGTAGGTGCCTAACGAACACCTCTGCAGTCGGTGGCTCTGATCTGCTCTAACATGAGCACTTCATCCCACAATACGTCCGATATTGGTGAGCTATTATAACTACAAAGTTCTCAGAGTGTAACACCCGAATTAGTACTGGTGAGCCGCTAATTGGCCGCATGACCGACCACCAGCTAGATAGAGCTGGGATTGTCTGCATAGAGGCAAGTACCACTGAGAACGCAACTCTTTATTCCCCGAAATGCCGTGTCTATTGCAAGGATAACAACATTGTTAACCTTCACATGCTAACTGATTTATTCTTGTCCGATTGTCCATTCCATTTACATTAAGCTTCTGTTCAGAAATCAAGCGAATGCGGAGCCACCTTCGCCTTTGCGGCGCACTCGCACTTGAATCGGTAACAACCGAAATACTATCGTCTAACGAGTGCGTTTTGAGATGCCAAGTGCTTGGCCTTTTCACACCAGCCAAGAGTAGACATGAGTTTCAGTTTAGGATGCCCTCCAGCCCCAGGCCTTAATGAGGGTCAACCGTGATCAATGATAGCGTGAGATGTCACTCTTCGGTCAGCCTTTTTGAAAGTTCAAGCATCGGATTTCACGTGGCAAGATTACGAAACCAATAGGTTGTCAGAAGTCAAGATATCTGTGCCTGACTCATCGTGCTGGCCTGCAGGATCGGATGTTCTGAACGGGATGAACAAGGAGATCGTCTCACCATAGCTAACAAGGAAGTCTTCACTTGCGGATTAAAGTTATGCACGTAAACACCGGATCCAACGCGCGAAGACGTCGTTATTGAAGATACTGTCAGGGCTCCCAGAGGGTGCATCAGGGAGACCCGGCGGGTCCTGGACGGCCACCGGGGTGGCGTGGGGTGGACATTGTTCCAAGCTAAGAGCTGTTAACTATCGCAGGGTTTCCGCAAGAGGGACTAGGGTAGGACAGATTCGAATGAATACATTGACCGACACGTACCTGATGCCACGCTGACCTTTTCACTTCGTGCGAAGCAGCTTGTCAGATACTTCCGAGCACGAGGTTTTCGGGCAGTTTCAGGTGATGTCAGCTTGCTGGAATGTGATAATACTCAGTCGGTAGTGTTCTTCAATATACGTTCTTGTAGAAAGACACGGAGACTTTCAATATGTCAGTATATCCAAGATCCAGAGGGGTGACCTAGCTCATCTGATACCGCATGGACAAAACCACCTCAACCATTGATCATGCTTACTGCTGTCGCACCTGACGGCCGGTCTAGCCGGGTGGAGTCTTGGTTCCGCTTCGCCTTGACAACTTGAAGGCGCGCTTCCAAAAGATATAAAAGGCACTCGAATTACCACGAAATAACAGACTTCTGAACATCATCAACACAGTACTAACAAACGCCTCGAATCAAACTCATCGCAGCAACGTCCATAACTATTCCCTGGCAGAATACCATCTTATTACCATCAGTCAACATGCAGTTCTCTATTGTCTCCGTTGTCATGGCTCTTAGCCTCCTCGCTGGCGAGGCCGTTGCCCAAGCGGGAAGCTGCATTCCCGCAGATACTATTGTGGTATGTTACCATAGTCCGCTCTACTCATTAACTTTCTAACCCTTCATACGTAGAACCTGAAGTGCGGTAGTGGTCTTGCGGGCTGCCCAGGTGGTCAGAAGTGTTCTCAACCCCAGGCGGGCGTCGACGGGTTCTGCGTTCCCGCCAACATTGCTCTCAACGTCAGTATACATATTTGATGTTATTTGTTGATTCGAACTTAGCTGACTATTCCCATCAAGGACGGTGACTGTGGCCCTGGCAAGGCTGGGTGCCCATTCGGCGCTAAGTGCCAGACCCCTCTGTAAGCGATTGAAGTTTCACTCAACGTGATAAGAGCGAGTTGGCTTTGGCTTTGGAGAGGAGATGTAGTTGCAAATGAAGAGATGGAGCACGGTCTCTGGGCATGTATCTCTCTCTAGACAGGTAGTTGTGGTTTAACAATCTCCTGGATGGCTTAAGCCCTTTCGACCCTGATCAGTGAAGGATCTTTTTATGACCAATATCCCCCCCTTACTCAGCTTACCGAAGCTTCCCCTCCCCTGAGTCAGTGGCCTCCGGGTTTGTACGGTGTAGTGGAAGAGGCACAAGACTAACGCACCGGCTTTTAGAAATATTGATCTCAATGTCTCTGAACCTCCACGCGGTACGTAACGGAGCAGATCCGCCACAAAAATACTATCGCCTAGTGTCTGACCCCTAATGTTGAGAGCACGTCTTTGAACTCTTGGTATACACCGTTTGCCCTTTAAATTAGTGGGAAGGCACCAGATACAATATTCGTCCATTGATTACTTACGGCTGCGACTGCTGGTTTAGGACCAAGTATTCTACACAGCAACTTGGTTCTTTTAACTCTGTAACTTGTATTTTCCACACATATTTGCGGTACATGATAAAGTCTGGTGGTATCAGATAAAGTCTGCCGTGTCCGTGGACACAGGCTAGGCCGTGCACACGATGCAACGTATTTGTGATATCTAAAAGCACAGACCAGGTATATTCAAATTCAGGCATGTTAGTAGGTCATAGTTTCAAGTAGTAAGTAAACACAACAAACTCCATCATCCTAATCAAACATCCCAACCCACGACCAAGACTTAGTCTAAGCTCGCATAGTAATGACGTGCCTACGCCCACAACATATACTGAGTATGGAAGAGGTTCTCTACTCGTGATCATCTGGGTGAAAGACCAGCGCACGAACCTCAATACTCTCCCTAGGTGGGGCGTTTTCGGCTGCAGTGGGATCAACAAACGCGGTATGTGGCGCCCTGCGAGCCCTGCCATCCGTCTTGCTGTCGAAGCATTTGATGAGTATGACTTCGTCGGGTGTGAGACCAGCCTTGTAAAACCACTGGTGTTTGTTGCTATGCCTGACAGCGTATGTCTCACCCCGCCGATTCGGGTAGATCAGCTCCGTGACCACCAGGTCAGAGTCTGAGACGGAGCCGGCATCGGCAATTGCGAGTGGATCCCGCTGCACCGTCTTGATCGGTCGCCAAACGTTGATGATCTGAACGCGGCCCTTAAGAAGCTCATCCGCACTATCTGGAAGATGAAAAGGTACACGCGATAGCGCGGCTTTGTAAGATTGATCAATGTGAACCCTCTGAACTGGACCACGAGCAGCCCGATCCCGGCTTGAAGCGCTAGGTGGTTGACGCCTGATGGTGTGGTCGAAAATGAAAATGCGGCTTGCTCCAGTCCTAGCTCTGCTGTCAGCACTTCTGCTTTCACTGTGAATAACCCGTCACTTACACCGTCTTCAAAAGCTCCTCCGTTTCGGTGTAGTAGGAGGCTTTGATCTGAGCGTCATCGAGGAAATCCTTCTCTGTCGCCTGATAGCGGTAGATTTGGAAGCCATTCCGATCAAGAGTGTACTTTTGTTCATCGCCCGTAACGTCGGAGATTTTGACAGGGTGCGTTTCGAGTGGCCGGTCAAAGGTTTCCGGTCTGTCAATGTATGTTGGGTGCGGTGGTGATCCATCTTCATTGTCCTTATGATAATGCAAATCCGCCTGCAGATTCTTCTTCACCAAAGATTGTGGCGTATGAAACTGGCTAACTTCAAGGGGACCACTCTTCAATTCCCCGAAGGAGTCAAGAGGAAGAGCATGTTGAACGGCTGCGGCTGCCATGATCTTTGAGTGCGAATTTTGAGGCAAATGGCTTCTCCAAGAAGAGCGAAAATCAATGTCCAAAGTTGTCCAGTGACATTTACCGGCTAGACTGAAGACAATTGTTTGTCTTTTTAACTTCACCGAGATGTGTGCCTTCCCCGCGAGCACGCAATCTTCGTCTGATTGTTGAACACGTTGTATTGATCAGCATATCCGTGTCTTAGTGCGAGGACTCCGCACGCATTACATTTTCCTGGAAGGCGTGCTCAGAGTAGGTTGTGTTCGACACACATGTGGCGGGCTCCCTGATTTCAAATCCAACTTCCAGCTGTGGGAGACGAACAGGCTTTTCATCCGCTTTTTCGAAATTGGAATAGTTTGTACCTCTCTCTTACGTGTAGTAAGCAGCACAAGATGGTGTAGGCGACGTAAGCTTTCGGGATTGGTAATCCAAATAACGTGAAAGCCCCCATGGCCTTGAAATCATACCAAGCATTCGAGTATCTCTATTCGGTAAGATGGTCTGCAGTTGCATGAACTTGCAACAGGTGGTTTTGACCTGCAAAACGTTCGAACGGTGTTTCCGAAAGAAATGACGCTGTGTTCACCGCAACTCTGTTGTTGCAGACATTGAAAGATTCTCAATCAATTGCGTTCAAAATATCTCCATCCTTAGCCGGCGTGGTTAAATAGCGTTTCGCTTTCTTTCGAGCCAACGTAGCTTCATTCAACTTCAACGAAAAACGCCTTGCGTAGTTCACATTATAAGATTCAAAGAGGCCTATGGACGAGCCTGGTAATGGTTGTGCCATCTTTTAAAACTTCTTCTTGTTCCTCAATCTTGTACCCGCGCCATTTTGGAATGAAAACTGTCCAAATGTACCAATAAATGCCACCAGCAACCCAGCTATCGCCGTTAATACATTAGCTTCTTTCCATGCCGTTACATCTTAGGATTGAAACTTACATGCTTACACCCACGATAGCGTAAGTCGCGTAAAACAAGCCGTTGGTGGGCTTCTTGTCAGGCGGGAAGAACGGTGCTGCAAGTAGGGCGAGACTCAAAGTTATGCGTAAAACTACCGCCGGAACCCACGCCTTGAAAGGTCTCTTGAGATCCGGTCGCTTGTAACGTAACCATAAAAGGCCAGATCCCACAGCGAAGGCAAGTAGCTGGCCTGGGTAGCCCTCCACCTCGAGAATGAAGGAGTACACTTCTCCGGACGGCGGTAAGATAATGACCAGGATGGATGGAATATAATGAACAAGCAACCCTCCGAGGGGCGAGTTGAATGGTCTCGTTGAGGATAGAACGTCCGAGAGAGGGAGAAATCCTTGCCTTGCAATCTCCTGTTTGGTTCGAGCCTGCTTGGAGTCAGAGCCATGCACTTTTTGATTCCCTCCGGAAAACATTACCGCAGAAAACGCAACGACGAGAACGTTGGCTCCGGCACTCAGCGCAACAGCTAGAGGAAGTATGGTTTTCCCAACACCCTCTCCAAAAATGCGTGTGAAGAATAAAGCCGCAATTAACTCGCCGCTCTGCTTGATATCCTCGACAGGCACGACAAGGAAATATGCCACATTGACGAGCGCGTAAAGCCCGCATGCCGTTGTCAGGGCTGCCACCGTCACGGACCTCAAAGTTCGAACTGGGTCTTTGACTTCGTTGAGGACGTTGTTGGCGTTGTCGAGGCCCGAGTACGAGTAGAAAACCTTGAAAAGAGAAGTTGCAATAACTCCCCAGTTCCAGTTTGAGTCTTCCCAAAGGTTTCCCCACGATAGTTTCCCGGCCGTGAGCTGCGTAGATTCGGTTATGGGCCGGAATAAAACGACGTACAGGCCTGAGAAGATCATGAAAACTATCAAGCCGACCTTGATCCAGCCCAAGAAGTTCTGAAGCTTGACTCCGAATCGCGGGAAGCACCCGTGAATGAATGTGACGGCTGTAAGCAATGCGGCGGCAAGGCTTTTCCGAAGGAAATTGCTGGGGTTGTGCCCGCCCAAGGCAAAGAGGAGATACTCGCTAAAGATGATACAGTTGCTGGCAGTGAAGCCGAGGAGAACGACTTGAACGGCTATGAGCGTCGAAGCCAAAAACCGCGGTCGACGATACGTGAACTCTAGGTACACCTTGTCGCCGCCAGAACGAGGCAGCATTGATCCGAACTCCAAGGAGACCATCAAGCCGCACGCTGCAACCACGGCGCCGACGACCCACAACAGAAGCGCCAGCCCGGGACTGCCGACCGACCGGAGAATGGCGCCGGGCGTGGCGAAGATACCGCTGCCGATGACTCGAGAAATGACGAGGATGTAAGCGCTTTGCCATGTTAAGGTCCGTCCTAGGGGTGTCGTTTCGGGGAGAACATCATCTTCGACGGAACGAGTTGGGTGAACATTTCCGACTGCAATATTTTCCTCAACCAAGTTCTCAGAAGACAGCGACTTTTTCACATCTGGATTAGACGTGGGCGAATGGCGAGGAGGCGTGGCAGAGAGCAGAGGCCGCAGCTCCGGATCGTCAATATTGCTCATGGTGATACGAGAAGGCGGCAATAATAGTTTGGATGTGAAGCTGCAAAGGCCAGTGGAATGGTGAATGTGTAGTGATTTGTCTTTTAATTTCCAGACATCACGAATGCGGCCAAGTCAACCTGCGTGTGCAGCGGGGAGAATATAGCATTTGCCGCGAGCCGACAGAAGGAAGATCGAGTCGTCTGTTGCGTGACACGGATGAGTTGTCCGTTCCGACAAACAAGTCAGCGCTGCCTCGAAAGGGGGTCCAACATGGTCCCATACGCGGCCAGCGACAAATGGCGCGCGCCCACGGACATTGATGCTTGATAGGAATGTGGATACACTTTTTCACCAGTTCTGTCTCGTGAGGCGTGTATCATATGGCGTAATACTGTTTCAAGCATGTGAGTTCAAGGGATGGGGTCACAGGTCAGAATATACCCGTTATGTATCTGGAGCGCATCCCATGCGGATTCGCACGCCATTGCGCTGCAGGTTGACGAAACTTGAGAGCCGGATTTTGGCTTAGCTCAGCATGTTCGAAAGTCCCCACCCTGCAGATCCGGAATCCCGGTAATTATGGGCCTGGCCGTCGAGCCGGACCGCCAATGGGGGGAACCGCATTTAAATTGAGAAACTTCCGGAGACAACTCTTTCACTGCACGCTATAGGTGCCTTTCTAAACCTAGATTGTTCTTTTCCTCTTACTTGAGCGGAAAACCTCGTGTCTCTTCAACGAGATAAAGGTTGACATGCCGGTCAAGCCGGAAGTGTAAGAGTGCCAGCCCTACATTACCGTCTCAAGCGCAAGGTTCGTTGATTGCCTGCGCCATTGAATTTGACCACCTTGACAGGTTCTCGGATCAGGAGGGGTCGGCCCGTGGTTCATATTCTGGGGTCGCACAGCCAACTAACCAAATGCTGCTACTGCCATCACCGTCTTGTTGGTGGTGGACCATGATCGAATGACCGAAGTAGCAGGGGCCTTGAGGGTTTGTTTTTTCTCTTGCTCTGACGCTTTCGATCAGGCTTGGTTATAATTCGGAAAATGTGTAGTAGCTGTCACGATCAAAATGAGGTGAAGATGGATGGATACTAGATGTGACGAACTTGGACTGCGCAGAACGCTCAGATGTTTCGGTCTTTCAACGCGCGTACGGCAATATAGAACCAGTTCCCTCACTCTGGGTGGTTTCTACCCTGCAAATACCCATGCACAATTACAGTCAACGCTTCGTAGTTTGTGACTTCTAAGCCCATCTTCTGGTGTTCGATTGTTAAGAGTGCAGCATATACCCATGTTCGATTTTCACACCCTTTTGAGTAGATGGCCCTGGCAGTAATGTACGCTACTGGCACTGGAAGGGTTCATAAACTCTGAACCTCACACAGCATCAATCCATGCCAAATCATGGAATTACGTGATAAGTATAGTGGAATATGCCTAGCGAACACAGAGACAAAAGTTTATTAAGAATAGCCATATTTCCTTGATCGGGCACAATACGGACTTCAACGCCTCCATGACAGGACGTCTTAAGACAAGATGTTTGCTGACACCAAGTCGATGAGCTTTTCGTCCAGTTCTACTCGAGAGCTAGGAAGTAGCTCGTTCAAGCTCCGCATAATCATCACCTTCATCTTTACCAAGTGTTATCAACGCAGGAAGTACGTCTACGACGGCACGCATTAATCGTGACTTTGCAGAACCCGGTTTCATTCCATTACTATTACTTATCTCACGATTGATGAATATACTGCGCGTTAAAGGGAGCAGTGATCTGGCTGAGGACTTCGTCACAGGCCAACTTATCCTATGTCTAATAATGATATTTACTGTTCTTCGCGTATTGCACTGTTGCATATCTTGACCTCACTTTGTTGTGCTCTAATTTACGTCTTTTTCTTTTCCCTGGTACAAACTTCTGCCACAACCAAGATTGACTCTTACTTAACCAACGAAGAGGGAGCAATTACTGGAGACAATAGATATACCTGTAATCAGAAAACTCAGCAAACAACACACGTCGATTGATAGAATGCAGAAGAAGAACAATGCAGTGTTCATAGAGATGTGCCTATGCTATTGCCATGACCTCTCCCCGCCACAGGTTTGTGGCTGGTGATGCAGCAGATCAGTAAGCCTGCCTCTCTTATATTGTGTTCTAATTACGTCTGTGTCATATCGGTCTCTAACACTGGCGTCATTACTTAGCAGGGTACGATGATGGTTGACAAGCCTTAAAGTCTCTGTGGAAGCTTGAAAATGTGGCGTTTCCGGCTCTATTCAAGGGTCTCACAATTTTGACACTAACCTTCCTTCGAGCGGCAGCGCGAAAGCACGACAATACGACGAATTTACCCTAGGTACCTCCTCGCTCAACAGCTAAAAGAACGCTTGTTTTTAGGGCCTAGTCTAGGCCTGGCTTTCGGCGCCCTGTTGCCTTGTCACTTATTTCATCAAAGCGTAACATAGTCAAAGTCTGACTGAAGGATTAGTCGCGGGAATGGTGGAATGTCTTGAAACAGCGTTTGCTAACACTACGGAGTTCCTTCATCCTTGTGGCTTCTTCCTTCATTCCGAGTGCAATTCCTGATGAAATGACGTTTGATTAAAAGCTTCGGTTACCAGGACGAAGTTGAACCAGCATTTCGGCAATTCGGCCTTTTTTTTTTCTTCTATCTCGGTATTCCATTGCCTTGGACGCATAACCCAATTGACCGGGGAGCATCATGAACCTCAACCCTCGCAACAGTCTACCTCTGAGCTACCGCAAACCCGTTCCAAGCAGTCACAGCCAGGTTTCTCTCCCGTTGAACCGCCCTGCCTCATCCAAGCTACCAGTCACCCCAGTACAGGGTGATCTATCCAACCCGTATGAGGGCTTCCACAAGAATCAAGTCTCGCCGCAAGGATCTCTTGAGAAAGGCTGGACTGAGACGAAGGCATATCACCCGGTTCCGGATACCCGAGAGGTTGACAACATTGATGCCTCCCCTAGCACTCCCGATCGAGTTTCACAGTCTATGCCCCCATTAATCGTAGCTCATCACAGAACACGTCTCTTTTGGTGGGCGCTTCGATATTTTCTCATCGTTGTCATCATCTTTGTCGCGCTTCTCATACCGATTGTCACTCTGAGCAACGATGCCGAGTTTGCGGAAGACAGTAGCATTACCAGCATAGAGCAAAAGCAATATCGCAATCTCGTGTTCTACATCTGTCTCTGGCTCGAGGTTACTTGGGTGGCTGCGGTCTTCTTCGATTGCGTTGGGTTGGGTCTCCCTTACCTATTCAGACTCATCGCAAGGTGACCCTCAAAGCCCCGCTTTGTTTCCAACCCAAGACCATGGCATTGACCTTAAGAATGTGCAGGTACACGAACTCCGCACATCAGAGATATTGGAGGCTACTCAAATTCATGAGACGACCCATATGCTTTCTTGGTACCACAATCGTTACTTTCATATTTTTTGCTGCGGTAGGTTGTCTCCAACATCTACCCTCGCCGGCGTTATTGCTGACAGCTGCAGTGCATCAATGAAAACGAACTGCTGGCTGTTAATGTCAACAAAGACCCGGACACCCTCGCCTGGGACGATGTATTGGCTGACGTTCTTGAGCAAGCCGCTCTATGGGTCGCCTTCTACTTCGTGGAGAAACTGATGATATCCTACATCTCAGTCCATTATCACTATCGGAACAACCAGGCTAAACTCACGCATACGAAGGAAGTCCATAATGCCCTCATTGCACTGTATGATGCATCGGTCTACCTGCACCCGATACACAGTGGCGCCTTTGATGAGGAAGATATATTCATCCGGAACGCCAAAGGCGATATGCACAGTTCAGGGCGGGCCAGAGTCACAAGCTACTTGGCTCGCCTGGGCATCGACGGTTACAAGATGACAAACCTCTTTGGCAACTTTATATCCGACGACCCCAGCGCCCACTGGCTGCGTCCGGCGAGCAGTTACTCTGTTGTGGAGCGCTCTTGGGCCGATCCGAAGTCCGCGACAGCCCTGGCGAGACGAATATGGCTCTCACTAGCTGCCAAGGGCAGCCCTGGTCTCACCGTTGACGACCTCTGCGAAGTCCTTGGCCCCTACAGAAAAGCGGAGGCGGCCAAGATCTTCAAAACTCTGAACGAAAACCAAAGCCACGACATTCGGCTAGAGGATTTCATCGGGATCGTCACTGAAGCCGGCAAAAGTCGGCACGACATTTATCGCAACATCAGCAGCATGGATCATTGTATCAACACCTTTGACTGGTTCTGTCTTTTCATCATCGCGGCTGTTATGATCTTCTTCATCAGTGAGTATTCCAACCCCGCGGACAAGGCTGCTGGTCTGATCCATTTTGGCAGTGATTGCATACGTGCCAGCGATCAAACAGATCCAGACCATCTTGTCCTCACTCGCAATTGGGCTTTCGTTTGCTGTCGGTCGAACATTCCATCACCTGCTTGTCGGTATTGTGTTTGTGTTTTTCGACCACCCGTTCGACATTGGCGACGTTGTCAACGTTTATAACCCAGGATCTACAGCTGGAACGGCTTGCGTGGTAAAGAAACAGTCGCTCCTTTACACCCTCTTTCGACGTCTCGACAACAACTGCGACTTGCAAATTTCCAACGAGCGACTGTCACTAAAGAGAATAGAGAACTACTCCAGGTCCGGAATCAACCGCCAGGGGTTGTCCTTGTTCGTGGACTTCAGGACCAGCTTCAAGGACATCATGCGCCTCCGCGGTACTCTCGAAGACTTCATGGCTAAGAACTCGAGAGATTACGTGCCTGACAGCTTGGCGCTGAATATTGTCAGCCTCCATGAGCTCAACAAGATGGAGCTCAGATTGGCATTCACGCATCGCAACAACTGGTCTGATGACAGGCTTCGATCCCAGCGAAGCAACAGGTTCCACTGCGCCCTAGTTGCAGCATGTAGGGCGATCCCGCTGTACAAGCCCGGCAGCATGCTCCCTACGGCCGGTGAGAACGGGAACCCGATGTATACTGTGCAGCTGAGCACGACAACTGAGCTTGCTGACAACATTAAGACAGAGAAGGACCGGCGACAAGGGCTTCGGTGGGATGACGGGAACAAGGACTTGCACCGAGAGGTTGATACTTCTCTAAGCGATGCGGAATTAACCAAGCGGCAGGAGGTCGTAGAGTCTGACAGAAAAAAGGCGGCTACGATGGTTGAAGAGGAGGCTTTCCGTAAGCTGGCGAAACTTCCTACAGCGGTTGAACAAGCTGCGGCAAGTACAGGAGTTGATATTGAGGTCCCCTCAGCTGGTCTGCGGCACACAACGCGACAAATTTCAAGGTGATGGTGTAACTCTATGACATTTGGGTATCTCGGTGTAATCTCTTTCTTTGACGTCTATACTCATGTAGCTCGTGGTAAAGTTATCATAATGATGCGCGTAAATATTTGGATGTTTAAGATGCCGCGACTCGATCGTTTAAACCGTCTCCGGCGGTTTGCGGTCTCTCAGCCCATGCCATGGCGTGAATGATTCTCAATTGTTCTTCCAGGTCTTTCAGATTTCGTGTACTCCATATGCTGCTGTAAGCTTCTTCAGATGGGCTTTCCAATTCAGGCAGTTCGGTGATTTCTGCCAAGACGACCTCTGCCTCACATTTTCCGCCACCTGTTTTCCAAGCAAAGACAGAAGACGCATCATCGCTGCTCTGTGGTATTGGTTTTGGGTTGTTGGCTGTTCCCCAAGACATGCGTGGGAAAGCCAAAGTCGGGATCAAGCTGGCGTTTCTCTGACTCCTTGTTGTTGCCAGTCGCGATAGCCAATTCGAGGACACGCGCTCCTGTATAACGGACTCGTCGCTTCTTGGCGTGGTCGTGCTGAGTCCCGAATGTATATACGAGTCGATTAGAGGCTTCAGGATCTTCATGTAAAAGGCGTATATTGCCGGCAGGCTCGTTACAAGGAACGACATGGCCAGCTCGACCAAGGACCATAAGAGGGCGGGCTCAAAGTCCCAAAAGGGGTTTGGAGAGTATGCAACGTTGATGTACCGCAGCCGTACGCAGCTTGCTGCCGTGATGAGAAGACCCAGTATGAACAATACCGCAATGCCTATCTTGTCCTTTAGGGGAATCTTTGTTTTGAGAAGGGGAGGTATAGGGAGTGTGACCATGATGATGTCCTGCAGTATCGAGAGCCCCGCTGATCCGAAGGCCCCTAGTGTCAGATTTAGACATTTTTTGGAGTGTATTAGATATTCTGTATGCCATGACTCCCAAAAGTAACCAATAGGTAAGCATTCGAATATGGTCAAGCCGGCAAGCATGGCCGCAGACCCGGCTATCGAGGCCATGAACGTGTACGTGATTCTCTTGAACCACTTTCCGGGGAATATACGAAGGTAGAGGAAAAGAATAGAAATCTTAGTGAGGGACAGTTGTGTGAAGTAGAGGGGCTCCTGGACGTAAAACAGCTGTTGCTTGTTAATGGTACTTTTCTCGCGCGCTATGGTAGGGGTCCCCCCACCTTGAGACCAAGCATGATGTGATCCCACGGCAGATTCCAGATATCGCGGCCGAAAGCGTTCTGGTCCACTGACGGTGTAAGCAGCCGCGATCAGCTCTGAACCGTTCGTCATGACCCAACTCACTCAGTTGACTGATTATCAGCTGTGGTACGTAGATGAACTGTGTTTAATCAGAATTTACGGAGTTCTTTTTAGGTTTTATTGAATGGCCCAGGGATACAACTTACCGCAACCGCCATCATTACATAGTCGTCGTTTGCGAACCCACGCTGTGTGGTCCATCGGGCGTAGAAACGAAACAGAATCAACAACCAGGACGCGATCTCGAACGACCGCAGGATGTA
Source organism: Colletotrichum chlorophyti (assembly GCA_001937105.1). Lineage (NCBI taxonomy): Eukaryota > Fungi > Ascomycota > Sordariomycetes > Glomerellales > Glomerellaceae > Colletotrichum > Colletotrichum chlorophyti. The sequence goes on along the minus strand of MPGH01000136.1, from coordinate 4,626 downwards.
GAGAAACCTAACTTGCGACCGGACGGGGTCATGGCAGTATTCGGCTTTGGCCTTCTGCGTGGCTTGGGCAAATCGGCATTAGCAGGGGTTGTGCTGCCGAAACAAGATGCTGCCAACCGGCAAAAGGAGAGTTCTTACCGATTCCCTCAACTGGAGTACAACTTGCCATCACACAGGCCTCCGTTTGTTTGTAGAAGGCATGGTTGCTGCAGACGCATGTTTGGTTCATGACGGTTTGGCACGGTGATTTGACGACTTCGCTCAAAATACAATCGAGCTATGCAGAGACTTCATCAGCCAGCCGCCGCTTTTTTTTTTCTTGTGGGCATATTGGTTTTCTTCCCGTACAGCACACGTTGGAAAGATAGGCGAGGTGTCGTTGGAAGGAGCTGAAGGTGCTGTTACATTGCGCGGAACAATTTGAGCGGTAGCAGTGGCTGCTGTGAACAGGAGCCGCATGACCCAAGTTTTCGGGGCCATCGCACGCGCCAAAAAGGCCAGTGGACAGAAAAGAGAGTGAAACCAAAGTGTTGTAGTCGTTTGAGAGCCGCAGCCCCTCGTTTTATCGAGTTGCTAAGTTACATACTTTGTTATCTATCCTTGAATGCATCGCTAGTGGAGAGCGTCGAGGGGGGAGCTGATGTTCATGTAATCCCCCACATCGCGTCTCGCGGGCCTTGGGTACCGGAAGCCGAGGCAAACGCGAGGCTCTGCTGATGATCGTATATCCTTTGCTTGCCAGAGATTGTGGCGTGGTTCGAGAACTCTGGACATTGAGCCCGCGACGCACTCAGCGGCCATGCTCCGTGAAGTCGGCAGTTTTGTTCAGCAAAGTTAAGCCCCCGTTTCAGTCTGATCATAGCATGAGTCTTCATTGGTGAATCCCCCTAGAACTCTTCCACGGCATATTAGGTTTTCGTCGCTCGTAGTTCAGATTGTCGTGGGGCGGTCCGGGGAGGAAGCAAAGTACAACTTGACTAGCTTCGTTTTCACGCGTATTTCCCCAGGACTGTTGGGTTCCAGAAGATGATGTGCCAACGATGCAACCGAACCAAGTAGAGAGCGCTACAGGGTGCAAACGGGAGCATAATATGGTTCGTCGGTGGTAGATCCGTCCGCCCGACGAACGAGGCACTTCAGTCACGACTTCTGCGTACCGAGGACGGCATTCTAGAAATATAGTTTGATTGGCGGAACAAGTCGTGGGGAATCGTTCGACTTGCGGACGATCAACGAGGGATTCCCCTCGTCGTAAGAAAGACCCTTTGAAACGCTCGGTTGTTTGCGAAAGGCTAGAGATAATAAAGGTCCTAAATCTTTTAGTCTTTTCTCCTAACTTTTATTTACTATATAGCTATAACTAAACTCTATAAAACCACTAATACTTTTATTTACCGTCTAGCTATAATTATACTCTATAAAACTATAGGGAGAAAAGAAAAAAAAAGTTATACTATTAAATATTATAGTCGTTCTACCTACTAGTTACTAAGGCAGAAGGGGTATAACTAGTACAGGTACGTTAACATAGTAAAGAACAACACTAATAAAATAAATAAAGTAATAATAAAAAGTAATAATAAAAAGTAAAAATAGGTCTTAAAATATATAGTATAAAGTAGTTAATCTCTTATAACTATAGTAAAGGGGGAGCTCCTTAATATAAAGAGCTCTACCTATATATAAATAGTTACTGTTACGACCTATTAAAACATAGTAAACTAAGGGGCACGCTCTAGGCGCCTAACAACTAGGAAATATAGATATATATATATAAGGTATAAGAATAAAGGCTACCTTTTAGAATAAAAGAACTATAAAAAGGTTATATAAAGATAATATAAGGTAATTATAAATAAGGTAAGTACTAAGCGCTTACTTAGTAAGTGCTTATTAGTAATTACTATAAACGATTACCTTAATATAACTAATATTATAGACTATAAGTATATAATAGGGACTACCTAAAGTACTTAGAGAACCCTTTTATAGCTCTTTAGTAATCAACTTTATAATTTATTTTAANCTTTTAGC